>CM047950.1:0-348638 GCA_026184415.1 Trichothecium roseum
TGTACCAGGATGTTTCTCAGTTGAGATTCAGTTAGTTGGCAGTCGTTTGGCATGCATAATATTTTACCGAAGTATACAGCCCAGGCGCCATGTCCAGCACCGAGGTCGAGAACTCTTCGTAGTGAGCTCGAATACCTCAAGTGGAGGCTGCTGAATTATGTCTGTCTCATCAAAATCAGTTTAATAATATAAAGAAGGTATGGAATAGGCAATCATTCATACCTCCAAATCATTTGCCCTTTCTAATGACTATGGTTAGTAACTCCTGCATGACTACAATAATAGGCATAAAGCTATATAATATTTATGTGCGGTGTAGCGGTAGAAGAACCTCTTGTTGCGTGGTACGAAGGACAGCTAGGGGATGTGCTTATCCGAAATCTCACCCAGAAGGTTGGGCTGCCTGAAGCCGCCGCCGCCACCGTTGCTAAGTAGTAGTCGATGGCATAGTTGCCTTTGCTGTGGCTGCTGTTGTTGGTGGCCGTGCTGCTGTAGCAGTTTTCTGAAGTCAGAGAGGTGGATTACGGATGGAGAGGCCTGGGAGAAAACGTGGTCGGCAAGTCTTGGTGGTCACAGCCCGAGAGGTGACATGCTTGATTCCAGCGACGGTAGCGCCTAGTTCGAGAGCCATCTTAGGAACGAGCTGAAGGCCATCCTCTTTACTTCTTCTTCTCTTTAAAAATACTTTATGACTGACAGCTCGGATGCTTTGAGGAAGGTGTTGGTAAAGAGGATCATCTAAGCGTGGTTAGTAGTAGTTATAGTCGTAGCAACATCTACGGCCTTTAATCCTAGCGCACGCTCTGTCTTTGCTCTAGCTCACTCGGTAGATCAAATAGCGGATGTAGAGCTTTAGATAGCACGTGCTGAGAGTCTACTAGAAATGAAGTGTGTCTTCACCCTTGATTGACCTCTCATAATCAGGAGGGAAGACTTTCCTCCTGTAGTCAGGAGATAGACCCACTCCTCCCAAATTTCCTTTCTCACGTTTTGCCGCCAACCATTGACTCAAGTTGTCAGCGTTCCTCCAGTAGCCAGGCGGTAATGTAGGGCCGGCATTTTCAGGGAAGGGAGGCGGTGGGACGGGTCAGGCGGTGAGAGCGTGTACAATCTGCTGCATGATGCATGATGAGAAGAGAGAGGTCGCTCAGGTTTGCTCCACGGCCGCACAGACATGGGGACTACAGTTTTATTTTGTTACCTAGGTTGACCTTGGCCAACAAAAACTACCGTCTATGCCCACCCATTCAACGTCGTGAGGGACTTCAAACACAAACAGTTCAAATCATTGAGTTTATGAAAGGCAATCGTGGCCCACACTAGGGTTGCTTCTATCAATCAAGTATGAGTAAACAATCGACAGCTATAAAAGCTCTTCTCAAGATATAGCCTCTAGCATTAGATAGACACCACTCTTATATGGCTTTGCCTGGGCTTTGTGTGGTAGTATACGTCCCATCCCAAAAGTTGAGTAGTATTTTTGTGGTAAAGGACACATCGTAAAGACAAAGTCCGTTTAGCAACAGGCCTTTGACACGCCATTCAAGAGACCCGTTACCTCATATCCAAGGCAAATCGCGAGACGATAACTGTGGTCCCTTTTGCAGCTCATTGTTCAGCCTCTCCTCTAACCGATTCCGGCCACACCGAAGTGATGAGTCTGATATCACTATGAATCACGCATATCTATTAGGTAAGATGGCTGGGCTTTATTCCAACAGCGTAATGTGATGTGACTCATGGAGACACTAATGTACGTCTCGCGCCTTTCTCACCACAATCCAAGGTGCCCCTGCGAACGGAAATCACAATGCTCACCCTGCCAAATACACTGAAGGTTAAGCGGTGGAGTCTTTATATGACAATCTTATGCGGTGTCTCGGAGCTGGGCGTAGATATCATCTACCTGAACATCTACCAGCATGTCCTGGCTTACACTCCCACCCTTGCAACTTTCAAGCGCACACATAATCAACGCCATCGTGGAACATGGCAAAAGACTATAAATTCACAGCGCTGCCTGGTATAATTAGCTTTACTTCACTATTTACAACTGGCATTGATTCTATTATATTTTACCGTTTAGCCTTCATCATGTTCTCAGGAGCTGTGTATAAAGATTTGATACAGTTGGTTTCAACCGGAGCTGCTTGTTTCCTGCTTACTAGGCTTCTATATTGCCTGTACTTTGATAATCTATCACACATCCCCGGGCCTTATCTCGCCAGATTCACACGTTTGTGGATTACGTATCAAAATATTCGTGGTAATGAATGCGCCACGCTACTCGCTCTCGCACGCCAACATGGTATGTGGTATTGTATTTTCATAAGACTTTAAAGGGCCATCAGCTTACCTATGAAAAGGAAACTCACCCGAATCTCCCCAACAATGATTCTTATGAACGATCCTGTCGAACTCCAGAGACTCTCTCGTCAGCCTCTTGACAAGTCGAAGTGGTATATAGACGATACTCTTACAAAAGGCACACCCACTTTCAATATTCAAGATTACCATAAGCATATGAAGGTTCGAAAAATCGTTCAAAAGGCTTATGAGCTAGACCGGCGGGGTATCAGTACTATAAATAAACACATGCTGGCTATTTTTGAAGCTTTGGACGAGCTATTAGAAGAGGGCGGCCCCATAGATCTCCAAAGGCACATGAATATGGGTCTTCTCGATCTGACTCTGGACCAAGCAGTGAGCCAAACACCTGGCTTCATCAAGCATAACGAGGATCTTTGGGGGGCCATACAGAGTTTCAAAGACAGCCTTGTTCCCTTTGGCATTATGTCTAGGTTGTACACGATGACTGAATTTTTGAAGAAGACAAGGCTGTGGAGCTTTCTGGCTCCAAGTCAGAGCAACTCAGGGATGCTAGCGATTTTGAACCTCACCAACAAGGCTACATTGAACCGGTTCAAAGATATTTCCATGGGACCTAAACAAGGAGACTTTTTACAAAAGTATTGATTTTTATCACGAAAGAGAAAACAGTTTGCTAACAGACTAATAGGCTCATTGATGCAAGAGATAACGAAGGGAATCTATTGTCCCTTGAATCCGTACAATCCGAAGTCTTCCTAATGGTTGTTGCCGGTACCGACACAGTTGCGACAACTGTCATAAATATCCTAATACAACTTCGACAGAACCAAGATGTACGCAAAAAACTTACAGAGGAGCTCCGAAACCTGGCGCTGTCTGAAGATCTTTCTTACCTCATCAGCGATGAGTTTTTTCAAGCTTGCAAAGCCTGCAAATATCTCAATAATTGTTTGATGGAAAGCCTTCGCCTCGACCCTGCTGCGCCGAATCTATTCCCTCGCCTTGTCCCCCACGGGGGCATGTACTTATGTAATCAGTTCATCCCTGGAGGGATAGAGATAACCTGCCCCTCTTGGGTTCTTCATCGGAACGAAGATGTCTTCGGCTCAGACCCCGAAAAGTTTAAACCAGAGCGATGGGATGGCCCTCACAAGATGATGAACGAGATGCTGGCTACTTTCGGCTCTGGGTCCCGAAGGTGCCTTGGACAGGTCATGGCGAGGACGGAAGTGATCAAAATGATAGGGATTATTCTGGTGAGATATGAGCACGTGCTTGAATATGTCGAGACATACACCCTGGGTGGTATACGCGTAAACAAAAACTGCAAATTCTATTTGTCGCGAAGGAAGTCATAGATTAGATCCTATAATCAATAGGTTTTGGCCGGACGCTGATGCTAGGAAGTGGTGGGACGTTTGGAGGATCTATAAATTGTACCAATCTGCTGGTTACCACCATTGTATGCGGGGCCGATCACTGTCATGCCACCACCGTGTTGTGAGTTGGGGCTGCAAGCCTGTGCTCTGTGGGCAACATCGAGTTGATGCATCCAGCCTGTCATTTTTTCGCGTAACACGCGCAACTCGTGAATTGCCGACATGCATGGCAGTGGCGTCTGACCATTCATCGTAACGGGGGATTTCATTGGCCAATGTGACGGCCAACACGTAGCACTTTGTACAGGGATGGTTTCCTTTTCATTATGCTACATGCACGCTTTAGCCGCCCGGGTGGATAAAGGGATGCCTGAGAGGAGATGCGTTAGCTGATATGTGGACCATGGAGCTGAAATTCCACAAGGTCGACGAACTTTACGCTGAGTTCACCTCGCGTTCGTCTCGTATATTACGTATAACTATGATTAATTGAATCAACCAGCACTTTACTATGGTTACAGAGTATCGCAGTCGCACTTTCAGTAGACCTCTATCAAACGTCATCAAGGGCTCAAGGCTGGCCTCCTTGTCGATCGGCGAGGAATGATACAATTACAGACATGTTGGGGAAAGACAACCTTTGAGCTGCCGCCATCACTGCCTGTCGCGTTATCGATTTACAAGCTGATTCGCTAGTGCCTGAATACGAAGTGAGTGAGTCATTATTATCCAACGTTCGCAATGTGATCATAGGCGGTCATGACGATTGGGCTCTCATCTACCTCACTACTATCCACTTCTGATGCACGATTGCCTTATTTCTGCAACTATGTTAATCTGGGTGTGAGGCTTGGTATACGCCTACATTGCACAGATACTGATGCCCTGTTATCCGCACATATGAAAACTCGGAATGTCCACCTCAGGAATCATTAAATATTATCTCTGCATACAAGCATACCACATTCTCTACACACAATGGCTGTGAAAGTCAGGGACAGTTGTGCTATATAGACCTAGAGGGGTGTGTGATTAGTCATAATTGTCTTTTCAGTTTCCCGAGGAGCTCAACTAGTCTAGCCGAAAGAAGACTTTTACTACAAAATATCCCAACGCGGCAAGTCACCCCTGACTTCCGCCAGCCCGCTAGAAAGGAACCACTATTCCAATACATCACGTCTCTTTCCATTAGTACGGAGTTATCGGTGCAGAACATGCATCACAGCCGATATTTGCGAATGCGGTGAGCAACTTGTAGCCCTGGCTGATCTGGCTTGAGATTTAGTTTGAAGCAAGAGCGGCAACTGCAAAGTGGAGTACTTAATGGGAAGGGTATCGGAGCCAACTCCTCTGCCTGGTCCCTCCCCACCCATCCCTCAGGAAGGAAGACAGTCTGAATGAGGCTATTAGGACTACTGCTGGCTGCCTTGTCACTGGATGCATCAGACGTAAAGAAAGTTGCCACGTCAACGTATTCACTCTGCTTGTCGCCAACAATTCCTTCCTCATCCGAATCAACACCCAGATCTTTCTGCGCAAAGAATCTCCAACCTTTAGGCATGATCTTGTTGAGACGCTTTTCGAGATACTCCATGTGGCAGAGGATTGTCGGAGCGCGACGAGCCATGTAGTCTCCAACCCTATATGTTGTTAACTCGGTCCTAAAAGTTTACGTACGCACGCTCACTTCCTGCCCTCTCTTTCGGAAGTCATTACAACGGTTAATGATTCCAATGTCAGAATTATCTTTGGCCGACCAGAAAGACTGCAGGCAATATGAACACAGACGATTTCTCGCAGAATGCGGCTCTTTTAGATCGAGGCTATCGTCATCAGATGAGGAGCCCCTGCCGCCCCTGCCACGTTTGATAACTATCGTCTGCGGACCCTTGTAAGCAAAATTCGCGCACACCACTACTTGGTCGTTCGAGTGCTCTTGTCGGGAAGCCATTTTGGAGTATGCAGTTGCATCCAATATTGAATCGTTTTTCCTTGAGTTCGTGCTGAGTGATGCTAGATAGCCTTACAAAGGACAGGTGGGTGCTGAGGGATATATACATATTTACGTTTACGCAAGACTCGAATACCAAATAAGTAGTTGAACTATCCATGTAATCGTTGTGTGATTATGAGACCTAGGCGTAAACCTCGGTCTTTTATAACTCAGATACTGCATAGACGTGACCGTTAACCAGGGTCTATACAGCGCCAAGGGGTCAGACAATTCCTACTTGGATTCCAGCAGTATAGACAGTACAAGGACAAAGAAGTTACAGCAGTTGAGGTTTCCCCTTGGTCAAAAGTAAAGTTGGTGGGTTTGTTACGGAATCTCGGGCGCATCAAACGTGAGTAGCAGCAGCGGCATAAACTATGCAAAACATCTATTTAAAAGATGAAAATATAGGATCTGCTACGGAATAATGCGTTGGCCAGCTCGAGATTTGAGCAACGGTCCAGTTCTCATAACATCTTTGTTGCGTGGTGATCAAACTGCCATCATGACGAGAGAATCTTGGACCAAGAAAGGTGGGAGATCGCAAAATTTCAAAACACGCGCACACACCTCTACTAGCGGCCGTACGCCTCAGAGCCTTGATAAGTGTATTTCTACTTACTATACCTAATACAGTACGTGGTTCGCGCGAACCACTACTACAATTACAGAAACAGAGTAAGGCAGCGATACATTCCATTTAGATATATATGAAGTAGCACTCAGGCATTTGGTTCCAAGAGGATTCAGCATTATTATTCATTCAACCTGATTCCAATTTAGTCTCAGTCTCTTGTCCTCATACCTTGCTACGGCAGAGCCAACCAGGTGAGTCAAGTATGCCATTGCCAGCTCCCCAGATCGCATTCTCCGGACTTGCCTGCAAGGTTATGACGTGCGGCACTTGGCTCGCGTTTCAATAGTCACGAGTGATCCTCATGATATTCCACCCGCTTTTGTGTTCCTGACAGCACGAACAAATGAAAACGGCATTGCTAACGAAATAAGCCCCCTTATTCTCTCAAAATCATAGATCCTATCCTTGAAATTGATACCAAGAACTTCCAATTCCGCTTTCTTCAGACCTGCCGCGGTTGTATTATCACAATATGTCAACCGGACAACGAAGCCAAGTTCAAATCTTTGGGGTGGCTGTCGATCCTCCGCAACCCCACAGGATGATGAAACAGTTCAAGATGGAGCCCATCTCCGCAACCCAACTGGTCGACGATATCAAGGGCATCTATCTTGAACTGGTTTTGCTCGAATCAAATGTAGCAGAGGTTGATGCTGCTCAATCTACCTTCCAGCAGACCAAGCTTACCCGAGCTCAATGGAAGGCCCTCATCAATTTGCACCGCACCCTTCTCTACGAACACCACGAGTTCTTTGTTGCAATTAATCACCCTTCTTCAACTGTTGCCATACAAAAGCTTTCTATCAAATATGCCATGCCCGCTCGCCTATGGCGCCACGGTATTCATTCTTTTCTCGAGCTGCTTCGCCATCGGCTTCCAGATTCTCACGAGTTTATGCTTACATTCATTTATTGCGCCTATGGTATACTGGCTCTCTTATACGAAAAAATCCCCGCTCACGAAGAGACGTGGGTGGAATGTTTGGGTGACCTTTCTCGATACCGTATGGTAATCGAGGAAACTGATGTCAGTGTTCGCGAGATCTGGACCAACATATCGCGAGACTGGTACCAACTTGCGTCGGATCGGATGCCCAGCGTTGGTAGGCTCTATCACCATGTGGCCATCCTAGCTCGACCCTACGCGCTGCAGCAACTTTTCTACTTCCTGAAATCTCTTTCCGTTGCGATTCCCTTCCCAGGCGCCAGGGATGCCATTTTGTGGCTCTTCGACCCACTAATCGATGGCGCCAGAGTTCGTTACGATGCAGTCGACACAGCGTTCGTACGAATTCACGGAATTCACTTTACGGGAAGAGGGCAGGCGAAGCTTGATGAATCTTTGAATGAATATCTTGAAAACATTGACTCGCACATCGTGCGAACCACTAAAAAGTGGCTTAAAAATGGGCAAGTAGTCTCCTCGCCACTTGTATATGACAAAACTGACGTAAAGTAGTACCTATACTGGTATTTCTCTGGCCTGTGCAATGCTTGGCTACGGAGCAGAAGGCGATTTTGTTCTCAGAACTATTTCCAAGCATCATATTGAAGCTGATGCACGCAAATTGCAGACTAGGCCTTCAGAGACGTTTAAACAAGCCCTCAGCCTTACTATCAAGGTCTACAGCATTGCTGTTAAGCGCTGGGATGATCCCAATACCCTGTCTTTCACTCACGTCATATTTGTGTTTCTTTGGCAGATGACGTCGCATCCTTCTATAATGGAGCACATCGAAGAAGAGTTTCCATGGAAGTTGACAGCTCTGATGCTAAACTTCCATATCAGATATAGGAAAGAAAAGCTAGCCTTTGCACCTGAGTGCCCTATTTGTCCTGCTACTTCGAGCACCAACAAAAATCGTCCTTTGCCTGAAGATTTTTGCATGAGGGAGATTGCCTTTTCTCAGGACTATTACCCACCCGAATTCTTCAAAGTACAAGATCTTGAGGAAGTGGAGAAAAGCTTCGAGACTGATTCCATGGAAGAGGTCCGGAAGCAGCGGCTGCTAGTGCTTGGCCGGCGGATAGCCGAAATGGAAACGTGGTTGACATGGTCTGAAGAGACCAACAGTTTCGGAGTAACGAAGCAGTTCTCAGGCATCGAGGACGTCGACGTCGGCATCGAGGACGTCGACGTCGGCATCGACGTCGTACAGCCAGTGAACTTTTTGGACACTGTCAATCGGAGCGAGGTTGGCTTTGCTAAACCACCCGATCCCCCGATGAGAGACCCCGAGGATGATGATACCGGGGAGAGTCGCTGACTTCTATTTGGGACACACATCTCCGGACTTTACAAGCTCAAAACCACACTTTTGTTGATATGCAGCCCTTTCCAACCCGAAAATTGTGTGCTAACTTTAATTCAATAAGTACTCCAGTTGTTGCTGCCTTCTCGCCTCGCGTTTCCACATCGCGCGTGCTGGGATCACACTGACTCAAGTGGCTGTCTAGTCCTCACAAGAAAAGCAACCCGAAACTTGGAATAGAAACCTGGTAACCAAATATGGCACATTCGAATGTATGAAGCATACGACCTAGGGAAGATTGGAATTAGTCAATGTATTCAGTGAGCGTGGCGAGTCTATCAGATGCCTCAGTGAGCCCTTATAAATGACAGCAAAAGCTCATGCCGTAAATAACACTCACTCTACAAGGTTTTTACTATCTTGTGTCATATTAAAGTTGTAGTTTGGGTACCCCGACTTGCAATAAGGTATGATAGGGCCTGCGCGAGATAAAAATATACCAAGTTGTGTCGCAATCGGAATGCCCTTGTGCGATCGCTGATGCTGTATGGGTAGATCTTGACTATCAAGTTGGCTTCCCTACGGTTAACACGCCAGTTTGGCTAACTCTTCATTTACAGCAAAAGCGGCCATACGCCCTGCGCCTGGTAGTATAAGGGATTAAAGTTCGTCGGCTGCACCTCCAAGGAATGGCAAGCGCACATGCAGCCCTCGCAAGGGCCGATAATGGAGGAGACATTGTTAAGACATCTGCTACGAGCCCTAGAGCAGGAACTTCTTAATGCTTGACCAAAATGCCGGCAATGAGCCTCATTTGGCTGATGCAGTGAGTAGTTATGGAGTAGGTAGAGAATTGAAGAAGGTACTTTCCCGGTTTTCGAAGTACGGAGACTTTGGGCGCCGCTAAGAAGGGCTTTCATGGGGCGGAATACCTTTCATCTCTTTTCAAGCTTGTTCAACATTCGTGTATAGTTCATTTACCCCAAGCTACTTAGTTCAAACGGGCTACAAACACAATTCTTGAGCACAATCGCAGTTTACCCATTTGATACACATCCTATGTTTTTTTAAGGGCGTGACGGTGCAATAGAAATGTTCATCCTAACCATCTATTGGCCTGCAGTTTAGATAGTGATATCATTGTTCATGATTCCTGTGGTAATCTCAGCCGCAGCCCGCAACCTTTATCGGCCTCACAATGCCTGTGACAAGGTTGTCTGACGGACCACGCTTGTGGCGTAAAGCCTGAGATCTCGACCTTCTATTATCCGAATCAAAGGCTCATAACTCTATAGATACATCCGGTCTGTCACTATTCCTACGCCCGATTGCAACTTCATCACTTCAGTGCCTTATTATAGGCTACTTGACCGTTTAGTTCACATAAGCGAAGAGGCTTCACGGCGTGGACCATCCGCCCACATTTATGGCTTAACAGCACGCTGAATCATTTACAAGTAATGTCATCCGGCTCAGCTAGGATAAGAAATACGTAAACTATTTCTGCGAGAAGTATGATGATGTTGATCTTTACGATGGGGCTGATAGTATATCACTACTATTCGAAACACCAACTGCGCATACTGCCTTCCTCTTTTTTGTGTCTTGGATCGGAGGGTGCAGTCGGGTTGCGACTCAAAGGGTAGGCAAGACCTGTAAGGCCCGACTAATGAACATCTTCGAGGAATGTGCGGATATACGTAAAGGGGGTTGGCATAGAGATGGCTGTTTGGAGTTTAGTAGCGCAGCGCATGGTGTCCTAAATATAGATTATTCAAACCCATACCAATTATCTCGTTGAGACCCGGAGAGCTCATAGTTACAATTTACTACAGCCACCACCAGACCCGATCGTTGAGGCAGCCTTCTATTCTGGGCGCATTGGAGCCCAGAGAGGCAACAACCGACTTGGAAAATATGCTTTTGATAGGAGAAAATTATGGAAGCTATCGTGACTAGTATTCTTTTCTCAGGGGTGACTAGGCGCTTATTTGTTGCAATACTATGATAAAGCGCAAAATATTGGACCAATGAGTGAAGAAACTACGTGCAAGATTGCCGATTAAGCCTGTAGCTTCTATTGGATAGAAGGGAGTAAGTGCAAGCAGGCGAATGGGGTACGTACTACTAGTATGTTATGGCAACCACGACGTGACCGGTGATTCGCTGATAAACCCGTGCCCATGTGTTCATCTGTATATATAAAGCCTGGCCCAGACGCTCAAATTTTATCCTATTTACAGGAAAGCATATCCGAGTATGCAGCTATCTTCTAAGGACTTTTCGTCTTTTAAAAAAGTCCAACGTGCGATAAGAAATAAACATAGTATTGAGAAATACTAAATTTACTACTTCCCATTGCTACATAAGACCAAATATTCAGATCTCCTTTCATGCTTAATATCTTGTCTACCCTGGCTGATAATTTTTAACCTACCGTAGACAATCACAACGGCAAGAGGTCAGCACCTCTATTCACGGTAACACTTTTCTATTAATTTACGTTTTGATTAGATTAAGTTAACTCACACTTAATCAGCTCCATCTTGCACGCGTAGAACTATCGCTCTCCTTTCTGTTTCGCATAAACTGACAGCAGCCGCTTCTATGAAGTTATATAGGGTAGGTAGATTTGAGTGTAGACCGAAAGAAGCCGGTTGCTGCGTTAACAGCAATCGTGCTTCTCTCTCGACCTCTGCCGTTAATAAATCGCTATATTTACGTAGGAATCGCCGAATTGGGCGCGTTATTCAATAAAAAAAATTAAATCATGGGTCACTAGTAAGTAAGGGTACCGGATGGAGAGAGATTTTTAGAGATTGCGGATAATATCCTATTAATCGCGTCTTTTCGCCCTAAGTAGGATAAGTGGCGAATAGCGCCGTAGCACGTAAGATAAAATCAATGAATTAATCTAAGCGAGACCTCGTGAAGTGAGTGTAGTATGGAAATTTGCTCTGAACTTTTTAATACTTAATTCTACAACACGATCACGCAAAAGACAAAAGTCCGTTGAGAAGTCTTTGGTGTATTGAGCTAGAAGGCCATCTGCACTGGGGTAGATTGTTATTATCACGACAATCCAGTCTTTCCTCGCTCGCAATGTTTGCAGATGGAAACAAATACAGTCAATAACGACTCTGACACTAATAATATCACACGAGAGCATACGTTTCGCCAGATGGGGCAAACTAGCAGCTGCGGCATATGGCTTATGATTTCTATAGGCAATTTGAACAAAGAAGGCCAACACACCGCTGAATGGGATCTTGCCAATCGAGTGAAGCTTAGAAGGGCTTACAGATGTTCAGTGTCTAACTTCCTAACTTTTAGCTGAATTTACCAGAATGTGACTTTTAATTGCGCAGGTCAAGTCAACATTGCCTCGCGAAGGATGGCATCAAAATGCTAAAACTAGCTTTTTAGCTAGTCACAGCGGGCTTAGGATATATTGAGTATAAACACTGATGTATCGATGCTTGAAAGTCTAATGGTGGCTGTTGGTGATGGTATCAGGGTGCCGAAGGCGTTGGAATTTGAGCTTGCAACGTGTCAAACGACAATGAATGGAACTCTTATCCTATGAAAATTCAAACATTCGAAAATTTCAAAGTGCACATGATGAAGGCGAAAGGACTAACATGTCAATGTCCTCATCATGCCTTTTTAAGTGGGTATGGCAGCAGTAAGCTGAGGCTCTGGTGCATGCATTACCTAAGCAAGGTGCTTTGTGGTTGCGGGGTCTCTCAAACGCCATATATCGTGACGTTTGTCCTTTAAGACTAATGGTAATCAACAACCATGCTTTGCTTCAAACTTTCGAGAGGCGCAATAGACATTGCAAAATCTATTCGCACATACGAGGAAAACTATGAGGCTGTTCCTAAGAATAGAATATGGCGATTGCCAGATGCAACAAATCCGGTAAATAAGCCAGAGTCAGCTGCAATCAAGCTGTTAAGACTATTCCACAAGGAGGAAGAGGTACCGTAGCTGAGTTTGTCCACTAGTAACTAATTTAACAAGACTACAGTTTATTGCTGCGCAAAACTCATGCCATAGGAGAGGCACTCAGATGGAACTCGCTAAGATGGAGGTACTATGGGTTGCTGGTCGTATGGGTTTGGAGAAAGGCGAAGTGGCTTACATTATCCGCATTCCGGCCCCCGTGCGATCGAACTCGTCGCACACCGCCTCTACCAAGGAGCACACATCTCTTCTTAATAGCCTTCTTCAACAAGATCTTGAGTTCTCGCCAAAGGACGCAATGCAAGATCCCGAAAACCGTGTTTTGGTCAGTTAATCTCCTCTCCTCCTTACTTCTTTTAGAGCTCATTTTTACCTAGAATAACGTTGGAGATTGTGTTCGACTACAAGGCGAAGGAAGTCTTTGCCCAAGTAATGGTGGTTACAATGCTTTAGTATTACTGTTCAAGGAGCAAAAGCTGCTATCAGAGTAAGTCATGGGTCATCGCTGAAGAGTCTGTGACATTCATGTCGGTTCTTCTTCATGATAGGTTGGAATATTATCACTGTTCTGAGGCAGTACATTCTTACGTCAGTTGATTGAGCCAGACACATATGGGCTTTGATTATCTAATTGACTTTACGATGTCGGTTTATCGGTAACAGAGACTATGTCTCGAGAAGTACCCCCGTTTTACAATTTTGCTGCTCGTGTTGGTCAAAAAGTATGTAGACAAACACTGACAGCTAAATGGTGATATTATCTCATCATTGAGTGCAAAGCAAAGGCCATCCTAGGTCAAAAGACCTGCTAGCACTAGAAAGAGGCTCCATTGTCATTTTTGAATTGCGTATGAGAACCCCCCCCCCCCCCCCCCCCCCTGTGCGTTAAACGACGTGTCCCCGTATCATCTGGTTCCAAAGTTCTGCTGTTGAGCTATCCATAAACTCCATCATCTGGCTAGAATTTTGAGGAGAACCGGTAGCAATCATAGTAGTCTGTTCGGCGCTCTGTTCCCCAGAGAGCATGAATCCCATAGTCTCGTCGCCGAGCGAAGGCTGACGGTAAGAGCCAGGAAGCATATAGTCGGAAGTGGCGAACTGATTCCCGGGACAGTGTATCAAATTTCCCGCCAGGGATTGTGCCACTTGAGGAAATGGGTTGATGTCAAGAGAAGAGATCGTGCAATTTTGCTCACTAGAAGGGCACAATCCACTGATAGACTCACTTTCATCATCAACACGGCTGACTGAATCAATATGTAGGCCTATTGAACGTGAACTATTGGTGTCCACGCCCCTCGCTTCAGCACTTGACAACGCTAAATGGTCCCTCGGCAAGGTAGGTATAGCAACTTCAAGAGGTCTGGAGACGCCCTGGTCCTGTATCTCACAGCTGTAATCGTTTGCTTCTCTGATTTCCTCAGTGTAATCAATAGAATTCGAGGCATGTAGCGTCAGATGTTGTTGCAAGCCGGCGCTGATTTCCTCTGAATCTTGAAGCAAGCTATGGGTTGATATGCGCCCCAGCATGGTGAAGCGGATGTAGTACGAATCGCTGAAGTTGCCAAGTTCTAGAAACTTCGTAGTTTTCTCAAAGCTTTCGACCTCCGAATCAATTTGAAAGAACCACCTGGTAAATCCTATCGGATTAAGAATCCAGACTTTGGTTTTGAGGCTGTTTTCCAACTGAGACTTGATAATCCCCTTGAGCTGAATATTGACTTTCTTAACAAAGGATTCTATTGCATCGTTTCGCTCGACTTTGTGGGCGCGTAGTAGATCGCGGAAAAAGGAATTCGAATCTGTTATCCGTAAGAACCGATATGTGTCTAGGAATCGAAGACTACCCACAAACTAGAGCAGCCAACAGTGCTGGAGCACAAGCTTCCTGAAGCCCAGCCTTTCGAGCAGCAGTCATGATTCTGTGTCTCGTTGATACGATTTTCATGAGACTCCTTGTTTTCGTATCTTTGATTCTGTCATCGTTTTTGTTTTGCATGTAGAGCATGGCACTGCCTCTTAAATGCTTTATTGCTCGGGCAAGAAAGCGCAGATTGTTGGATGAGTGGTAGAAATTCTCTTCAACTTCTAATAATCTTTTTTGTAAAAGATCAACGCGATCCTGCCCGTTGGTCGCGAGCGTTGCGAAAGTCACCGACTTACCCGTACATTGCGACTCCTTGAATATCGCGACTAGAGGTTTTCTCATTCTTTTGAACAATGAATCGCAGAGCTTGCTGGCTTTCAATTGAACCAGAGAGGTCTTCTTCTTTGCTAGAACTGCCGACTTATGATATGTGCTTTGGTTCTGCGGTGAAGAGCTACTTCGCCTGGTGGTAGATGGCTCTGTCGTATCTATCAATTCGGTGATGGGACGGATGCGGGATTGCTCATTGAACAGCCTCTTTCCGGCTGGTGACTCTGAATTGGGAAACAATGAAATTTCATCTTCACCTCCTCTAATTGAGCTTTCCGGGGAGGTGATGGTACTGTCGGACTTTGAGAAGAGGTGCGTAGTAGCCTCTAATCCTGGTGAATACGCGTTTTCAGGTAGGCAGAAAGATTCGCACCGTAGGTGCTCTGGTGTTGATCGAGTGTAGGTATTCCTTAACACAATATCTTAGCGATGGGCCTAGTTAGTCCACGGACCACTCACTGAGATATTATGCGTGGCTGACGGAGCACTCTTTGTCCTTCGATGTCGAGTATCGCTGCAGAACAGCATCTCTCGGTAATGATAGACACTCTGATGTAGCTATCAGTGTTCTTTCCGATATCACATTCCAGCGTCTGGCGGGTAGAGTGGCTTTGGGAAATCTTCGACAGCCAAATTCGTAGGTGATTTTCGTATCGAGTTATCTGTACATTATTGAAATGCCGGAACTCATTAAGAAGTAAGTGATCCATTGGACTTAGAGGGCTTTCCAGCACAGGTTAACAAAAGTTCAAGCAAGATGCAACGTCGGAAAATCAGCCCGCGCCCGGAATCGAAGGAAGCGGAAGCTAAAGCTGATGTCGTGCGCCTACTAGGAATGTGCGAGTTTGCCATTTAGACCAGCGGCGACGTCGCGCGCTTCCCAGCAAGTTCATTCAGTAAGACTTGCCTAATCTTAGATTCCGGGGCCCGGGGCTGAGAGTTGCCGGGTTGAGGGAGAGGGGGTGGGGTGGGGGATGATATCCGAGTTTGTCGTTTTTGAAAAGCGGCAAACTCGAACACGCCCCTTACACACACACTTAGAAGACAGTGGATTCACATCGTTTGAGGGCTCCGCTGCATGTCCGCTCAGCTAGCCCAGCTTGAGCTCCGCCTACTGCCCAGCATCATATCGCGGACCCCCGACGGAACTGGCAAATAGGGATGGCATCAGCCATCACAGTATGCATTCATTTATCTATATGCCAACGCACACTTCGCAAATCTGCACTTGTCTTTGATCAACCCGAAAAGCCTTGCATTAGTTGCCCTGACCGCCTCAAACGCCTCCAAAGTGCGCCATGTTTACGACGATTCCAATTTGTGTGGCTCTTGTGTTACAACTAATTCATGTTCTACTCCTCGCATCCTGCGAATGTGGCAGCGTTCGTGTTCGCTTGAGACGAATTCGCTTCTTGGCCGCTGTTTGGTCTGTCTGCACTGCTGCTTACTGTCTTCTCATGGCGAACAACATCAATGGCTTATGGCCTCAGTTCTGCGTGATGATATCACTCTTGGTCTTCGAAGTATGTAACTGGAATAATATGGAGGGCAAAACACTAAGTCGAGGTAGGCGTATGAAGTCAAGCCATTGGCCTCGTCGTTGATTTGCACAGATAGGAGGGCCACGTTGCTTGGTCTTCTGTTCAGTATGCTCGTGTATCTGTTGGTCGTTGGTCTTGGTTTCTGGTACGAATTCCATCATCGGCCAGGGTTTCTCTGGACTGAGGCTATTGTTTTGCACTGCACACTTGCCATCATTGCCTGGTACCTTCGTGTTACTAGAGCTTCGCAAGCAGCATCTGTCGCCGCATTGAACGAACTAGCATACGGGAGTACCATAACTGCAGCAATGTCTTTACTAACTGTACCTCTAATCGAGGGCTATGCCGATATCTACTATGTTCTACAATTATTCTTTACGCTGAGCTTCCTCGGGCTTGTGCAGTCACGACGCCTACGAGTTGCCCACAGAGTGGCACACAAGGATAGGCCAATCGCTACACACGATAATACCCTGGATGAGGCTCGAGCAATGAGAAGACGACCGGGGAATCTGCCATGGCATCCGTGGCTACCAGAGAAATATGAGTGGATCTTGAGGGAATCATCTGAGGAGCCCACAGAGGAATTGATGGTAGAGCTCCAATTGCCTACACCGCCTCTTGAAGCGCATTTACCAAAAAGAATGGCACCATGATTGCAATGTTCCATCGCCGTATGAGTCTAACATTAATAATTAGATCACATTCGATTCATCTCCACAAATATATTATCTGATCGGGCAAGATGGGTCACTATTGGTATCTCTCACAATGTATTTGGCAAGAAAGCGGAACCCCGGGTCAGTTTGAATGTATATATATATAAGCCATGTTATCCTCTTAGGCGTGCTCACATCGCGTGATTTAGACCTTATCCCAACCAGCATGTGTTCTGCAACGATGAATGACTCGAAAGAATGGATCCCCTTCACTTTAGAGCTTCGGCATATCCCAGACGATTTGCCTTTGCCCGAGGAGTCCTGGGTTATGGCGCGCACGAATGCGCACATAACAGTCGCCATGTCTCCCAGAATAGCCGAATCATGGGTTACACTACATCCAAATGCACGGCGATCCTCATATACAGATCTCAAGAACGAGTCAGGCAAGGATAAATTCTTCGATGATGCAAAGAATGGTATTTTGAAACATGGTACTGGCCTGGCTGCTATTTACCGGAAAATTCCAAATCGATGCACACGTATATCGTTAGAATGGACTTGTGTTCGTCACGATATAGAGGTGAGTCTCTGAGAGAGATCTTCTGCGCAGCTTCTCATATCTAGGCAGTCAATGTCTGATCGAACGCAATTTTTCCGTTTCTTCTTGCTCGCTGTTCTTGTTGCCGATGGTCCTTCTGAGAAAGCAGATCAGGCAATGACGGAGTTGCAAAATATGTCTCAAGAGCAAATTCTGGAAAGACTGAAACTGCAGGTTGAAGAAAAACAATGCCTACAATCGATCGCCCTTCTTCGTCGCGTTGTGGAATTGGCAGGCGGACGAGAGGACTATGAGCAATTTGCATTCATTGATGCTCACAAGTCCCCACGCGTCAACTCCGAGCTCATAGTGTGTCTTCTCCTGCCAGGAAGAAATAGCCGGCGCAGCTCTTCGAGGCTAAGTTCTGAGGGTTTGACAAAGACCCTGAATGGTTTCAAGGCATGTTCGGCCCAAAAGATGGAACTCAGAACTGATCAAGTCAGGAAATGGAAAGAAGCTCTACTGCTGTGGTTACCTTTTGCTGCTGCAAAGAAACTCGCTACGGGGTTTTGGTTGCCCGACGTTGAACGCGCGGTACAGACTTGGGCTTCGTTGCATGAGACTCAGCATAGGCACGCTCTCAAGAAGAAGTTTTTCGATATGGAACTTTGCGTTTGCCGAGCTCTGAATAGCATCAGGTTTGATTCGGCTCGAAAGGCGCTAACCAGCCGGCCTGTGGATGTTATGTCCGAACAAAAGTTTCAAGAGGCGCATATGCGCCTTTCCCGGCAGAATACGGGCAATGTACATCCAACTCTAGAGACACTGAAAAGCGTATATGAGTTGATTCGGCCGTTTCTGGGAGGTTCTGTGCTGTTGGAAAAAGCGAGATGCCCTTTCGGCGTATAGCCCGTCGTGCAAAAACTACAATGGTCCATTGGAAAACATCTTACAGAAAGGGCTTTTTTACAAGGAAAGCGACCTCTGGAGCGCAATTAGCGATGGTAAGGAATCTTACCAAAGTTTGGAGGATGAGCAATTGTTACTTGATCACGCGCCGGCGATCGTACAAAGGCTACGCCCTGGCGACACTATGGTTGAGTTAGGTCCTGGGTAAGTCACACTTCGCTACTACAGTTCAAGGAGGCTAACGGTCGACAGAAATATGAAGAAATCCAAGATCCTGCTTGAAGAGGCGGCTAGGCAAAGAAAGCCTATTGTATATATTGCAGTTGATATTTCTTCTGATGCTTTGCATTCCGGATCTGAGCAGCTTTTGGAGGAGTTTCCTAGTCTCCACATTATAACGCTTCAGGGGAATTTTGAGGATGTCATTGAGAAACTTCGACGCCTACCGCAATGCTCTCTGATAATAAGTTTGGGATCAACTTACCTGAACGATGAAAGCCCTGGATCGCGGCTTCGAGATATTGTCCCCGTTCTGGGATCTGGTCTCCTACTTATTTCACACGATGGACACACTGGGGGCGACGAGAAGAAGGTCCTCGCAGCGTACGAGCAGCCAGCAATACATAAATGTATATGGAAGTGCTTGCGGGAAGTTGGATTCGATGATGATGAATGGAACTTACGTGGAGAGCTTCGAAATGACGGGCGGAACTCATACCATCAGTATTGCCTCGAGGCCCAAAAAGACGTAGAGGTTGGTATGCGGAGCTTTTCAACAGGCGAAACTATCAACTTCTTCAAGTCTTACAAGTACAATGAGCTACAAATGAGAGAGATTTGTCGCAGCGAAGGCTTAGAAGTTCATCAAGAACTGACCTTGCCCAGCTCGCGAATGTGTAAGTCAATTTGAGGATGATGTAGTGTCGACGCTAATTTCTGAAGGCGGCTATATGATATCTCGCTCGAGAGGTTGGTGATTCAGCGATAAGGAATCTTTGAGGCGAAGTTCTTGAGGAGTAGCGAGCTACAACACACTTCTTCGGATAGCGCCACTAAGCCAATAAAAGCGGAAGACGCTAGTCCAAACATACGGGGGTTGATTGTATATCATGTATCTAATTGTTAGGCTGGACTACGCTGCTCCCGTGGTGGTGCCAACCTTAACCTGACCCTGTCTAGCGCAATATGACCCCTGTTTGATCTGCTCCATCTCCGAATACGCCTTGTTTAGCGCGGTATAATCCCTGTATAACCTGCTGCTCCCGTCTTCGTGTGCACCCTGTCTAGCGCTGTGTGCCCCTGCAAGTTTCAGTACGCACTAGCCTGCAACATGTACGTAATGCCTCGCCCAATCAAACATCTTAACATGCGCTCTACAGGTACTCCGTAGACAGCCATATTACACTCAGTCCTCGCAGTGAGCCCAAAGTGTCGCAACACCTACATTATGTGCCCCTAAAGATTTGTATGCTTTAGCAAAAGAGCCTGATCGGGTTAGCGAAGCGAGGTTTACGAAAGGCGTGCAGGCCACTCCGTATTCCGTAAAGGCCGCTAGAAAAAGCCATGCTTGAGCTTCTCCACTTCTACCCTACCAGGATTGTCTGCCGTATAGCGTACAAATATGTGAGATATTGGTATAGCTCCTTTCCAGTGGCGATAGGCGAGGGAGTAGGGCTCTAGTCTCAGCTGCAATGAGCTTTAGACCGTGCCTCATTCATTTTTTAATACAACTCGGTCGGAAACGGAAGACATCAGTTCACTCAAATGCAGGTAACCATTTGTCTGGATGGTTCAAGTACCCATAAAACGCCACAGTGACCTGTAAGGAGCAGCATCGACATTACGTCGGGCGCTGTGACAAACACAGTATGAGTAGAAAGGGGATGACATGCTACAAGTATTTAACATTGGCAATGCCCGTAATTTGCAAAGAGAAACTGCCTTCAGGGCCAAAAGCAGCTCGCTCACTACAACTCGAAAATGTTGAACAATGTCCAGCCAAAGCAATATCGCGCTCAGCCGATCCACCACCACCACGAATCTGCATGATGGATTTGTCACCACCAGATCAATTCTAGCGGACCAAAGGCTCACATGCGCAGAAGTAAGATATTCGCCGGCTTGATACGACTTGAGCTAACGTATTTGCCCTAAGGCTGATGCGCGCGAAACATTACAGGGTGTTAGAAAGGATAGGCAATCCGTGGAATCTGATTATCTATGGATGAAAGATTGCACACGCAAATCTCAGACGCCTCGCATCACAAGGCCTATTCACAGCGACTAAGAGGAAAGAGAGCATATCTCCCAGCTCTCACTCATCAGATGCCAACACATTTTATGGTACATCGGCGCTGTACGAGCATTCACATCTCAGTGGCAATTGCGACAAGGGCTATCAAACTCACGTTGAGAGATTTGGACTGGGTTTCAGAGTGGAAAATGAAGTTTTGTTTCAATAAACGATACGATGGTTCCTTCATTATTGACAGCATGGCCGCGCTTTGCTTTGGCCGCTTTTTTCCCTACGCGATGCTTTACTTAATGTCCCGGGCTTAACTTGTCATGTTTATCCGCTACCCACAATGCTATGTCAATACCCATTGCTCGAGCCAAACGCGCCGGGCGTAGCATGTGCTACGCAGGTTTCCGCTCTCTTTTTTTTTCCTTTTCCCTTTTCCCTTTTTTTTTCTTCTTTTTCCTAATTTTTCCGAAAGATTCAGCTGATTTAAATCGATCACTGACCGTGAAACTGCAGCGTAGAGAGGCTTGAAATAAGAGAATATACATATCTTGGAGTATGGTTTGCACATTCTTGATCATCATAACTGAGCACACCTCAACTTTTATTGCAAATTATGGCAAGATATGTGTTGGTTTACGAAGTATACTTACCAAACGATGATATTACGTCTTTCATGCCGGCAGGCAATTTTCCTTCCCTCTGAAGAAAAAAGGCCCCAATGAATCTACTTGGTTCGACTCGCAACGGATTGCGATTGAAGAATACCTTGAAATATGTTTGCAGATTATATCTTAGACGGTATGGACCTCATCCATGCGTTACTCTAGAAATCTCCGTATTGCCCCAGCCCGCACGTAGTCTGGCTTTGTCTATAAATGAATACTACTGCTCAGGAACTCTCTAGATAGAACAGTTTGTCTCTCGAGGCAATTAGGATACCTATGTTCGTCCCCTCACTGAGCTAATGAGAAAGCCAATTATAGCCAAACCTTGGAAGTATTGATTCGAGATGCTTCTGGCTGATTGTATATTGATTTCTGAGCCTTTAAACATTACTACTTAGCTGTTTGTAGTCGGACACTTTGTAATAGCATCTTACAGACAGCGGTGCGCGTTCGTATACCTTGTCTTTAGCAAGATTCCTGTGGACGCGGTCCCATTATTGAAAACGTCTGTCTTAATAGTAAGGACCGATTAGGAGTACACCGACCTCAGTAATGTCCCTATGATCATATTGCATGTGAACTACTGTCTGACACTCCCGACAAAGTCCAATCAACTCCATGTGTTTTCGTCCCATCTGTGCGTGTACAGGTCAATAACATTGGCTGACTTCTATTTGAACATACAAGCTAACAAAAGAAAGTGCCCATCATGATGATTAATAGAAGGTCAGGCGTGGAATTATCCAGCAAATAATTAGCTAGCTCCTATTGACTGATTGATTGAGTGTGCTCCCTTCTCCGACTTGGCTAGGAAACAGTCAGAATCGACCAGGGCTGTCGCGTATCTAATAGAAAGACACGACAATGCGAGCTACTTTGATGCTGCACAACTGGCAGCGGGGTGTCGCTCAGATGCCCCGAATACGAAGCAAGAATGTCTTACAGCGATGAAATGCTGAAATATGCGCTCGGGAAACGTCAAGTATGCGATACAGGAGAATTGCAAAGCACTCGCATGGAGCCACCGAGCTACAGAGCGTAGCACGGGACGCGGTATCTCTTGTGGGCTAGACTCAGATCACCGACCAACGTGAATGCAATCTTCTGATTTATGCAAGTCTAGCCTTTGCTACTAGGACTCCCTCGTAGGCTCGAACTAAGTCCGCTTTCTCTCCTGGACAGTTGTTTGAGAGACACAATCAACAAATCCACGCAATATACCCAAGCGCATCACTTTTGCAATGCATATTTCAAGTTACGATTAAAACACTGCCGCTTTCAAGCCGAGAGCTTACACAATGGTGAAAAGCGTTCCACGTGCCACACCCCAAGCATAATCTGAATCTATGTCCTTCGCATAGCGAATACACACTTCCCAGCTTATGATGGCCATTTGTTGCTGCCACGACTTTCGAGTTATTAGCCTGAAGCCAAGTGATTGTTCCCAAAACCAGTTGGGATTTATTTCTCCGAAAAGTCTACTGTACAGTCGGCAGCCCAGAATGACTCGCATTTACATTCGTTTGAGGCATTATTGCCGATGGCTAAGCAGGCATCAAACGGAAGTTATAGGCACTTCCCCAGCGCCTGAACCTACTAGGTCAAGAACAATCCTGGTCCTCATTTGTGAATACGACTAGACCTAAATAGTTCGCCTGGATGGTCAACTTCAAGTTATGCAACACCCACTCCTTCAGCCAGGCCAATCGCCATTGACCCTCTATGTTCCAGTGACTGAAGCCACGATTCAAGAAGTGTCAAAGCAAAAATCTTTGGGGAGACTGAATATATCATCCGGTCCGTGCGTTGGTGCTGCCCCGTAGGTGGGCAGGTGAGAACCACTGCGCCTTGACGGGAGATGAATGTGGACCGCGGCCACGCGCAGAGGATTGCACTGTAGACAATGCAGGTGCTTTGAAGCCGAGTCTTGACACTCAGGATCGAAGACTCTCTGTATACTATATTAACACGCCAAGTACGTGAGCTTGAGGACCCATTTTGATTCTGTATACACTTTTCTCTTTCGGATTCGAACCTCACGCAATAAAATCAAACCCCCCGTTCATCACTCCTCACCAGCTAGCAAAGCCTTCGACGATTGTTGATGCAGTATTATTCGACGCTTTGATAATCCGAGGTGCCGAAAGGAGCATACAAATGATTTCCCTAGGAGAAGTGCACTTAGATTCTGCAGCTGAGGATAGTGACGATGCTTCAACTTCCTCTCTTGGGTCGAACTTTGACGAAGACGCCACAGTTGAAATATTTAATAGGATTTTTCATCGGAGCTTGGGTAAGCTTCCATAAAATAGTAGAAGGCAGGGGCATAAACTAACTTTTTCCAGTTTATCCATTCCCGGTAGACAAGGTAGGTGATTCGCCATCATCATTTTCAAACAAAAAAAAAAAAAGCTAAACCTCAAAAGAAACAGCAAAGCCTCTGGGGTGCGTTTAACATGTATCTTTTCTTGCAACTTCACTCACCAATCCAGAAAACGTGCATGCCGATATGAAGAGAACTATCCCACAACCTCTCGAGACTATCAAGGATGTTTTAGATCTTGGTACCGGAAATGGCAGATGGGCTGTGGAATTTGGTATGTTTTTTATGCTAGCGATGGCCGGCGCCTAACTGTGAGCCTTAGCAGACGAAAACAAGAATGCAATTGTGAGAGCAGTCGATCAAGTTGCTGCGTCGATGCCGCGCTGGTAAGAATCCGAGTGCGTTGATAGTTTAGCACTAATCGATTAATAGGGTACCCCAGAACTTAATACTAGAAGTCGACGATATCGAGCAAGACTGGAATCGTAAAGCCAAATTTGATCTGATACATGCCAGAAACCTTAACGGTGGCATTCGCTGGCAGCACATCATTGAATCAAGCTACAGGTGAGTTTCTCATGGTTTGCATTACCGTAGGTTGTCTTACCATTCAACAGATACTTGAGACCCGGCGGCCAGCTGATCATCGAAAACTTCGAATACCCTTTTTCAAGCGCCGGGAACTTGGAGAAATTTAAGCGCAGCTACTTGTATGCATGGTCTTCTGAGGTTGAGAGGGCCGCAAGAAAGAATGCTCGACCTTTTGAGACTATATCTACGCTCCAGAACATGCTAGAGAAGACTGGTTTTCAAATGGAGGTATCTATTGAAGAGCTTCCAATAGGCGCATGGCCAGAAGATGCGGAGCAGAGGAGCATAGGACTCGGCGTGAAAAAGTTCCTGAACGAAAGTTTTGAGGGGCATTCACTGTTCCTTCTCAGCGAGTATGGGGGCTACGAAGAAGAAGATGCCACATTACTCTGCGCACTTGCTCGACAGAATCTGTCCGATGAAACTTTGCGCGGTGTTTTGAAATGGTGTGTCTTTATCCTAACTTGGCAAGCGCGTCTTTCTAACAAGCTCTAGGCACCGGATTATCGCGACAAAACTGCCTTCGACCCTTTAAACTAATGAGCCCTGGACGGGCCAAGTTTATTGAGTACGTAAATGGACTCCGTAGTGTTTGTTATAGCGCTTAAAGAGAGTACATATCGTTCTACGACAAGAAAGTATGCAATGGTTATTTTATTGCCCATTTTCAGGCGCATTCTTGCGGATAAATCAACATCTCACTAATGTTTATCCATACGACCAATCACCTCCCTCACTAAAAGACCTAACCTGTATAGGAGCCGCCTCTGTGTCTGCCTCATTTCTTGGATTTAATAGTGAAGCTGTTGGCAAGATATTCACGAGCGTGATCTCGCAACTCTTCAAGAACTTGTGTGCTGCTATTGTTTCTAATAAGAATATAGAACTTCAATCGTAGCTTTGGTTCATGTTTTCATCATACGGATTGGGAAAAGCCTTTCTCCAGCTTTCGAAAAGAAAAGTCGATACGGTAGTTGTAAATAGTTGGGCAGTGTAAGTCGGGGTTATGCACCGGATAAAGTTGACATCAAGAAGAAACTCGGTGATCATGGCTGTGGCCGAAAGAATTTTGGCGAGCCAGGCATTGAACGAGTCCGGTCCGAGGGTGATTTCTAGTCGTGAGAAGATCAAGGCAAACAACTGAATAATAGTCAACGAATCGCCCAACGGACATCAAGCTGCGGACTACGTACCATATATATTACCGGGCCGATACAGGCTGTCGCATCAGGGGAACAGGTGAGCCTAGTAAGTGACATGTAAAAGTCAGTATAAATTTTGAAAGTGGGATATCGAGAGGCGCCCAAAGCCTGACGGGCGGTTATTTTTGCACACTAACGGCGCTACACACGATCAGAATGTCCGCCGAAATGTTAGAAAGGAACCCCCGACGAGAACGTACCCTAAACGTAAGGGAAGTGAGGTTTAACGTTAAACCCGGCCTCTGGGTCCCTTAGAATTATCTGGGACTGGAACAATTCTGTCCTTAGGTACTGAATCCGTTACTTAGAGGGCATTGCCAATAACAATAGCAAATATTAAGTATCTTCTAAGCCATCATACCTTGAGAAACAAGCCATAATGATTCAATCAACTCTTGGAACATATCAATTCCTCGGTTGGAGAAAAGAAGCAGTGGGGAAAGCCTGATGCTGAGGGTTCGTGCCTCTTGGTATGTGAGATATTATGTCCAGCTCGAGCAAGCAGTTGGGCTTCGTGGCAGCGGTAGATTGTGGAGGATGCTTCCATCGAGTCGAAAAATGATACCGATCGATGCAGTCCATAAGACACCTCGTGGCGATCAGACCTGTGTCGATTATCTTAATGTAAGGCTGAGCTACGCTAGTTCCCCTTGCCTCGTGTGCCCCCTGCCTAGCGTGGTGTGCCCCATGTTGCATGCGATTCTCACCCATCTTTGTGTGCCCCCTGCCTAGCATGGTGTGCTCCACGTACTAACCTGTAAGAGATACGCATATTGAGGCAATGAAGGGAAGGAGTCAGCAGAGAATTTCACCGAAGGTCAGGCATGTTTTGTGTGCGCTGTTATCTCCAATATGCCACCATACTATCCTGGGTTATTGAGCACATCTTGTCGCAAACCCAGGAGCCGCGACTGAACCAGTCATTCTTGGCGCCCAGGCCAAGCCATATTTTAACTAAGTCTCTTATTCTGTGTAGGCTACTTATCGAAAATAATCAATGTGGTATAGCGAGCTTTAGTCATTGAGCTTTGTAGCTCCACGTCTTTTTGGGCTCAGTAGATCTTACTCTATACTCATTTATACTTGAAAAGTGTTTTACAGAATGCTCTTACAGCTAGAATAAAGTCTTTTATATCAATAGATCAATCTACCTGTCTCTAAGGTTTTGTCTGGCGCCTAAACGTCTGATTGTTGCAAAGACATGCAATACGCTTATGTGTAGGGTAAGAGATGACATTAATGTGCACAGGCTGCTCAAGCATAACGCACATGCTGTAAGATGCATTAGCTTTGTCAGATAGAAGTGTAATAGAAGCTTTACATAGTTGTATTATCTACACTGCTAATAATGTACATCTGCCCAAGTCGCTATGACAACTTTCAGGCTGCCAAATGCTTCCCACCGTAGTCGATTCTTAGAACTCTTTTTTAAGCAGCACGTTCAATCTAATGAAGTGGTGAGAACCTCTTCTAACATACAACTTCTCAGCAAGTTGCCTGGAGCCTAACTAGTTTGTCTAAGCCGTAGACTGTTAGAGGAACCTTGCAACGTTTCATATCCCGAAGTAGTGCATGCGCATATGTTGGCAGGTCCCCGTAGAACTTATTCGTCATGGCGTTGCCCATCTTCTCCCAGCTACAAGATTCGAGCAAGAAATTCATAATCTTCAAGAGATGCTTATGTCTTCCGATGACCAGCCGTGTATCTTGCGCAAAGTCCTGCGATTTCGCGATATTCAACACCTCGTCTATGGTTTCCTGTCGTACCCTGACGTTATGTTGCAGAAGTACCTCGGCAGCGCTTAATCTAGAGTTGTCAACTGAGAGTGTTCGAGCGAGTACTTCCTCAAGAAATACTTCAGCTTGAAAGAGCGTGTTTGTCTGGTGTTTGCCAGTGGCTGCAGACACTGAAATCAGCAGTAAATAGCGCAGTACCATGCTTTGGTTGTGTTCTTCACTCTTCGGAGCCTTCCTCAAAGAGACACTTTCTATACATGCTAAACAGTGACCTAATGGCAAAATGTGTTGCAAACGACGAAAAGTGAGCCGGAACAGCCGCAGTAAGAGTTCCCATTGCGCCTCTGCACAACACTGAGCGATTACTACACTCACGTCGTAACCGAGCTCCAACACCAGGTTCGTCATTTCAGCAGGCCGTGGAGACGCAAGTGCCAGCTTCAGGCAGCACTCTCCTGAACGAGTAGGTTGTGTAATATCCCCATTATGATGACCTACTAAGTACACCACCAAGTACGGCACAGCATACCAGACCGCGTATTGCAATGCGTTCATGTTCAATTGGAGCGGGTTGAGTACAGCCCCATGCTCTACGAGAGCTCTTGCAGTTTCGAATTTCTGATGACGGATAGCCAAGAATAGCGGTGTCACCCTAAAACCCTCCGGACCATCTACAGGAAGGTCTTGATCCAGTAGGAACTTGACTATACCCGTTCGTCCGCACTCTGCTGCCAAGAGTAGAGGGCAGTGGTACACGAACTGGGTTGAACATAGCGCGAGTCGGCGATCCCTTAAGTCCCGACAATGCTCAAATTTAGCGCCGCAGCGGCTGGCGGCCTGAAGAATGGCGAGAGATGTTTCTTCATCCCGACATAAGGCGATAGCGTAGAACGTTGAGCTAGCTCCGGATCTCTCAATATCGTGCTTGAAAATTATCTTACTGCAGAGTTGATGAAGTTCTTTGGAGCATCGCGCAAGGGAGACTCGATCTCGAAGCGGCAAAAGCTGTGCTATTATGGCACAAATTTCTGTTGGGAGATAGCGAAACATTGTTCATTCTCTTTGACTGAGCCAAGAAAAGAGAAGAGCAACGTTCAAGAAACAGACGTTCAAGGAGCGGACGTTCAAAAAGCAGACGTTTGGTGGTGATTTGCATGAAACTTGGTGTCCAAACGTTTCTCGACGACACTGTTGAAGATGCCCAAGCGAAGGGCAAAATCTGCCCCAGAGAAACTCATCCCCATCGTTTTAATTGAGTGAAAGGTGATTATGGCCATTTCTGGCCGTAAGTGCTAATGCCGACTGGATGAGGGTAGAGCCAAACTAGTGCAATTGAATGATACAAATCTCTATCGGAAGACAGCGGAACAGTCCCTACCTCATTTCGATTAGACCAAGAATCAACAAGCAGAGGTTCAAAAAGTAGAGGTTCGGTGGCGGTTTGTGTGGCGGTTTGTGTGAAGCTTAGCAGTCAATCTTCTTGCTGTTTGACACGTTCAAGCGCAGAGCAAAGCTTACTGCAAAACTCTCAACCCTATCATTTCAATTGAGCGGGAAGTCAATGCGGCCATTTTTGACCGTAAGTGACAATGTATTGTGGGGATGGCCACGGACCACGTATTGAATACCATTTTCCAACTCCCGGTGTTTGCCTCCGACTGCCTGCTGGCCTTTATTAGCCGGAGAAATCTAAGAAAAGGTCATAAATGTCAAAAGATCTCGGTATGAAACACGGCGCGGCCCGCCCTCATGGTGCACAATGTATAGGCGATAAACCCATATCGTAGCGCTGAAGGGGAGGTATGGATATCTATTCAGTGCTGACGTTTTTGTCGTAATGCGCCTAGCAACCTGGAATCAGTTCGCATCCCGCCTTACGATGTGCCTTGTCAAGTGATTGGCGCTTGGTGCCCAAGGAGGACGCTTCATGACCAATACATTACATTGCTACGTAGTAGTGAAATAGCACCAACGCAGACATGCAGCGAAATGGGGCTATGCCTTGATGCTCGGCGATTGACAACGATCGAGACCTGCACATCCATTAGACTGCAGTGCGCTATAGCAAAGTGAGGCTGCCGGCGACGAACTCCCGCTGCCCTGTCCTTCACGATAGGTGAAAATTCAAGTCCTTACCCTTCACGAGATCTTGGAACTCAAAACCGCCGAAGGCAATAGAAGAAGGCGAAGCTAGCAAAATGCCATGCCTCGATCCGATATCGCGAACTTCGCTCCGTATTTGGCGAGATACTGCCAAGCTTGAATCTTACCACGTTCAATGCGACAGTGCGGGTTGGCTTCAATTGACATTACGGGTTTGCCTCAGTAATAATAGTTTAATCAAAAGCTACTTCGGACGTCTCAAGACGGGCTTCGAGAGGCGGGGAGCGATTGAATTTGTTGAGCGGCTTCGATGGGCTGAAATCAGTCGGAAATTGAACTCAGCCTATAGTTTACAATTTGAAGTTGACCATATTTACTATTGTTAAAGACGATGGCGGTAGAATATCAAGTTGATTGGGCAACCGGTCGGCTCCAGCGATGGTTTCAATAGCCTGCAGGCTTTGTGTCGGCCTGTCTTCCATAGCATTACCGTCAAGTAGCAGCAGATAATATCAGGGGTTCGCCGCATTTAGCGCGCGCGTACATCCAAAGACCACGGAACTGAGTTGTTCCAGGCAGGATTGTATACAGCCACCTTCTCGGTGGAAGCTAGGCTCGCACATCACGGAATATGCCTTGCCAGGTTGGCCCTTTCGTATGTACATAAAGCCTTACCCTTCCCATGGATGAGTAACTGTATTGCTCCTCATCAAAGTACTCTTATCTTATAGAGCCAATAATGCTTTTGTCTACTCTATTTACTGGGTACGTTGGCTCGGCAAGTGAGACACGAGTCAAGGAGTATGGAGTATTCCGTATAAAATATCATTAACCAGGGTGCCTCTACGGAGTATAGAGTACAGAGCAATCGGTATGGAGTGCACCTCCCATAACTGGAATAGCATTACTCCGTACTCGACAGGCTCTCCAATATTGTACATATAGCTTTTCGTTTAGCCTTTCAAGCATGATATGTTTTTTCTAGCCTCAAACACTCGTGTCCTCCCTCCTTAAACCCGTTCTTTCCTCCACCCGGACATGTCCTTACCGATCAGAATGCCTCATACTGACGATTACACCATCTCTTGGATATGCGCAACGAGCAAGGAGCTGGCGGCTGCTCGATCTATGCTGGAGGAGGTCCACGACGAGGTGCCAGACGTCTGCCTTTTGGAGGACACTAATTACGTCTTGGGCAGCATAGGAAAACACGAAATCGTCGTCGCTTGACTGCTCCACCTTTCGTCCGGCCCACCGCCCACCAACCGCGTGGTCAAAGACCTGCTGCGCAGCTTTCCGAATCTCAAATTCGCGCTCTTCGTCGGAACCGGCGGGGGTGCGCCTAGCCAACGGCACGATATTCGTCTGGGCGACGTCGTGGTGAGCAGGCCTCGTAGCGGGAGCGGCGGGTTTCTTCAATACGACTTCACTTCAACTTTGCGCCGCGGGGCCTTGGTACCAGCCGGGCCGTCGCATGACCCCCCAGCGATCCTGCTCTCCGCCATGGCGATGCTCGAATCCGAGCATTTTCTCCAGGGAAATCAGCTCGCCCAGGCAGTGAACAGAACTCTCGATAAATTTCCCAAGCTTAGGAAGATGGCAAAGCGGCCAGAGCAAGGTACCGATATGTTATATGAAGGCATGTGTAGTCAGTTTACAACGGGAGATGCCGCCTACCACCGCGACACAATGTGCGATAGTTCCTGCTCGTCAGGCTCGGTATCACAGCCGCCTCGGTCTGAGGAGGAAGATGACCCGTCAGTCCATTATGGGCTCATAGTTTCGGCGGATAGACGCATGGAAAACAGTCAGTGTCGCGACAAGCTTGCAGCGGCCAGTGGCGTTCTGTGCTTTGAGGTGGAAGCAGCGGGCCTCACCGATGCCATTCCTTGCCTCGTTATCCGCGGAATATGTGATTATTCGGACTCGCACAAGTACGACCAGTGGCGAGGGTACGCGGGAATGACGGCGGCCGCTTACGCCCGAGATCTCCTTCTCAAAGTGCGCCCTCAGATGATCACACCTCAAAGGACCGGAAAGACAACACCTGACGTTCCCTCTTGTAAGTTCACGGAGCCATGATCAAGAATATATACAACACAACTTACAAATGCCACCTTAGACCCAGGTAAAGGGAAGGTCGTGTCACATACTTCCAAATCTATATTCGAGCACATACGAAAGCCGCGTCGTTTTTTCGGCAAAGGCCGGGTGTTTGCGGCAGGCTGGGCGGAGCCTTGGTCAGGTAGCAATGCCAGTGCAGCTCCGGGTCAGCAATCCGCACCTCCCCGTGCATTCTTGAAAACACGCCGATTCATCGTCATCCACGAGGGCCATGGCTATTCGACGTGCGTCCCCATTCACACGTACGGTGGAAGAGGAGCGAGCAAGGGGAATCTCAAGCTTGAAGACCACGCTCGGGTCTACCTTTTCGGATCCGAACCGCCTTCCACGGAACACCACGTCTCACTCAGGGAACCGATCGGGCTCGTCATAGAGGGCAGCGATGACCTCCACAGACTGCATCCCGAATCCCTGGCAAACTTTGGGAAGCTGTGCACCGTGGAGCACAACATAGCAGTCGCAAACATTGGCTTCGTCCATAAAACACACAATAACCGGTTACATCATAGCCTGCTTCCTTCAACATTGAAACGTGACAATACTGGCACGCATGGGTCGCATAGTTCAGGTCACGATGCTATTCCAACTCCGAGTGTTGAAGTGGAAAAGAAGCATGCGTTATCTTCCTCGCAATGGGGGATCCGAGAACCGAAAGCAGAGTCTTACCTTGGAACGTCATATTTGGATAACAAGTCGGGTCAGATGCAAGGCACGGACTGGAGTCTTCTAAAATCAATACCAACCGGGCCACCTTCTATTGAACAGCCTGGGTTAAAGATGGGGTCCAAAGGAGGCCTTGATTCTGGATATGGGGACCATCCTTTGAATGAAGAAGTCCCTGCGGAAGAAGAACCTAATCTGTATGAACATGGCTATCAAGGCCCTTGACATTGCATAAAATAGACACTGATACGTGGAACACAAGCAGGCCCGAACCTGTCAATACGTCACATCCAAGAAAACGCCACAGATCACATGGCCCAAAAGCGGCGAAACGAGCCAAGTATCGATAGACGACAGAAGCTTAGACTCCAACACATCCTGCCAATGCGTACACGTGCAACAATTACCACATGTACCTGGACCAGTTCCAGCCACTCGACGTGCACGACTACGACGGCTCCGGCGAGTGGACCAAGATCTACTCACTGGGCCTCGAGGTCATGGAAGACAGCTCCGTCCGCTGGAGAGCGTACAACTACCGAGGTCTTCCGGAACGGGTAGCCCCCCCCCTCCTCCTAACTTCTTCAACACGGCTCATATCAGACTCGCTGACTTGTGCAAACGCACAAAGTTCATCTTTACGATCCCGGAGGAGACGCCCGCCGGAGACTACCTGCTCCGCATGGACCTCGTCGTCCCCGGCCTCTGGGAGCCGCCGATCTACACCGCCGACGTCGCGCAGCTGTACGCCACCTGCGCGCACCTCTCTATCGCGAGCGAGGCTACCGGTTCCCTGCCCGAGGGCATTAAGATCCCCGAGGGTTTCTATACTACGGAACTCGCTCGTGAAATCGCTGGTCAAATATAATGCTGCCATTCCCCGAGAAGAGAATGAGCTCATCGTTTAATACCATGGCGTCGCTGAAAAGAGTAGATTCAAGGCGTCTGGTAAGATGACGCGGTAGATATTGTCTTATGACGTACTGGTCGGCCGTTGACTGTTGGTTGTCTCGATGCTTGAGGCAAGGATCCTTAGAGATCCAATATGGGAAACCGACCAAGTTTGTGCACAGATTTGGATCAACCTCTTCATTCTCTTTCTCATTGAGTAAGTAGCAAGTTGTCTTGAAAAGAGTCTGGTAAGACTAGGCCTGTTGATGTGAAAAATGATCGATTCCCATACGAGCATTTTTAGTCCTGGTACGGCAATACTCGCACGTAACAGACTGAAGTCGCTTCTCGGCCATGTTTTCCCAGGTCTTGAGTTGAGAGAACTCTGCTTGAAGAACATACAGCTTCTCTTGGATCTCCGGATTCAGCTTAACAACTTCGACAAGGTTTTTGAACGCCTCGCTGTTCTATAACAAGGATAAATCATGCGTTGTGTAGAAGATATGAGTTGAAATGTCTGAAGAAATGTCCCTGCTCTGTCTACTGTCCCAATGTCTATGCCGATCTATGAGTTCTTATATGACGAAGAACAAAAGGCTTACATCTTCCAGTCCCGTATCTGCTTCACACTGCTAATTGAACAGGACGATGTCACATATATCCTCAGAGCGGTGTAAGTCTACACGCTAGATATTTGCTTTTGCGCCCAGGCAATGTACGAAGTTTCGCCACTATCGAACAAAACCAGGGATTGTCGAAAAATAGCGTAAGTGGCTGAATTCTACACGCTCTGTGCTTTGAATTATTAGTTCCTTCACTCTGAGAAAGCGGAGTACGCTCTATGATTAAAATACAATAGGAATTAGGTAAAGCCGCGATGACCCAGGGGACTACCATTAAGAGAAATTATTCAGATTGAGTCTATCATCTAATAGCCTCCATGTGATAATTTGAGGGTAGAATGCACAACAATTCATATACCTATGAAAGTCTTGTACACTTCTGGCAAGACGTATGTAACGTATGTGGATTGCAATGTTGTAGCCTTCAACTGCTGTAAGTATGGCCTGAGTAAATTTACGATTTATTAAGGGTCGGTAAGGAGGGCTAGATCGACACCCGGTGTCATACAAGCTTTCTCCAATCGCCCACGCTGCTTCTGTTCCTTTATCCCGTAGATATTGACGGATCAGGCTGGACTAGATTCGTCTTGAACTGTCATGGTTGTATGAGCTCCAAACCGCCGACAAGCAGTCTTAGCTAAAGAACTCTGAACATAATAAAACGCCTGTTGCCGGAGCTGCGCATGCCCAGCGGGCTCGGAAAGAAAAGGGTGCTGATAACGTTACTTTGCTTTCTACGAAAGCGTGTCTCGAACAAAAACTCATAAAACTCACCATAGTTGAAGGTAAGCGACCTGACACCAACACTCGCGCAAACGATTCGGCACTCGGCGGCCATCGTACGACGTAAGACCCAAGGACCTCCATGATCTCCTTCATATGGGCAGCAACGTGCTCTTCATGTGCTGGACGGAGACAATTGGGAATTTTGGAGTCAAAGGACCAGTCGGGAACTCGGGATTCATGAGCTTGGGTCTAACAATAGTAATCTCTATGCCAATCGCTTACCGATTTTGACCACGCCAGAGCGAGAGATGCGTATTGTATCAATGCAAATATCGATCAATCGCAACATTACGTGATGGAAGGCTGGTAAAACCTAACGCCGTTAGATTGAACGGTATCCCTGTGCATGCAACAGCCTACCTGGGAGAAGACACTGGCCACGCCACTTGCTGTCAAAGCATTGAGGTCGAGAAGATCTATGTCAACCCACTCGAAGATCACATGGAAGGTTTCATGATCGTGATAGGCTGCGAGAAGTCGTGCTATGTTTGGATGCGCAATGGAAGCCAAGCGCCGGATATGAGATATGGACGCATAACCCAATTGTCGTACACCTACGACACGGTTCGTTTGACGATGCTGGCCGATCCACGCTTTCCCCACGTGGCCAATTTTCACGTAGTCAGATAAGGGGTGACGCCCAGTGAAGATCGCTACTGTAGTGTGGACTGTTTGTTCTTCAGCCTGCGCATAGAAACCAATTGAACGTCGGAGGGACATGCTTTGCTTCTACCGATAAGATAAGTAAGGTAAAAATCACATAATGCCGCATTACTGTCCTCGATTTTCAGAAACCTCACTATTACTGATATATTGAGAAATTGACTCCTGATCTTCAGTACGTGTCGGGGACTGGGCATACCTCACTGGCCTGTTTCGGCCACCAAAGTCCGGTCAGGGATCTGCTTTCTTGGATGTTTCGGTCTGCTCAAATTGTTCTGTCTGCATTCATTTCAGGGTAGACCCTCGGTAGTAGAGCAGGCTGGTATTACTGACATTGTCTCACTCATCAAATGTACTTGTCTACACGAGAAGCTGCTGGTTATAACAGCAGCTCAATTTGGCTACCACATCAATGTTAGCTCTGAGTAGAAGGTGAAATTCTGTTAAGTTTGCCCTAGTGTACATAGTTGAGGGGAAATGATCGGCACTACACATGGATGAAACCAGCCGCTACAATGAATCAGGATAATCAGGGTCTGCGGACATGTTTGTGTACGTCAGGCCCACAGAAGCGTCCGCGAGACTGCACTTACCCACACTCACAAGCCGTGTGCTGCGTCTTGCCAAAGATGATGTAGATCTTCTGATCTGCTATCAGGATCTTGATTGGCTGTTTCATGTCCAATCAAACACCACAGCCGATGTTGAAGTTTCTTTTTCGCGCAAGTGATGTATGTGTACCAACGCGGTACTACTCTGATTGGAATACTGCCCGTTGCAGCAGCCTTCGGAAGAAATTGCTTGCCTACAGTCGGGCTCATGGTTCATTTACTATATTTACTTGTAGCAGCCCAAGAATTTCAAGTCTACACGAGGTGATACAAAATCCAAATAGCCTTACCATTACTGTAGAGATATAGAAACTTGTAAGTTCAGCCCACGGAACCAAGTAAATACGCTGACGGTTGAGTAGATAAATAGACAACTTTCTAAAATCGACGGAAGGGTTATCTGGCAAGATCCTATAACGCCTGCTAAGTACACACACTAAAATACACAGGGTTTCTGGATAAAGCTGTCGTTGCCTTGATTATACCTGAAGCTGCAGTTCACTAGAAAAACCGACGTAGCATTCGTTCCAAATCTTGGAGTAGAATTGGTCTCAAACATAGATAGAAATGATCATGCGGGACGTTCAATGTGCTGCTACAAAGTCTAGAGGGGAATCCTCTGGTTTCCGAGCCGGTGCTTGTTTGAACAAGTTGGGGATTATTGTTACCTTATAATTAACACATTCTCGTTGCGCTTCTTCAATATCGTTGAAGTTCGCGGAGGCTGATTTCACCTGTCCAATCTTTCGTGATCAAATTGAAGCCACAGCCTCTCGGCTTCGGATATCCTGCACCTAAAACCTCCGTCATCCCTAACTTCCTCATCTTACTTCATGTGACCCGGGCCTAGGAAATGTCATGAGAGCTCAACTTCGATCATGGCCTTCTAAAGTGCGGGACAAGAAGTTTGGGAGAACACCTACGCAATTTTTCAATCGCTCTTCTAAGGGGCTATTCATACACGCGCCTGTCTCCTTGAGGTGAGATGATGCACAATCTGAGGTTCATGTAATTGAAATCACGGTGGCTACATCACCCAAGCGCATTCGTGACGGTACCTACTAACGCACGTGAATGTTACTATCCAGCCAAAAAAAAAAAACAGACAACCTTGGCAACTTCGACTTTGCTAACGTGATGAGGTCTCGGACGTAATTTAACCAAAACAAGACGTTTATTATCATCTCCTAAATCGTGGAATCAAACTAGCTCTTCGGCTCTAATTACCCTGCCTTCACAAAATGAACTCGTCGACGAAGTGCTTTAGCACAGCTTTACCCTCGTCGAATTCCGATGTGTCAGTTCGTACAATTATAGCGGCATGACTGAGCCGAGTACGCTGAATCCACACGGGATATTTCCTCCACTTCAGTTTATTGAGAGACTCGACCATCTCCACCTGGTTCGAGCCTAATATCAGGTTTCCCTGCTGAGGTAAAGTTGACTCCACTGCTTGACTGATGTGGCCGAACCAGAGAGGTCCTTGCTGCTCAATGCTCTCTTCATCTATCGACCCTAATCGTTTTTGGTACCTCTTGGGGTCATGCACAGACTCGAGAAGCTGCTCGTCTTCGTTGATTTCGACGCCTAAGATTGGTGCCCGATATGACGCAGTATCGATGCCCGCCTCGCCCCTATCGTGCAAACTGATTCGACCAGAGCTCCGCACAGTCTGGATAACAGATATGAGGAGAAAAGCTGCGATTTCTAGAGGGAGATTACAGTAGCGGTGACTAGTCGAAATAGGACTTTGACAGATTTCTTGACAGGCATGGTGACAGAGAAAGCTGATGCTGGATTTGCCGGATTCCTACCTCTTGGTAGGAATGGTAGATATGGGTCCAAGATGACCTCCTTATACCCAGCTAAATAGTTGACCTGGATATCATTCATGTCAGCGAATGGGTCTGTCGTCTCGATACTGGTCGTATAGTAGGCCGCGCTACGATCGTTGACAACATTGGCGTAAAGTATGTGGCGAGTGAACTTCCGAATTCCAGACATGAAAGCTGATTTAGAGTCAACCAGTAGCGAAAGGAGCGGTCGCCCGGTATCGCGAAAGTCATCGATGACAAATAGCTGTTGACCGGATGCGGAAAATACTCTTGCGCCCACTGCATCCCATACACGATTACGCCAGCCCTGCATGGCGGTGCGGACGCCCAAATGAGGCGTCGCAAAGGTGACAAAATTCTTTAATACTTTTAAATTAGTCGTTGTATAGACTCTCGACAGCAGACTAAATATAAGCAGAAACGTACCATGCACTGGACCTTGTCAAGGACCCCCTTTGCCTCTAGCAAGCCAACAGCATAGCGCAGGACCAATCCTCCAAACGAATAGCCGATCAGACTAAGCTTCTTGACTCTGCCTCCCTTGCTCTCAATGTTTCTCAGCTGCTCCTCTATCTCAGCGCATAAGCGCTCGCCACCGCAATCTATTCCGTCGTAGGTAAAACCACCAGTATTGCCCTTTGCCAGCAGGATATAAAGCTTGTCTTGTGCAAACCGACTGCGCAGACTTTTTTCAATATTAGCCATACGACTTGGTTTACCTAACAACTAAAAACAATAATATAAATATTAGCTAGGCGAGCAAGTAAAGACCAAAAAGGGATTCGAGCACTGACACCATGCACGAGCACGCAGAGGTGGCTAGACTCTGGGCTGCTACCCATGTACGACGTGGTAGGAGCGCTTCGCATGGTGATTCATGGGTGCCACGCTAGGAGAAAAGCACTGGGCTAGGTCGCCTGTAGATTCGACCGACTTGGGCTCGTATGTGACAACCACAGCGTTGTCATATAGCTTGATGTCTGGAGCTGAAAATGCAACTCGTATAAACGACGTTCGCATGCCTGAAGTTAATGTCTTTGTGGCCTAAGGCGATATATTTCGCCGTCTAGGGCTGTTTTCGACCAGACATAATATCAGGAGATAGGTACGATGCTGCAAAGATCGGCTCGCAGACAAGGGCATGCTAAATGCGCATCGGCTGTTTCGAGACTCGGAAAAGTAAGAGGCTCTGTGCATGACATAAATGCAGTACCAGCTAAGCAAAAAAAGAAGCCACTGTGTTTGTTTGGCCGAACTTAGGCGTGGCTAATAGGTAGGGACCATATTATTTCGTAAGCCCAGTGTTAAAATTTTACACGAGGCCAACAACGCCAGCATAAGCCTGTCCGCTATGCACTTTAGAGTAACCTACAGATTCAGGAGGCATACCAATAGATAAGAGACATTGCATGTGTGAACACCAAAAGAACATGTACATAGACGAGCTATCAATCAGCAGTAAACTTCATGAATTATCTGAAGACATCATCTTTAAGCGAATACTTCCTATACGACGCACAAATCATGAAAAGAATTGTCAACACAACGTGGAAATCGCCTCGTAACTAATGAACGAGATGATTTATGCGACTTTACTCCCCTCCAAAGTAAACAGTACTATCTAGCTGTTGCTAGATACGATCTATCCTGACCCTAATGACATGGTTCGACCACCCACGCAAAGTCAATATAATTTGGAAGCATTGGACAGCAAAGTCTAGGTATTTTACGCCGCCTAATATTCTTTATAATCTCACGAAGCAACAGCTTCGCACTGGTTTCCTAATAATGAACCTCCAGGAAGAGGTCGTCAACTTGAAGATCTTGGAGATGAGTTAGCTCGTCAACCTCTAGGACAGCGGCAGTCCAATGAACTGAGAAAGGCTATGCCCCGTGGGAACCTTATTACTTACCTGTCTCTAGCTATGCTAGTAAGGGAAGCCCGCTGACGGGCGCCTTTTTCGACCTTTTGGCGATTGCCACGAAATGCTAAATAAGGAGGTCCGGGGAACGCGTCGGAGGGTTTATTATACGGAACTAGCACGACCGGGTCCCGGAAAATCTATTTTCCGACTACCCTAGACTAGCCTTAGATAGCACGTCCTTTTGCCCTTAAGGGATTGGCGGATTTTCCGTAGGACGAAAAATAAATGATTGATTGATTGATTGATTGCTATTCCCCGTGGCGCACCTTGCTACTGCGTTTGTGGTATGGCCTTTGCTTTTGCGAAGGTCCCAGGTCGAGATCTGGCGGGGGAATCCAGCCTAGCTGGAAGCTATTAAGATGAGTACCAACCAACAACAACAGCCGGAACCAAGCAATTCAACACGACCCCGGGGGCTACCGGGGCTCGAGGCGCTAGGAAAGGAAGGGTTGGGTAGCTTATCATGTGTGGTTTCCCCTCCTAAAGGGGTTCCGAATACGGAGTACGTAGGGGGTTTTCCCCGCACACCTCGCAGAAATCCGGATAAACTATAAAGCGACAGTACCCCATAGCGGAGGCCCAAATTGGGCGCTTCTTTTGAACAACAATCTCTATGAATGGTCCATAGCATCGGGCAATACTATTAGAGGAGGTAGAAGTGCTAGATAGCCATAGGACCCGTCCCTTTGCTCAATAACGAGACAAGCGGCCAGCCCAGCCGTGGGATGTTACATCAATTCCAGCAGTCTGAGAAAGGATGTGGCTTGCAAGATTCTGACACTCCCACTCGGGGTGCGCAGCTCCACTAATACTAGGTTGATTCGATATTTGGGCAGCAGTATTAGACGTGCAGGTTCTGAGGCGCATGAGGCTCTTCAAGATGATTTTACTAGTCTAGATTGAATTTGATAGAAAAACATGCGTAGATTGATTACAGGCCACTTCCGGCCTGAAGAGCGATGTTTCTTGTGCAACACTGGTTACACTCAGGGATTTGATGCCTCCACGTTTGCCACACGGGGCAAAAAGTTCCTCTCAGCCTAAAAGCTGATCTGCAGTTCCAGACGCCACGCATGCCTGAGGGCGCTGTATGATTCAAGAAAAAAACATTGTCGTCATTGGCCTAGAAGAAGTCGGGGTAGTGGGCTGAATTAAGCCAGTTGACAACCCTCCAATTTCAGCTAGTGTCTCGCTTGGATGATCGTTCTTCTTTGGATACATGCCTCATCTGACCTAAACGATAACGTATCCACTCACCGCGCTGGACGAGAACCGCCTCTACAAGGCGTGCCTCCTCCCCACTTTCGATTGCGCGCCTGCAGCCACTTCTGTCCTCATCGGTCGACATGCGACATTGGCCAGTCGGCTATTGCTGCCGTGCATCCACCATGGCCTCTTTCATCCGAGAGGACATAGACATGGCCCATAAAGGCTCCGCTGGCTTCTCTAATCCCAAATGGAAAACGTACCCCATTTAGACAAGCGGCCATTTCTGGCCCAGCGATTTTCGCTACATAACCCATGTCCATGCTAAAAATACATCAAAATTGTAAGAATGTGGGCCTATCGGCCAAAAGGAGTAAGGCTTAACAGCGTAGTAACCTACCTACGCTTGTTATAGAAGCTCGCTTGACACGAGATAACACTGGAGATCACTAATAGACAGTCAGTCATAAATTTCCGAGAGCTGTGCTGTTGACAGCAATCCGCAATCAACCCAAAATCAACCTATGGTCAACCCATAATAAGGCTACAATTTTACGTCGAATAATGGCCGGCGCCAAATGTCAGACCTATGAATAGCACGTATCATGTTGTTTTCTTGTCAATTCGGCGTCTCATTGTTGAGGATCGCGCAGTGAAGCTATCTTAGCTTGTTATTGTGATGCAGTCGCGACCCTCGGCAAACCCCCCTATTCTACCCCCTCCCCCCGGAAGCCACCCATTAGGTTTTCACAGGCTTCGGAGCTGCCTTTTGGCAGCCGAAATATATACTGAGCTACTAAATTGTACATTTGTTTCTTGAACCGAACCTGATATTAAGTCAGCGAAGTTGACTCTGAACACCAGGCTTAGGTCTTCACTTGACTCATCACGGCGAAAAAAATTGTCTTTTGTCTCATGTGTACTTTAGGCTAGACCGTGCAAATCCTAACTGTCTGACACCCTCTCATCAACACCTTTTTCTATCGAACGATGTCAGCTAAGAACTGAATACTGAGCTTATTACAGGCACGATTCTCTCACTCCTGAGCTATATTGCAGGTACAGCTAAGCCAGGCGATAGTCAACAGGCATTGATCGGCACTTCTGTCGGTTGTAGCTCTAATACTCTGCCTATTTATGATCTCAATATCTGTGTTAGAATGTTACGGGATGCCCGGATCAAATGCAAACAAGCGCGCTTATTTCGTCCAAGGAGGATTAGAACGGGAATGTCGCTGCGTCTCCGATGATGGGAGCCACGTCAAACTTTTGGTTCAGTGACCCTGTTGTCACTACTAAGTCCAAGCCCTCTTGAATAACCTCTGAATTGAGCAACTCGCATCTCACACTTAAAACTGACAAAAGTATGAAATACGTTCTGCAAAGACGTGTGTCAAAGTGCTCGCTGATAATATATTACTATGTACGAAGAAGAGGAGTTTATAAATAGTGGGGGCAGATATCAGACTGAAGGTGGATTGATTTATGTCAATCATATCCCCCATCGTATGGTGTCTCAAGTTCTGAACCTAGGATAACTTGATGATCAGGTGAGCTAACAAGCCTTCTTCGCATCTTCTTCTCCTTTCGATGCCGCTGGTTCTCCGAGACACTGCCTAAAGCCATTGTTGTCACAGCTCTTGAATCCAGTCTAGAATAGCCTTGAACAAGAGAGGTATGTCTCTGAGAAGTATAACAAGGACTCGTGCTTGGGGAGGTGCACTCAAGATCCCGGATAGGTTTAGGGGGTGAAGACTCAAGGAACCTCCCGAACGCAGTATAGAGATCCCTTTTATAAATTCGAAGGTCGTATTCCAAGAATGAAAGAGCTTGAAATTCCATGTAATTGATTGAATTAAGACTATAGTAATACGTACGCTTCTTAATTATCAACTCGGTGGAGCGAACCCAACACTTATTTTCGTAGGTGATATCGTGTAGATACTTGGCGGCTAGAATGAGGAGACCAGACAGATGCGATCGGGAGCACTAATGTAGTCGTTTCGGTAGCCTGATAAGATCGAATTCAAGCGTCTAATGTAGACTAGGGAAGATAAGAGTGTGCCGAAGGAGATTTTTAGCTTCTTAACTAGTTGTGTAATGAAGCCTTCAAGGGTGGGCAAACGATTGCCCGTGGTTTCGACCGGCTTGCATAAATCAATAGCCAGATTAGTAGGTACGATTCTGCGGGCTTCATCGGCAACGACCTTGATCATGTCGGCACTGATAGGATGGTTGATGAAATCGTTTAAATCCAACCCCCTCAGTCTGGTGGCCTTATTTTCGGACAGGCCAAGGGGCCGATTCATGGTGAAAATTTTGAGAGGTGAGGGTGGGTCAAAAAGAAACGCTGCAGTTCAACAACTGAGAGTCAACGGAGTACAGGTGAACACGAAGGTAACAAGGAGAAGCAGATTCAATTCAACAAGGCGAGGATGAACTGCTAGGAAGAGGAGAAGTAATGGAGTGAGCGAATGCAAGCAATCTTTATGCCACGGACTTGGATATATATTCTCAACCCTGGTGGAAAAGTAAAACACGCTGACATACTATGTGTCTCCGAGAGATTGCCATAAACGGCCCAACTTTTTGCAACAACTTCTATTGCTGAACGGATGCAACTAGTGCATCAGCTGATTCGACGCTGAGCGAGAGCGCAGTTCACGTGCGTACTAGATGAGATCTGGGCCTGATGACTTTGAGCTACGGCCTTTGGGCCGCGAAGCCTTTGAAATACGGAGATGTAGCCTAGGTAAATAGCCTAGATAATTGCATAACGAGTAGCGTCCGATTACTAGCCACAGCCAATGCACATGAGCAATCGGAGTAGATTGAGGTATTTGTAATAGACCTTGGATAATAGATCTATTATTTTCAGCCACTAGTGACTTCGTTCGACTCCTTACGGTCGTTTGTTAGTGCTCTATGGGTACCGACCATAGCACAGAAGTACTCGTATCGCCCACTCCATGGGATACGTTTTAAGTCGCCATAGTGGTGGATATCTGATCTCGGACTCAACTCAAACACAGTGAAACTTGACGATACAGAGCCGCACAATGAGTTACACGGTTAGTGGAGGAAGATGAAAGACCATACTGGGGTCAAGTATACGAAGGTTCAACAAGGATTGTGGACACGCCATAAGAAACACGCCATGAAGGATTATCAAAACGACCTTAAACTATCAAACAATCCTCCAGCCATCAGTGTCCAAAACTAAACATGACCACGCAAACCTCTTGTTTTCTGATCGGTTGTACATGGTTAAGTCACTTCGCCAGCCAAATGTTGGGGTTATGGTGTTTCAGGCCGTAATGTTCTGCACAACACTGACCCTGTAACCGAAAATAAGGCAACCCTCCGTTATGTAAGCTCCTTGTCCGTAATTGTCACAAAGCTTGAAGTTGTCCCTCATACGTGCCTCGCAGGCGTCCCCTACGGTCTGGGTGTCGGTTTTCTCACATTGCTCGTCGAACGATATCGAATACTGATACGCCAGCCCCTTGTTTGTCCATACAGCCCCATCCCCCTCATACAGCCCCAAGATACTGTCACTGTTCTGATCCATAGTAATGTTCATATGGCTTCCGCAGAACTCCGATGCTGAGCGCTGTTGAAAGTCATCGATCGCGCGGTGCATGCGGTCCCATTCCAGGCAGTGTTGGTGTGGATTGGTATCAGGCCCCTTGGAGCTTTCGCGCGGCGCAGGGACAGACGTGGGATCACCACCCGGAGTGGTGTGCAAGGAGCTTTGTTTCGTCTCAAATGTCGCTAGTGGAGAATCTGTGGGATCTACCATGCGACTTTTCGTATGTTTACTGCTGGTCACTGTTTTCTTCACGGCTGCTGTTGTCGTTGATTCGGGTATCATCGGTGTAGTGGTGCCCGGAATGTACCTGAGATCCAGCATCCGTGTACAATCCGAGGTGGTCCAAGTTGCCGGGGCGGGCACGGATTCGACGTATGGCACTGTCAGAATATCTCCGCGCTTCAGTATATCGAGGCTGATCCCTGGGTTGAGGCGCTCGATCTCAGTGAGATTTTGCGGGTTATCCCCGAGCACTTCAGCTGCATGCCATGCTGTATCACCATACTGTACCTCCCACAAGCCGAGATCAGCTTTTATATTGCAGGCAGCACTGAAGCCGATGAAAAGAAGGTAATAAATCATTATTTGTCCACTCATCAGCACGGAAATTGATACATCCACGCGTACATTCATATACAGGTGTCGTACTAAGAGATGGCATCGAATCCCTGGCAAGCCGTAAGGCATAAAGCTGCCATAGACCACTTGGCCCGTAAAGACCAGCATGGAAAAGCCCAGGCCAGACAATGACATGCTCTGAACGCGGGTGCTGAGTTTCATGAATCCGCATCATCTGCTGCTGAAGACGGCAATTTACTGCTGCCTTTGGCCATACAGGTGTGACTCATAATGGACGAGTAACAGCAGATCGTGAGTTAGTATCATTGAGGCTTGGTCAATGAAAAAGGCCTCTTTCTGCCGCTGGCTTAGAGTAATATAAATAAGGACGGGCTCGATTGTTGATGTCTGCTTCTTGAGTGGCAAAAATATTTATGAGCTAAACCAGATAAACCTATTTCATCTGATGCGAGGGGGCACCTGTTTAGGCTGAAACTGCCTTGCAGTCATCGTTTAACACACCACAAATTAGACGCAAATAAGTCGAATCTGGCCAGAAGCTGTTACACAATACCCCGTCCATCATTGCCGGGTTTAACCTACAGAACAAGCGGCTCTTTCCGCATGTTGCAATTTACGGAGCACTCTCCAACTCGCGTCAACATTTTTAACAACGATTCGTCCCGGATTTCAATTACCAAAACAGCTAAATTTAACGACTAAAATATGGGCCCGTACTCAATGTTCTTTATGCCCCTCGTTATAGCCTGTGACCCTTCTCCTAAAAGAGGTCTTTGGAGAGTTCAGTACGGCGATATAGCTTTGGATGCGGCAAATGTATTAGGGGGAGGTATTGAACGTCTTCAGGATATGGCACAATTGAATCCAGGTGTCAATTTGGATAGTGTTGAGAACGGCGACTACCTCACAGTCTCATATGTCGAACCGATTTTACAGCCGGCGGTGTGGGAAACTTGCTCCTGCACTCCCACTCTCTACTTGAATTACTTGACCACCGAGCAGACACCGGTTCCCACAACTGGGACCTTAACTGTTACGTCACAGGAGAGATATAGTGAGGCCCTTATGGCAGAAAATGGCACAACAAGCACCGTCATTGGTCCCACCTGGACAACTTCAAGGACTGATCAAACCACAGCGAGAACGGAAGAGGATCAGCACACAACGAAGGCCATTGTCAACACTATGCCCACGGCGCAAATCAGAAATACCAATACCAGTACGGCTGCGACAACATCTGAGTTGGCTTCCTGTTCCGTGGTCAAGAATCCTAACCAAGACGATATTCCTGAGCTAAAATGCAGTGGGAGAGGCTTTGGCGCCGCTACAATAAAAGAAAGCCTCTATAAGAAATACGTAAACTATTTCTGCGAGAAGTATGATGATGTTGATCTTTACGATGGGGCTGATAGTATATCACTACTATTCGAAACACCAACTGCGCATACTGCCTTCCTCTTTTTTGTGTCTTGGATCGGAGGGTGCAGTCGAGTTGCGACTCAAAGGGTAGGCAAGACCTGTAAGGCCCGACTAATGAACATCTTCGAGGAATGTGCGGATATACGTAAAGGGGGTTGGCGTAGAGATGGCTGTTTGGAGTTTAGTACCGCAGCGCATGGTGTCCTGAATATAGATTATTCAAACCCATACCAATTATCTCCTTGAGACCCGGAGAGCTCATAGTTACAATTTACTACAGCCACCACCAGATCCGATCGTTGAGGCAGCCTTCTATTCTGGGCGCATTGGAGCCCAGAGAGGCAACAGCCGACTTGGAAAATATGTTTTTAATAAGAGAAAATTATGGAAGCTATCGTGACTAAAATTCTTTTCTCAGGGGTGACTAGGCGCTTATTTGTTGCAATACTATGATAAAGCGCAAAATATTGGACCAATGAGTGAAGAAACTACGTGCAAGATTGCCGATTAAGCCTGTAGCTTCTATTGGATGGAAGGGAGTAAGTGCAAGTAGGCGAATGGGGTACGTACTACTAGTATGTTATGGCAACCACGACGTGGCCGGTGATTCGCTGATTAACCCGTGCCTATGTGTTCATCTGTATATATAAAGCCTGGCCCAGACGCTCAAGTTTTATCCTATTTACAGGAAATTATATCCGAGCATGCAGCTATCTTCTGAGGACTTTTTTGTCCTTATGGAAAAGTCCAACGAGCGACATAGGGATGCACGAGAGAAAATAATATACAACTACGGTGGCCAAAACTCAACACAAGCCAGTACCATGGATTCACCAGATACCCCAAACTCAACCATCCCAGTCAAACAGCCCATGGAAGTCCACATGACGGACGAAATATATTCGATTCTTCTTCTCGCCTCAAAACGCATAGAAAACGCAATTTCATCCCGTACAATCGGAAGTGATGAAATTAGCCACTGCGCATATCTCGCCACCGCTCAGATCCGCGCCTTGGCTCAACAAGAGAATGAAAGTACTAGTGATACGGGCCAAAATACCAAAGCTTCTTCTTATAGGCGCAGACCGCTACCGGGGGGGGTTACCAAGCCAGTGAGTGGAAAGAAACGAGGTCGACTTCCAAGGACTCGTCAGAGCTCAAGAGAACACGATGAGGGCGATGGAGGTCTACAAACTGTAAGTCAAAGTACATGATCATCAATAAGAAAACATCAAGGTAGCTAACTATACGGAGATTGAAGATACCAGAAGTAATAGAATAGATCCAGCCCTAAGCTTTTATGGATTAGAAGAGCTTGAAAATGGCTCCGGAACAGGATGAAGGCCTGGGAGAAACATAAAGCCATCATAAGCATACCAAGTGCTACTGTTTTGTTCAACATCGTATCCGGAAGCCATTCAATTGAAGAAACCGGGGTGTTTTGTGGACTATTTGCGGTTAATTTTGGATCGGACGACATCGATGTTGGCGTCGGATTTAGATCCACGAGCAATATGCTAGTGCTCGACTGTCCCTCTCGTTTAGCACTTGTCGAGGATCTAATGCTCATGATAAATCTGGTGGATACTACGAATTTAGCCTCAGGGGGTGATGTTTTTGTGTCTCCCCTCTCATAGCTTGGTGCTGTCGGAGGCTGGCCTTGTCCATTCCATCTGTCGTCTTTGAAAAAGCCGAGTTTCAGAGAGCTCTGGCATTTGCTCTCGCCTCCATGAGCTGGGAAGTAGTTGCTGATAGGCAGCCCAGGACGAGAAAGGCTGGACAGGAGCACGACGAGAAGAGGGACACGACGCACCCAAAGATGGTTACCGAGTTTCTGGTCACATTTCTACTCGCACAGGGAGGTTCGGAGGCCCCGTCGATGGTGATTGGTAAGAACACTCGCGAAGATTTCGTATTTAAAAATGCGTTGGTCCCATGGCGGAAATCACCATGGTGGTTGTTTGTCCGGGTCACGGTCCAGCTTGTGTTGAATCAGCTCACAACGATGGAGGAAGAAGCCGAAGAGCTGTACAAGGAGTTTATGGTGTTTTTCATGGCCGGCATTGCTCGTAGATGCGACGCAGATTTCATCGAAAGCGATCTTCTCTCCATCATCAGCTGCAAGCTGAACCGACGGGTACTGAAACGCGGCATGATGCGGCCAGACCTGCACCTCTATGTCGACGAGAGCATGAGGCGAATCAACGCGACTTTGCAACAAAGATGGTCTACGATTCGAAAGAAGCAGATCAGAGACCTACCCCTAGCCGCCCTTACCGCATTAGACTCCCAGAGAGACTCCAGGGCGACCCTTGCGGAGTTGGACGACTTTATTGCTGGTATGTCGCAAAGGCCGAGAATCGGTGTGAGGAACATGTTTTCTCCCTCGTACGCTACGTCAATCTTTGCGGATGCAACTGTGCTCCCTTACCTATCTTTTGGCTCAGACGAAGAAGATGATGCTAGAAAACTTGTGACTCTCGAGGAGTGGGTGGCCAAACACTTGAGCGCATGGCTCAAGATACACAAGCTTAAGGGGACAACGAGTCGAAGCCTGAGGTTTCTCATAGAAACCTATTGCGAGCGGGCTTCTACGACCTACAAAGGTAACCCGGAATCCACCTCCATAATGATCTTGACCATTTTGGATCTTTGGACGGCTTGTGACTTCTCAACTGTGGAATTATTCCCGTTGCTTGCGGAGTAAGATCACGGCCTCTCACACGAAATGCTGCAAAACCTGGCTCTACCATTCAGAAGCCAACTCGAAAGGCTCCATCGGGTAGAGGAGTATCTACTCTCTCGCCGCAGAGGCTCATCAAAGACCTCGGTGGACGTGTTCGGTGCCTTCGGTTCTCCGTCGAGCTTTGCAGTTCGGTATTTCTACCAATCTACACCCCACCAGGTATTGATGCGCCAGATTGAGAGCGAGGCCGAGAGGAAAGGCAGCAAAAGCGTGCCGAGTTCAAGATGTTGAAGCAGCTTCACAACGACTTTGTCAGCTGGTCCGAGAGGCTCAGTTGCGATTTTCGCAGGGAATATGACAGTGATACCGAAACTTTTAGTGAGCTTCACAGTCATGATTGCCACAAGTGCAGCTTGAAGAAACAAGCGGCAAGCTTATCAATTAAAGTACACGAGTGGCCACTGCCATGGAAAGACGTAAACGCAAATTCAGTAGTTTTCGAGCTCCTTGTTCTTGAGCCATTCGACGACTGGCGCGATGCGACGACATTTGTTGCCCGGGACGTGTTGCAGATGAAGTATGCTGCAGAGCAGCGTCCTCGGAACCAGTTTACTCTCCGGGGATACGCAGGTCTCTCCATTTTCAAGGCGTCTCCGGGTACAGCTCGGCGTATAGAGCTGCTATCCGAGACCAAGTCACATTCCGTCTCGCACTACAAGACTCTCACCATCTCTGCGTCCCACGAAGACGATGCCTGCGTGAATAACGGTATGCAATGGCAATATTTTGATGACAGACAAGGTTGTTTCACGCGCGGGTTCATCCAAACCAACCGGCTGGCTGAGAGGTGTACATACCCATTCCCGAACAACTCACCACTGCGACAATTCATCTTCCGACCCCCTGACGCCCCGTCGGGTCCCCCGCCAAACACCGTGATAGCGACTCAACACCCCTGTCCGAGTCACATGTCGGCAGAGGAGTATAGAGCGCTCTGCACGGTCCCTATTGGGTTTGGCATACAATGGCAGAATATTCTTGTGCAGCTCAATGCCCCCCTGGTGGACTTTAAGAAGGTTGAGACGGAGTTGTTCCTCCTCTAGTGCGCGGGACAGGTTGGCCCGCGCGAAACGGACACTGTACTGAGAGCCAGTCATCGTATATTGGAGCATCCGGTATTCGGCGAAAAGCTCATCATTGGCCCTTAAGCGTCGACGTATGGCTTAGAAGCGAGCTGATCCGCCACGTCCGCTCTCGGCGTCTTCACCTCCTTAACCACCCACCTACTTTCGGTATCCTCATCCGAGGATATCGGGCGGCGTTGCTGTAGACTCCTTGAACATATCAGGCGGGTTACCCTCGAATGGACTGAGAGGCTCGGGGCAAGTGTACAAAAGTCACTGGATGAGGAAACGAGGAGTAAGTTTCGAGTCCGGGCAGGCCTCGCAGCGCTGGTGTGCGCCGGCACCCTCTGCGTGGACAATGACCTCCTCGCGGAAACTATTCAGGATTCAGCCACCTCGACAGATTTTCTAGAGTTCTGCATCATTGTGCAAGAAAGCCAAAATTTCATTGAGCAATCCGGCCCCTCGGCCTCGCTCATATACGCTCGCTGGAAGCGCCTCTGCCAAACAGTGAACGTCGCGCTAGCGGAGGAAATCGTGAAGCGCAATAGCAGCACACTCGATCGTGCTATCAAGAGGTAGTGGAACGCGTATAGAGGCAAGGGCCGATGGCGGAAGCTGTCTGCAGAACATCCCAACTGGCTTATAAAGGACACTGGCACACATGTCCATGGGCAACCTATCCAGGTGCAGTTCAATCTCTTGTCCGGCGAGCTTCTCGTCAACGGAGTGCCTCTGAATCGTCTACCCGGGGAATACGAGCGTCATTTCATGTACCAGAAACTATTCGGCCGAAGTGCTATCGAAGCCATGCCGAGCACACTTCTGGGTATGCAGTTTTCTTCCAAGAGAAAATTCTCGGGCTAGACGGTTCACTTTGGCCTCTCCAATTCGCATAGCCACAATAATGATCTCCTCATTCGCGCTTCTAGGAATGGACAGGATTTTGAGCTCATTCCACCCCGCGTCTTCCGTCTCAACTTCCCGTCGCCCCTCGTCGACGACCAGGTTCACCGGTACGGCTTGAATCGTAACACTGTTGAATTTCGTGCAGCGGACGAGCCTTGGAAGTCATCTCCAGACGACTGAGAGTTCCGTGCTGTGGGAGAAGGATGGCAGCTCACACGGAACGACCAGGTAGTCGTGGATCAAGATAGCGAAACTGGCAATACTTTTGGCAACATATTCAGCTCCTTGGAGTTGCCATCCTGGGTGCAGGCATTCTATACCGCGGCTCTGGAAACAGTAGAAATCGAGCTTCCTCGGATGCACCTCGGCTTTAATGACGTGAAAGGAGAGGCAACGCTCAGGTCTAAAGAGTTTCGCGGCATGTCGATAGATGACGACCAGACTCTCGGGTCCCTGGTAGGACTCCAAAGCAAGCTCGTCATACATGATAGGATGGCAGGAAACAAGCGGATGATTATCATACAGGCAGGGAACGAGCTTCACAAGAGAGTGACCGGTCACACCGAGGTTCACATCAATCCGGATACAGTCACAAAAGCGTTCGCATACGTTATAGATGACCAGCTAGGGAAGCTTGTGGACAACGGAACCAAGCAAGGCAAGCTCTTTCTCGCACATCTTCATGCCTTGACCACGTTCTGTCTCCCCGATCCTCTGACTGATAGACAGGAGCATTAGCAAGGAGCTATGGGAAACTCACAAAGGGTATTTAAACAAACTTTACGTAGTGTCTCATAGATGTAGTTTTTGTACTGTGTACGAAATCTCGAGGTAGGTTTATATGGCTCACGTACTCCATACTAAACTTAATAGATGTTAAGTAAGTTTTAAAAGAATAAATATTGAATATAATTAATTTTGAAAAAAAAATAAAAACTACCGCCTTAGTGATTTCTAAATTATATATAAAATAAGCTAGGCTTGTTAAGATATAAAAAAACTATTTTATAAAAGATTATTATTAATAAAACTGAATTAACTTTAATAAAGAAATAATAAGTTTTTTATATTTCTTTCTTTAAATTTAAATAAAAACTTATTTTAATATATTGTTACGACCAACGTAATAAGGTCGGCCAGCATGGCCAGAAAGTGGATATCAATCCACTTAACCCAACTAGTAAGAATACTGGAAAAACCCCGCAACACCAGAGCTGGACCATACGACAACCAGAGTCCAGATCACGTGACTTCAACACACGTGATTGATCACCAACTGATCACCCAGGAAACAGTGATTACTATCACAGAATCACCAACTGATCACTCACTGATCAGTGACCCAGCGGTGATCACGGAATGATCACACAACTATATATACAACACAGTCATTACCTAGATAGATAGTTCAGACGACAGCTTTCAATAACATAGTCAACGCATTCATTGGAATTACCAGTTCACCAATCTACTGCACCGGGACTGTGACTAGACAAGACTCAGTATACCCAGTTCAACATCCTAAGATCCTGCGAATATAAACATATTCGGAACCATCTCATCTTACCTACCCTACAGTAGTTAACTTGAGGTAAAACCGTCACAATAAGATGAGATGGTTCCGAATATGTTTATATTCGCAGGATCTTAGGATGTTGAACTAGGTATACTAGGTCTTATTTGTCATAGTCTTAGTACAGTAGATTGGTGAACTGGTAATTCCAATGAATGCGTTGACTATGTTATTGAAAGCTATCGAATGAATGTTTCTATCTAAAGAATGATTGTATATATATTGTTTTGTACCGCTTGCACCGTTCGTCGGTGCATTCGGTTTGTTGTTGCAATGTGGTGAACCGATATCATAAATCGTCGGTTCAGGGTGGCATGGTAGGTTGCACCGCCTTTGGTGATGTCCGGTGCAGCGCACCAATTAGATTGGGTGTTTTTCCTGGTCCTCGTGTCTGTTGGAGACACCTGATTGTTTGATCTCATTGTCCTGGGATATGTTGTATGTCCTGGGACACTTTCGTCCCGTCCTGGGACACAGTGCGTGTCCTGGGACACTTTCGTCCCGGGACCCCTTTTACTATTGGTCCTAAGACATCTGGTCACGTGTCTTAACTAATCATCTTTTGTGTTTGTGACGTTGGTCGTAACAGTATGCCCTATATGACCTATACATATAGCAAGTCTCGCGAGGAATATCGCAGCCGCTAATATTAACTAATATACAATCTATAAAGTTAGTCTAGTATTATATAATCTATAGATTTAGTCTAGGATTATATAATTTATATCCACGGTTGCTAGTATCTTATCCCTCCTTATATAATAACTTACCTTATAATAAGCTTCTATAGCGACTATTGTAGTTATATTAGCGTAATCTTCTATATCGAGTATAGTCGTAGCTATAATAAAGGTGCCAATCTCTTCTAGTTCGGGTAAGTCTACTTAATTTAATAATTCTCTACTAGCTATACTAGAAATAGCATTATTTATAGTATCTATATATCTACTTAGTTAAGTATGCTAAATTGTAACGGTCGTGGTCTCAGACTAACTACTATAGGGTAGGTAGGGTGAGATGGTTTCCGAATAGTTTATATTCGCAGAGTCCCAGGGCGTCAGGAGTAATACACGATGTCGTACGTTGCGTTGTCTGTTACTATCAAAGGTGATATTCAGTGAAGGTTGCGTTTATCAATGAATAGGGTGATAATGTTTATTGAAAGCTGTTCTGAAAAGAATGTAATCTATCTAGGTAAAGAGCGTGTTCTTATAGTTGTGAACGTTTGCTGGAATCAGTACGTTTGGCTGATTCTGGCCGTTGTGTTGGTCGACGCGGTCGATGTCCGACCGTCTCGACTAGATCGAAGTGATCGATGCTCGACTGCTTCGATCACTGATTCTTGATCACGTGTGTGCGTTATGACCTACCCTGTAGCTCGTGTCTGACGTACAGGTTGTCTTGTCCTGAACCATCGTTGTGATTGGTTCGTCTAAGGTGGTATAGTATCCACCTTCTGGCCATGTTGGATGACCTAGTTACGTTGGTTCGTAACATAAATGTTCTCCGTTAGTCAGTAATTGTATATCCTCGTTATAAAATATTACTTATAACAAAGCTATGCTATATAGATACATCTAATCTTAATATCTCGAGAACGAGTAAGAGGTTTATCGTTAATCTTCTAAGCCAAGAATAATCAACACCTTATAATGCTATCTTTTATAACACTACCTTTGTGGATGTTTGTCGCAATTTGCGTAGTAGGAACGAGGTCAGGGTTATTTAAGATATATCTCGGCTTATCGTCCCTTCTGCTAAATAACTCTCGCTTTATGCTAAGGATCTGAAATATCTTGTCGGAAGCGTTAACGAAGTTTGGAATAACTTAATACCTTTAACCGGTACCTGTCCTCAACCAGACTACTTCGTGGGTTTTAGGCGCGAGGCTTTCACCGAGGACCAGCTTGCCAAGTTATCGCCATATCTCGGTGAATTCTTAGCCGGAGACCAATCCCTTCTTATAGGCACTTATTATATGTATTTCCCCTTTCTAACGTGCGAGGTGAAATGTGGCACCGCGGCATTGGATTTGGCAGATCGCCAGAACGCCTATAGCATGACTCTCGCTGCAGGGACGGTTGCTGAGCTCTTACGCTGTGAGACGCGAGAGCGAGGTTTATCGCGAGATTGTCGCCTTCTCCGTCTCGCATAATCACAGGATGGTGCGAATATACGGCCACTATCCTGTGATAGATAGGGAAAACATAAATTACTACCGACATCCAATTCGCACATTTGAATTCACCAAATTAGACGGCAAGGATAAGTGGACAGCATACCGCTTCACTAAGAATGTATACGGCATATGGGTGTCGACTCACTTCAAAAAGATCTGCTCGACAATTAACCAATTGCCGGCTAATATGGATTTCGATATTCCCTCACTGCCCGAGACCGGCCTTTCCCAATATGTACAAAGCCATCATCTTTCGTAACCGAAAGATGACTCTAAATCATAACCCGTCGAGCAAGATAGCCAATCCCTTAATGTCGCTTATAACAGCGTTACCCTAGTAACATCACTCTCTCAGCGGGGAGCGATTCGACGGCTTGGTGCACCTTGAATGCGACCTCGCATAGTACTAGTTGGTACTCCTTTTTGCTTCGCGGCGGTCTTCAAGGAGGCCCTATTCTCAATATCTTCCATGGCATTTTCTAGCTCTGCTACCCCATAGATTAACATTTTTGAGGTAGAAGAAAGGAATAGAAGTATCAGAAAGTGAATTGAGAATATACTCAATTTATGACGAATTTAAATATCGTCGTGGACACTTGCTCGCGACAGCCTTATGCGTGAATTGTAGGGGGGGGGGGGGGGGGGGGTTACATAGGTGCTTGACTTATACTTAAGCAATCAAGGGTGTTGCATGCTTCATAGTTTTAATAGTTGCTGCAGTGGAACTATTTGCACCTATATAATATTGAAATAGTTAAGATTTGATTAATCACGAGACTGGGTGTCGCCGAGGACACTGCGTTGTAGCTGCTCCCAAATATTATCTCAAATCGACTATAGCATATGCTAGACATATATCCCATCTCTCAAGCATGCAAAGGCAGTATATATTGTCCTATAAAGGGTGCCTACAACGACAATTGGCGCACCTGAGAGTAAAAGTCGGCTCGAATACCTGACCATGTTCCTCAATATAACAGAGGAAATTCGCCCAGCAGCTAGAGTTTCGACAACGCTCAGTTTCTTGAAGTTTTCGAACACAGCGCCTTATGTTCTGGAGAACACGATCTTCCCTAGTCTCAGAAGTCTTGCGCCTATTTCGCTCATAGTCAAGCTCCGTCTGGAGTTGCATAATCTTATCATGTAATTCCTCCTCTACGACTTCCGCCTTTTCGATACGCTTACGCAAAACCTGAACACCGAACTCAGTAATTAATTCAGCAAGATGATCGAACTTGGTTAGCTCTTGCAAATTTTGAGCTGCTGCGAGAGCCATCACTTCATGTAGGGATTTATCGCCAGTTAGGACCAGGGCTTCTTTCGTCGCATATAAAAAGGACTCTGGGTTCCACGAGTGTTGGCAGGCATACTGGACTTTCTTCCTAGATAATTCAGCCAGGCCGTCGATATCGTAGTAATCTGCAATAGCATTTGCCCGTATGTGCTGCGCTAGGTTCTCGACAGGGGTCGATATATTATTATCGGTCGACTCAAATAGTGAGTAAGTGTCTAGAATTTATTAGTTTTCAATCACTAACTGAGAGCAAAGAAATATAACGAGCCTTCATCTTGGTCCTGGAACTGATCGTTATATTCCCCATTGTATAGAAACTGTACCATCTGCCTTACAGTCTCTACCTTAAATTCTTGGATACGAATAACGCCTGTCTTCGCCTCCTTTTGAAAGTTAGCGCGCAACTGACTACGATTTCTTTTCGCGTACCTCGAATGCCCCTTCGACTGCGGCAGCAAGAACAGAAGATTGCGTGCATACAACCATTTTATGGACCTTAATTTCCTGATTCTCGCAAATTAGTTTCAAATCGGAGTATTGTCCAGATTCTAGGAGATGCCCCAGCTCAAGACCTCGAGACAAAGCCATGGCGCGATAGTTCTTGGAATCACTAAAATTCATAAATTGATGATTGTTGATAAGAACGACCTCCAGCTAATGTCATTACCAGCAATGACGGCCACTAGTGTCAGAGTATGGCGGGGTAGGTTGGTAGTCACTTAGCGCGAGTGTTGTCCACTCCTGGCTGTGAGCTTATGTCGAGATCACGTGCGTGTCAGGGACCGGAGTCGGGGCAGGGGTGATCAAGGTGAATAGAGGTCACGAGTGGTGAGATCGCTACGCTATATCAGGGACCTCGCTGGTAGGGGTATGATTGATGCTGTATTAATCTCTGGCCTTCTTCTCTTTTCTAGTCTTTTCCTTCTCTTTATATATTTCTCTTGTGGCTGTGTTCCCGTAGCTCCCTTGCATCGATCTCCCTTCGAAGTCTCCTTGCATCGGTCTCCCTTGCATGCCTCCCTTGATGTCACGTGCCTGCGACCGGGTCGGGTGCTTGTGCTGTGGCCGTGGCTCCTGACAGTGCGCGCCAGCGAAATATCTAGGATTACGTTACCCGGGCGTTAGATATATAGCGAACAGTTTGAGTTATGTTAGGTAATTCTAAGTATACGAGGTTATAAAGTATCCTAGCTTCTTATTGGTTATTTGAAGATACGATTTAGTAGTGAAACTTTACGAGTATGTAAAATATATGTAACGGTCGTGGTCTCAAGCTAACTACTGTAGGGCAGGTAGGATGAGATGGTTTCCGAATAGTTTATATTCGCAGAGTCCCAGGGTGTTACGAACCAACGTAACTAAGTCATCCAACATGACCAAAAGGTGGATACCATACCACATTAAACGGACCAGTCACAACCATGGTCCCATGAATAACAAACCTGTGCGAACGAAACCAGCTACAGGGTAGGCCACAACGATAACACGTGACCTGACACGATCGCTTAATCGCTCAACGATCACACGATTCTGATCGCTGAATCACAACACGATTCTACGACCAACATGACGGCCAGAATCAGCCAGACACGCTGATTCCAGCAAACGTCCACAACTATAAGAACACGCTCCTTTACCTAGATAGATTACATTCTTTTTACGACAGCTTTCAATACAATTATCACCCTATTCATTGATAAACGCAACCTTCACTGAATATCACCTTTGATAGTAACAGACAACGCAACGTACGACATCGTGTATTACTCCTGACGCCCTGGGACTCTGCGAATATAAACTATTCGGAAACCATCTCACCCTACCTACCCTATAGTAGTTAGTCTGAGACCACGACCGTTACACAGGGCGTCAGGGGTAATACACGTTGAAAGCTCTTATTCAGGATCTTACTGTGTCAGACTTGAGTAATAACGAACGACACGATGTCCAACCCCGCGAACTCTTCATCCAGAACCGGAGGTGTACCCACACCTGGAGAGCAACCTCGCATGGACATTGACGGGACCTCCGAGTATTCGGACCAAGGTCAGAACCGTCTCCGAGATCACATACGAGACCAAGAAACTCGTATTAATGACCTCAACGACACCATCGGAGAATATACGGAAAACACCACCATTTACGAAAATAGTATACAATCTCTCCGACAGGAAAACGAAACCCTGCGAAGGGAATTAAACGAAATGCGTCAACAAATACTCGCCATGAGTCAGCGAGAAAGCCGAACATCGGGCCAGCTCAGGGACCAGATTAACGACCTCGGAATAGCCACCGACGAAGGTACTATTCGCACCAAGGACCCTGGAGAAATCACCAGACCAAAGAAACCCGAAGTGTTCAACGGGCAATACGACAAGCTACGCACCTTCCTCACTCAAGCACGAGCGTACATCCACCAGTTCCCACGCACTATGCGAATGGAATCCGTCAAGGTGGAATTCGCTGCTGGTTGCCTAGGAGGAATTGCCTTATCCGGGTTCGAACCCATCTGGCGAGACTATCTCACCCAGCCAAACGAGAGGCGCATGCGCGAAACGCAAATAATCTTCGAAGACTACCTCATGTTCGAAGAATACCTAATCGGACTCTACGGATCTCAGAACGAGTCACGAACCGCAGGACAGAAAATGTGGAACTTACGCCAAACGGGCTCAGCTTCCAGCTACTACGCCAAGTTTCGCGAATATATAGGCAAGACTCACCCACGTGACGATCTCACATACATCGAAATCTTCCACAACGGCTTGAAGGGCGAAATACAGGACGAACTCGCCAAGATCCTAAACAAGCCTGACAGATTCAATGATTATGTCAAACTAGCGATCCAATTAGATGATCAAATGTTCACCCGACGCCAAGAAAGAGGGGGACAACGGAACAAGAACCAGGCTAATACCGGCCAACGACGGAATAACGAACGATTCCAAACCAGACACCAGGAACGTGGCGAACCCATGGACTTGGATGTAATGAACCGACAAGTTAAGTGTTACAACTATAACAAGATGGGCAACCACATTGCGAAGGATTGTCCTAAGCCCAAACGAGGAAAGAAATTCCAAAAGGTAACCGAAGGTAAGAACCTCGACGTAATGACCACAAAACAGGAACCTCCACACGACAGCATGCATTGGACGGCATGTTACGACGACAACTGCCTTACCCACAAAAACGGCAAGGATAACGGGTACTACCCCAAAAGGCCCCAAGCCAAGAAAACATTGGATATGATGACAAGACGGGAACTCAGAATGCCCAAAGACGAATCAGAAATCGACGATACCAGCTCCGAAGGAACCGAAGCTTTCTCAGACGACGACCCTGAGTACTGGGTAACACAATCCGTACCAGTAAACTATGAGGAACACCCCGCAAACCGGACCTATGTCCCTTACCCTTACGGAACAGACACGAGAATCATGATCCATGCGCTGGACACATGGACTGCATTCGACATGGGACGAACGCAACAAGTCCCGGGAGACCATAAAGACCTCTTCCCCACGGCCAAACACCATCACGAGATATCATGGGTATCCTGCGTATACCACACATGCCCCACACATATGGAACAGAAGGCCAGGAACAAGACGTTTCCACGACGAAGAAGGGAAGACATCCCCGTCACGAAAGTATGGTTGCAACACCATATGAGGTACTACGAAACAGTACATTTGAACACAAGGCAAACCACAGCGACACTCGAGCTAGGACCGCACGCGCCACAACAATGCGTTAACCAAGGAACTCTCGAACAGTGTCCTGACACCAGATGCCTAGTTCACGAACAACAGAAACTAGAAGAATGGCAGGAATGGCAAACGAAATCGTGTAAAGAACCATACGCAAACGACTGCGCAACTACACACTGCCGACGACACGCCATCCTCAAACAAAAAATCCAAGAGAACCTTGAACGACTATATTAAGAGGGATTTTGTTTCAACCAACGACTACACCAGAACGGAGCACGAGACTCCTGGTATGAAGAACATCGGAAAGAAACCCGATTATATGATCCTAGAACGGACAGGATCAAAGGAACCCAAGGAATTGATAACATTCCTGTACGAACGAACCGGGCAAAAAACTACGACGGGCAGCTGTAGAGGGACTACAAGCCGCCCTAGAATTTCCAAAGAAGTCCCTGGACAGCATGAAGGCAGCATGCTCACGAAGGATAGTTTTGGACGTCCATATTGGCAACGTTAAGGCACGCATATTGATCGACAGTGGTGCCGAAGCAAATTACATCACACCGAAACTCGTAAATCGGAACGAGTTTCCCTGGTATAAGAAATCAGTACCTTATGAACTAAGCAACGCAGAAGGACCATTTGCTTATAACAACGGTATAATCGACGTCGAGGTACCTAACCTCAAAATCCGATTTCCAGGACAAAAGCACACAGATACGGTCACTCTCGATGTGATGGATCACAAGGATCACGATCTGATATTGGGAATACCATGGTTACGTGAAAGCAAGCCACAATTGGATTGGGACAATGGCCAAGTTTGGTGGCCCGACGCCAAACTGTCTCAACTAATTGAAGATGGAAGACGACAAGCAAAATTTTGCGACGACTCAGCAAGTGAGAAGAGCACAAGCGAGCGTGAAACGCGGTTGGAAAAACCTGCCACACGGGCAAAACGAACAAACCAACACGCAGTAGTGACCCAGACGGCACTACAACCCGGTATAAGACACAAACAGAACAAGGCAGTCGGTCGCCTCATAAAGAAAGCCCTAGACGTTATCACAAAAACGTTACACGAATCCAACGAATATCTGGAAGAACACAAGCAACGGGCAAGAGCAACGGAAGCTCAGAAAGAAGAAGAACGAAAAGAAAACGTCCCAAGAGAATACCGCAGATACACTAAACTCTTCGCGGAACAAGTCGAAACAAAGGTACCCAAACACAGTCAATGGGACCACGAAATCTGCCTAGTAGACGGAAAGAACCCAACTTTCAGCAAAATCTACAACCTCAACGAAAAACAGCTAGGAACGCTACGAGAATACCTCGACGAAAACCTCGAGAAAGGATTCATCCGCCAATCAACATCATCTGCAGGACACCCTGTCATGTTCGTACCAAAGAAGAACGGGAAGCTACGGTTAGTCGTGGACTACCGCAGACTAAACGATATCACACACAAGGATCGGACCCCACTACCTTTGATCACGGAACTAAGGGACAGACTCCATGGCAAAACCTGGTTTACAGCTCTTGACCTAAAAGGAGCATATAATCTAATCAGAATCAAGAAAGGCGATGAATGGAAAACGGCATTTAGGACCAAGTTTGGGCTATTCGAATACGTCGTCATGCCTTTCGGTCTCACCAACGCCCCCGCCACATTCCAACGAGCAATCAACAACATACTCCGGGAATATTTAGATATATTCGTGGTAGTATATCTGGACGACATCCTAATCTTCTCAGATACTCTGGAAGAACACAAGGAACACGTCCACAAGGTGCTCCAAGCACTCCAAGACGCAGACTTTTTAGTCGACCCTAAGAAAAGTGAATTCCACAAACACGAAGTGCAATTCCTCGGACACGTCATTAGTCCAAATCAGATACGAATGGCACCAGAAAAGACAGCTGCCATCAAGGATTGGCCAGAACCCAAATCAGTCAAGGACGTACAAAGTTTCCTTGGCCTAGCCAACTACTACAGGAGATTCATCAAGGGATTCGGAGGAACGGCCTCACCCCTAACCGATCTCACGAAGAAGGGGCAAGAATTCAACTGGAAAACGAAACAACAAGAAGCTTTCGAACGAATCAAAGCACTCATCGCATCAGAACCAGTTTTACGAACATTCGACCCCGACGATCCAATCGAATTGGAAACAGACGCCTCAGACTTCGCACTAGGAGCAGTAATCGGACAACGAGACAAGAAAGGAGTACTAAATCCAATAGCATTTTGGTCACGAAAACTCCATGGACCGGAACTTCGGTACCCGATTTACGACAAAGAATTCATGGCTATATTCTTAGCATTTAAGGAATTCAGACACTACCTCCTGGGAAGCAAGCATCCAGTTACGGTATATACCGACCACCAGAACATCCGGTATTTCGCTACCACACAAACACTGAATTCCCGACAAATTCGGTATGCGGAATATTTATGCGAATTCGATTACCAAATCATCCATCGCAAAGGATCAGAAAACGGACGAGCCGACGCGCTCAGTCGACGAACAGACTACGACACAGGCCACGAAAAAGCCACGGGACAACTATTGCAAGTCAACGATAAAGGACACCTAGAACAGAAGCAGTTAGATGTCATGACTCAAGCAGTCATCCCAGATCAGGAAATCCTGGATAAGCTCCGACTTGAAGAATATCCAGAAGGATTGGAAATACGCAACGAAATCGCGTACTACAAAGATCGAGTGTGGATACCTCCAGACTCACGACAGGATATCTTGAGAGAAATCCACGAAAACCCCATGGTAGGACACAAGGGAATACGACGAACAACGGAAATCGTTCAACGATCTTATGACTACCCCGGATTACGAAAAGACGTGCAGAACATGATTAAGAACTGCAACACCTGCAACAAGATCAAATCAGAACGACACAAGCCATATGGAGAACTGCAACCATTACCTGTCGATTCTCGACCATTTGAAACGGTAGCATTAGACTGGATTACCAAGCTACCTAAGTCCAAAAGCAAGAAAGAAAAAGAACCTTACGATTCAATTATGGTCATTACCGACAAATTCACCAAATATGGATATTTCATTCCATATAGAGAAGCAACGAATGCGGAAGTACTCGCAGAAGACTTCTTACGCTTCATAGTGGCGAACCACGGAATGCCAGAAAAAATCATAAGCGACAGAGGAAGAGTCTTCGCCTCAAAGTTTTGGCAAGGACTTACAGCACAACTAGGAGTGAATCATAAGCTCAGTACAGCTTATCACCCCCAAACGGATGGACAAACGGAAAGATTGAACCAAACGCTCGAAGCACACTTAAGAGCATATGTCAGTTACGACCAAGACGATTGGGTAACTCACCTACCAATGGCTCAATTCGCATACAACAATTCCATCGCAGAAGCAACAAAAGTCTCACCACAATACGCCCTACATGGCTACAACCCCAGAGCAAGTTACGAAGTAAGAAACGGACCATTGAACGAAAAAGCGATGCTAGAAAAAGAGAAGCTCCTCTCCCTACATAAATTCCTCAAGGAAGAACAGGAATTCAACAATCAACGAATAGCCGTATACTACAACAAGAAAAGATCGAAGGGACCGATCTTTACAGAAGAGGACATGGTGTACCTTTTACGAAGAAACATCAAAACAACGCGACCAAGCGACAAATTAGACTACAAAAAACTTGGACCTTTCAAGGTCATACGGAAAATATCTACGTCAAACTACGAACTATCATTACCTCCACAGATGAGGATACACCCAATTTTTCATGTCGCACTACTCGAACCAGCACCTGCCAACGTTCCGGCAGAAGAAGATATTGAGATAGAAGGAAACGAGGAATACGAACCCGAACGTATACTGGGAAAACGAACCCTCAACGGAACAACCCAATATCTCATAAAATGGAAAAACTACCCAAACTCAGAAAATACATGGGAACCAGTCAAGAATTTAACGAATTGCCACCGCCTGCTGAAGGCATTTCACCAACGAAATCCAACCCAACGATAAGGGAAGGATCCAAAGACACATCACCATACTGTGCCTCCCACTCGCGAATAAAACCAGGATCCACCAGGTTTTCTGTCGACGACGCAGCGGCATCGGAAGAACCAGGCACCAAAGCACGTTCAGCTTCACGGGCGGCCTCTTCCGCCTCCACACGTTCCAACTCTTCCACATCCTTGATACCCCGCGTCACAGCCCTCATCATCTTCTCAAACCACAGTTTCTTCTGTTTTCGCAAGCGAAGAACCTTCTCCTCAGCTCGCTCTAACTCATCCTCCATCTTTTGGTGTTGAGCCGCGATAAAACGAAGCTGGTCGGGAGAAATTCCCAAAACATCGCATTTTGAAAGATTAAGACGAACGCACTCGGCGCAACGACTAGAATCGTGAGGTGAAACACGACAATCCTTGATACCACGATTATCACAAGCGGTACAAGCCGGCATTGTTACTAAAGAAGACAGGATGGTCTCTAGCAAAACGTTTCGACGCTCGGTGGACGAAAAAACGGACCTAGAAGGTTTTTTCGATTTGGAAATGCGACCTGACATGATTTAAGTCAGCAGCATCACAACGGTATGTAAGGGAAAAAATGCATACAGGAAGAAGTTTTATTCTTGAGGACAAGAATCACGGAAGGAGGAGTATCGTGTTACGAACCAACGTAACTAGGTCGTCCAACATGACCAGAAGGTGGATATCATACCACCTTAGACGAACCAATCACAACGATGGTTCAGGACGAGTAAACCTGTACGTCAGACAAAAGCTACAGGGTAGATCATAACGCATACACGTGACCAAGAAACTAGTGATCGAAGCAACCGAACGTCGATCACATCGATCAAGTCGAAACGGTCGAACCACGACCGCGTCGACCAACATCACGGCCAGAATCAGCCAGACACGCTGATTCCAGCAAACGTCCACAACTATAAGAACACGCTCCTTTACCTAGATAGATCACATTCTTTTTAGAACAGCTTTCAATAACATAGTCACCCTATTCATACGACCTACTTGAATATCACCTTTGACTGTAACAAGACAAACGCAACGCATAACGAACATCGTGTCTATTACTCCTGACGCCCTGGGACTCTGCGAATATAAACATATTCGGAAACTCACTCGTTCTGCCTACCCTACAGTAGCCAGCTTGAGTACACGACCGTTACACCCTGCTTCGGGCTTCACCTCCTTTTTAGCCAATAGCAATACATAAACCGGTGCGCTCCACCCGCCTCTGGAGGTTTGTCCCAAACTACCATCGGCTTCATGATTAGGGCATTGTTTGTTTCGCCTGTTCGCGAGGACATCTGGCCGCGAGGTCTACTTAAAGCGTTTTTAATTCCAGCTTTAGAGTCTTACCACAGGTAATCCATTATTATCAACTGCGTTAAGAGGTGAAACCGCAGAGCTAAAGGATTATTATGATACTGGGCTGCTGCTGAGATTGCCGTCCTGTGTCGGTATTAAATGCATGAGCTGGCACTGCAGGGAGTATCGTGATTAGAGGAGAACATTTCATGCATGCGCTCGAATCGGCCGCTTTTGTCTTTGGGTACCAAGGTTCCCCCCTATGTCGGATCTACTCCTTATGCTCAGGAAGGCTAATATTTTACATGGGGAAGCGATGAATTTTAGGTTCAGTTATTGGCAACAAGATGATAGTGGCGCCATAGAACGTTTCCCCATGTACTCCGTAGTCCATAACAAAATAAATATTATCACAGTGCATAATAAGGGAAACCTGAGATTATAAAGGACAAATAGAATATCTTACGAGACTTATCGCTCAAACATCAGAAAGCCCATGCACGTTGACAAATTCCCAAATTGTTCCACCCGATGCCACAGCGAAAAGCCCATGACCATCACAGTGCGCTGACAACTGCCAAAATTTCCAGAAGTGTAAGGCTTGAATCCAGTAACCACCACATGGCTGCTTCTCGACCCTAAAATATTCCCACGGTAGGTGATGGAAGACTTTAGCATAAAAGTGCCACCATATATTACGCCCTAAGAAACTGCCCTCTGCAACATTGATAAATCCTAAGAAACCATTTGTTTTTATGCAACGCCACTGACAAGATTTACCCTCTTTGACACTGTCTCCGAGATAAACACTTCCATCGCGGCAGGTTAAAGCACGATCCTGTTCCTTCGCAATAATGATATATATATTACCCGGGACAGGCTCAGCTGACCGAGTAACCTGCAGCGAACCGATATAAGATGTTTGTAGATGATGAGGGGAAATTTCCTGCGAGGATTGTAGCCATTGAACTACTGAAGATCCTTCGATGCTAGCAGTGCTTGGTGTATGGATATCGCCAAATGTTGCAGTCGATGCTGTACTGCTGAAGAGATCGGCGTTTGTGCCATTAGGCATTTTACTTCGTTGGGATGTTTAAGTATTAGGATTGTATGTATGTCGACGCCCAAGAAGATTCGAATAAAGAGCGCAAATTTTCTGATAAACTCGATTCAACTTGTATGCATTGCCTTGTACTTTATTGGGTTTTAAGAACAGTTCACGCCTTCATTGTGCAACGTGTCCTGTGAAAGCGACGGCGCAACACGCGCTGCTGATATCTGGCTACGCTAATCTACTTACGGCAATTAAAAGTAAAGCAAATGGTAATATCCATTTTCAGCGCAGATTTGCTCAAAATGGATTAGCTGCGTAAAGCCCGTAAACTCACAGTATCCATTACTTCATCAACAATAGAGCTAAAAACAGCTCAGTGTCACTATGTATGCCGGAGTCCACCCGACAAGTTTAAACCTCACTTTGGTGACCTAGGTAAGGCTATGGTTACCGCGACAGACTTTGGCCAGGGATGACTTTTTTCCTCAGTCAAGACTAGAGATCCTACAGTATTAGGAGTCCGAGTTAGTCCGATAAGTGACTAAATCATCCTCACCAATCGTTTTTTACTAGCAAAGACAACGTTCCTAACAAAAAGGAATCAAGATCGGGGAGGACGGTCAGGTTTGAGTCATTTGCAGAACTGATAGCATCACAGGCTATGATTTTTGTCTGTCTTAGCGTAACTTTACGACTCGCGATTCGCTCAACGAAGTACTTGTCTAACCAGATGTGAAAATGTTTTGCAGGAGGTTGAGACTATCGCGAGCCATATCAAATGTGATCTCTTACAACCAGAGCTAGGTTAAACCAATAATCTTTCAGTAGGGATGATAATTAATGTCTCCGCTCACACCCAGTTTGGCAATTAAACAGGATCGAGTTATTTCTAGCATGAAGACGAGTCTAAGTAAATTTCAAGATCGTTGCTAATGAACCCTCGTATACCGCCTTGTAAACTTCCGCATTAGGCCGGAGCCGCTTTTATGCTTCAAGGTTCGTAGAATTGGATTCTGGTCACGCCGTAATGGATCAAGTGACGAGGTTATTAGTGTGAAAAGCTAAAGTGTCTCTGCGCCGCCTTTGCTCCCTTATGCATTCGTCTACTCTGCATAGCTTGGACATTGTCTAAGATATTGCGTACGTGATCCATATAAGACAAGTGTTCGTGATTCAGTCTATAAGCTGCTTGCATATTCGCAGATCTAAGGTTTTACGTATTTCACTGCCTTTCTTTTGTCCATAAGCTTCTCAAAGTCTCGAAGATCACTGTTCATCCAGTCATATCTCATTCTGCTGTCGCCTTACTTTCTTCATATCACGCTTGTGAATAACAAAAAGAAGGCCTGGGGGCGAGGCAGGACGCGGGCGGAGAAATCAGGGGTATGGGGCCTAGAGCCAGGCTAGGGGAATAAGGAAGCATAAAGCCTTTTGATATAAGAAGCGGAGTTTAGGGGCTATGGGAGGTATGATTGGGTAGACAGGGGTAGGGGAGACCACGAAAGCTATCTTGATAGCAAAGGGTAGAACTAGCACTAGGGCTGTAGTGGAGAGGTTGGTGTCCTGACACTTTCCTGAAGCTTCTAAATCGCGATCTTCTGGTTTGTCGTGGACACGTGTTTACGACTAGTTGATGAGATGGTGAAGAGAGCATCAAAGTGCGTCACCTCTGTTTAGCACGCAATGACTATATACACATGTCATCGGACACCGGATTATTTTAAATAAAAGGAATCTGCCCGTCATATCACGCCACCTCACAAAGCATTGTGGTTGCCTTGAATTAAAGTAGATACATACGATCTTCTGACATTAAATATGACCAAGGTTCTCAGGCAGACGAAATCGACATTTATGTTTCCAAATCTTCATCGCGGCGTCATCAAAGCGGTCTCCAATGAAATTACCTCGGTGTGGTTCAACGCAAAAGGCACAGATGAGACTTCCAGCAAAACCTACTCAACCCATGTGATGGGTAAATTTAAGTGCAGCAATCAGGGCTGCTCTAAGGATGGCTGGGGCAGCAAGAAGGTCGCAATATTGATCAGGGGATATCCCAAGAATGGATACAACGCTATTGTATTCAACCAGCGTTGTGAATCCTGCAGAAGGCTCGGCATATTCACCCTCGACGAGGATTCATATATTGAACGGGTCGCGTACCGACTGAGGAAGTGGGCTGGAATCCAGATGACGGCGCAGTTTACTTCCAGGAAAAAAGGCCCACCGCACCAGCGTGAGCTTTGTGAAGGTTGCAGGCGTGGTTATTGTCGTGAGGGCCAAGGCTCATAGGCAACAATACTGTCGGACTTGAGTGATTATATTCCAAGCCTTGTTGCAGAATTGAACTGTGGGTTATCTCACAAGTTCTTGAGCCATAACTTATTCCCAGCTTTTAAGTATTAATAGCATCGATATATTAATAACCTCGCGAATAGTAAAGACTATGAGCGATTACCTATCTGATTCCCTTTATTATCGCCGAGGTCAACACAATCCGTGGTAATATATCTTATATTCAAATATAGGAGACAGCCGAGTTGTAGCTAATAAAAGACTTACCCGGTTTCATAAGGGCCGAGTTTGAATTGCAGGCCAAGCATGTTGGAGTGTATCGAGCAAGGGCGTTGATAAACAGTGCGTGAACAGTTTCAGTGGCGTCTAGCTCTTCTTGAGTAAGATCTTCAGCATTTGCCCACGTAAAAATTTAATACACCCATTGTCTCTCTAGCACAGGCCTGCGTCATTAGTCTTGATTGGCATCAGAACCCGAGATATTTGCTCTCTCCCAGAGTGAAACCTCCAAATGGTCCTTCCTATAGGATATTTACGGTCGCCTGATGCGTGTGCTAGCGGCCAAATCTAACCTTAAAAAGCGAAGGAGTTTTGTGACAGATCCCGAGACTATTGCACCTGAGAACAATAATGTTTCTTAGGAACTAGTCAAGTACATCTGCAACGAAATAATTCTTGTTCTGCGAACCTTATTCAGTGTGTAAGTTCCACTCAGAGGTTCCAAGAGCCCAGCTCCTGTGATTGCGCAGCTTTGTGGTTATGAAGAAGCCTATATTATCACGATGAAAGAACCACCTGCTGCCTCAATATGTATTGGAGGTTATAGATAGTCCGCTGACTTGCAATCGTATCATATGCGATCAGACTAAATCATGTCCTTACACCATCGATCGAGCCTACTCTATTACGGGTATGCGAATAAGATGCAGCCGCCTAGGATCATGTAAATCGAGAAATCAAGGGTTCGCCATCAGGAATGTAGTGTATCTGTAATATGTCCCTTTTTGAACACATGATGGTCGACTGAGCATGGTTGAAGTATGGCATATGGAGTGTGCATTATGAAAAAAATTAAATTCCTCTTATAATCTGTATGATTCAAGTTTAGAAAAACATATCAATCTCTAAAAAACCTATATGTCATGATTACTTTTATTTTCTTAAGTATTTGTTAGAATAGTGGCTTAAAGGTGATATTGTGGAGGTTACAACAGACTCTTCACAACGCACTCTATAACCTGAGATCACTAACCCCGGCCCCGTAGCCCACAGTATTGCATGGTGTAAAAGGATTCTGCCAAAAAGTGGGAGGAAACAGGTGTGACGAGTACTCATCCACCAACCCGAGAATCTCGCAAAAGTTCCATGGATAAAGCAGGGATGTTGTGAAGGCGCTACTTCTCAAGTCGCAAACGTAGTCGTCGGATAGCTGTCATCCTTTAATAACCTCTAGAATTCCTTTCGACAGTGCTGTTATCCGATGTTAGCTACGCTTTCCACTATGTGGTACGAAGCCAGCACTTGCTTTTGGCCTGGGTCGGTGGATCTAACAGGTCAGTAGATGCTGGTGTAAGAGCACGACAAGCTGGCTTGCGTGGATGTAATGCCGCTTTGCAACTCTGAGATTTGCTGAAACAAGACATGTTGACTTGTAGCTAGCTGCTGTTGCAATCTTTTAATTTGTTCCTGTAACGCCTGCGTCGACGAGAAGAGATCTCGCAGAACCCGTTGGGAGGTGGCATCGTGGGCGAGCGCAGGCGGTCGGGGTTGGTCCTGCCGCGAATTGCTGCTATTATCGGCTCTATGCTTCGTTGAATCGCCCGACGTTCTCCACACATGCACCTCGGGCACCCTTCGCCCTGTTAGTGGAGCGGTGCGAGCAGAAGAGCTTACGTACTCTCAACCACCAGTCCTCATCTGCTTCTCTAACCGCTCGATCTCCTTTGAGGGGCTGTCCAGCTTGGACTGCATATTCCCTTGGCCCTGCGGCTCATTGAACTCGTTGGGCTCATTGGCCTCGTTTGCAGTTGAACACAACATAAAGTCTGATGTAGAATCGAACAAAGGCTCGTCAACTCGGATCGGAGGCTTCGACATTTGGGGCGGGTAAGGTCTGGCCCTTGCGAGACGTGTCCGATGTCTAGATGCTATTGTTTGCCAACTTAGGCTTCAAAAGCTAAGGCTGCAGGTATCTGTACTGATGAAGTCATGGTCAATACGATATCTACGGACTCCTTTGTTAAGCTTAATGTACCTGATTGACAGTCCCAATCTGGCCGACTGCCGCTGACGTATGAGGCCATTTTTGGCTGGTGGACGCTGCTTGACACCGAACAGCAAGAATCTGGACTTGTGAGATGATTGATTCAATGCCCGGGTAGCGAACCCTAGCACTGGCCGTCCTTGATTCGATGCTCGTGTGAGTATCGATATGTTGTGGTATAGCGTGCAGAACATTATTCACATAAGCATGAACGTGTGGGTCTAGTTTAGGTAAGACGATGCATATACCTACTCCGGCTCCGTAGTATCCCAAGACTCGGCGAGTGATCGGCATCAGCCTGGCCCCAGAATCTGTGGTGCCTTGTACATTAAATTGGCATTTCTCCGACTACAGTAAAGTTGTCCCCACTAACGGCCTACAGTGGCCGTTAATTCCACCATTGGGCCGCTGGTCGGCTTGAGCTACGGTTTGTAGCTGCAGAGCGCCTTACGAAGTAGATGCCATGGTGGTCAAGCACAGCCGTCAATTTCAGGCCGGTGCATAATAATTTGAGCCCGGAATGGAAGGTACTATATTGACTGACGTCAAGGCAACGCAATGACCCAGGAGTGCAGGATTGGTCCAGACGTTAGCAGAGGTGAGTCCTACCACATGACGGACGATGCTTCCCCAACATAATTCTGTGTTAGGAATACACACTTCATAGCCTATCCGGAGTAACAACGTGGAGGGGCCTTGTTGGCTATCGGCCTTCACATGCATCGATCGCCCCATTCAGACGGTCGTTCTTAACTTGCGTGGCCATAACCGGCAGGGCTATTCCAGGATCTTAGAAAGATTGACAGTGTCGGAGCCGCATGGGTTAGAGGAATGACATCTCCTGCAGACTCGTTCTGGACATCTTAGAACTTGGATTAGTGATACATAAGAGTCTACTCGCGTCGCTGTTGATGAAAGCCGTCTCGCCAATTGACCCGCCAATGGTTTGCGATCACTCTCTGGGTGCGCCTTTGCCAAGATGCCAGTGAGTTGAAGGTGCAGATTACAAATAGGCCGACAAGACTCCTTAGATCGTTCTTACATCCTGAGCATGATAATGCTCAGTCAATTGTAGTTGTAGGGGGCGTTCAAAAGCAGTCTGTGCTAGAGCAGCTTAACGTTACCCAGGGTATTGACTGCGGGTCAACTGGCAACGAGTTACACCTCTCTGTAGCCCAGCCTAGTGCATGGACTGAACAAAGTTTACTTGTAGTCGATCATGAAGGTTTCACAGCGCTGCGGAAAAGGCTGCCGGGACCCCAGAGGCCGAAGGTCTGCCATGAATTATTCGGTCATGTTGTACCTGTAGGGGGGGGGGGGGTAACAGCATGTTTCATGTCTCACGCGACGCGCGTTGACCTGTGCCCTGTGCCGATCTGCATTCCCACTGGCCGACGTCGTGTGTTTCTTCGCCGAGCAGCGGAGTGATATCCCATGGATGTAGTACATGCAGACGTCGCCTTCCCACACTGAGCCCTTCCTCGTCCTAGTAGTAGAGTAGACGCAAGAGAGGGTGGCACGACAGAAAATCCTCAAACTCACGAGGCAAATACGAAAAAAGTATCCAGGGAATCACTTTCGCTCTATCAAAATCGCAGGCGTGCCTGGCTCCTGGCCACAGACAAGGCAGGGGCCGGTATGCCGGCGTCGGGGTAGATTGCAGACAGAAGTTCGAATGTGTATCGTTGCTAGTTACCGCAGACGTCAAGATCGGAGGCTCGCATTTTCAGCTCGGCACACGAGTGAATATTTGCGTTTCGCCGCGCCTCACTCGATAGCCTAGGAAACGCCACTTGATCTCATACGCCTCTCCTGAATACGAGGTCAGGTCCCACAGGATTTGGAGTTCCATCTAACTAGCTTCCTACGGCTTTTTGATACAACTGATTCTCTTGTACAGGGTGCTATTCCGATCCTCGCTTCTGCTCTCATGCTGGCTCATTACCTCTCAGGGCAACATGGTATGATCAACCTGTGTGGAGAATCTCTCTTGCCCAATGCTAATCTTGTGTAGATTCTGACCCAGGAGATGTTTTCCGTACTTTATATCGCGATATCTGCCACCGCGCGTATAAGGCCTCCCCGGATACCTCTGAAACATTCGACGAATTCTTTCTCCCGGCGGGATTCGTCGCGCTCCTTGAGCATTCAGTCTGCCAGCAATTTGGTAGGTATCTCGAGGTCGGCGCAACAGACGCACATCGATCCCTGCTGGTCGAGGCTCGAGACTACATCTCACACCTCGCCTCTGAGGCTACATGCCTCTCGTGTCTGGCGTCGAGGCCTCAATATGCGCTACCCTGTGTACATACGATATGTCAGGCTTGCATCTGGAGGTTCGGTAACATCAGTGACTCGCGTAGCTGCTATCTCTCCAATTGCCCACTATGCGACACGCAAGCCGAGCTGATAGTCAGTAAGAAGCCGGATACGGCGGCCCCAGAGTGCTTAGTTTCGATGGCGGTGGTGTGAGAGGCATTGCATCGCTGACCATTTTGAAGGTTCTTGAAGAGACGATAGGCCTTCCTTGTCCCATCCAGTATCTCTTCGATGTCGTGGTGGGCACGAGTTCAGGTACGCACCCGGTTTTTCCACCTGATGTTTCTGTCTAACACCAGGGACTAGGCTCAATAATCGCCAGTGCGCTCTGCATAAGTGGGTGGTCGGTGAAGGACTCCCTTTCGGCCTTGAAAGCCTATCACAGGCAGCTTTCCGGTCGCAACTGCTGCTTCGGGGCCCTCTGTCGAGTCTGCTCCTCCCATCTAACTGGTGGGCATTTATGAACTCGCTGCTCTTCGACGGCAGGTATCCGGCAACCAACCTAAAATCTACGTTGAAGGGTGTCTTTGGATCTGAGCGCAGCATCCTCGACCCATCTTCCGCTACGGAGCGCGGAGTCATGGTGGGCATGCCAATTGCCACGAGCAATAGTGACACCATCATTGCCACTAACTACAATAGAGTAGGATGCCGGAATGGGAATCAAGGTACGTTACCGCTCGTTAGGAAATGGCCGGCTTCTGATAAGATTGCAGATTATACAATTCTCCGCTCGGACAATAAAGTCCGTCAGATTCCTCTGTGGGAGCTGTAAGTTTGCCACGATTCAGGTTGAGATGCAGCACTGCCGCCCCTTAGTAAACAGTCTCTGCACTAATGTGTCGCACGTTGCTAATAAATCAGCAGCTATTTAAAACCACATTATATCTCGGGAGTTGGCTGATTACAGGATGGAGGCATGTCCTCCTACATTAACCCGGCAGAGTTCGGTATTCGCGAGTCTGGCATACTCCACCCGGAGACGGCGCCTCACCTTGTGGTATCTATCGGAAACGGAGCCTCACAGCCGGGGTCTGAAGTTGCTGATGGCGGTCCAAACCTGGGTAACGACCCGTTCATCGTACGTGCCTATCAATCCCTATGCAATAATTTGAATCCGAGAAGAGCATGGAAGAAGCTGCTGTCGCACCATTCAGTCGCGGCCGATTGTGAGTTTTTCCGCTTCGATCCTGAATTTGACGGTCCCGAGCCCGAGCTGGAAAGTGTGAAGGATATGGGAATGGTAAGGGAGACAGCGTCACAGGCAGCTCTCCACGCTCCCACGCTACCTAAACTGAAGCAGCATATTTATGCAGAGCTTTTCTATTTCGAGCTTATCAGTCTTTCTAGTCAGGATAATGGCTTCCTTTGCCAAGGCCAAATTCTTTGTAGGTTCGACACCGCTTTATCTGAGCTGGACGCTCTAGTGAGTCATCTGGCTCAAGAAGATGCTACGTTCACTGTAAAGAACTATTTCATACCTATTGATCCACCTCAAGGGCCCAGTAGCAAGAGTATATTCTGTAGGAAGATCAAATTCCGGGTGTCAAGCCGCGAAGAACAATTCCACGTCGTGTTGAACGAGGACCGCCAAGCAACGCCCATCAGTGGCTCCCCGTTCACCCTCGCCCACCTTATCAAAGTGCAACAGCTTGACTGTTGGTTTGGCAGAACGGGCTGTAGAGAAATGGCGCTGGAGACAGACAGTGGTCCGATTCTCGAAGATAAAAATGCGACTAACGAGCCCGTTCGGCACCGCAGAGCTAATCGTAGGAAGAGGGTCGCAGAAGTGGACTCTGAGCCAAAGTCTGTGAAATATAGGCGCATTTCTGGTGGAAGTAGACGGCGCGCGCGGTGAGCTTGATGTAGATTTTGGAACAACTCAAGAGTGGCGCCATGTCAGGTGTTCTTATCACAATCGTGGTGCATAGCGTATGAAGATTGCTGCCAAAATGTATTAGCCAGATGCAAGCTCGCTGAGACCTTCTACTTTTCAAGAGCCTCAGGCCAGCTTACGTTCGCTATTCGGCTACACCCCCGTGACGAATGACTTTTTACGACGCGGCGCGGGCCGGTCGTTTAACAATATTAAGGAGATGCTGGGATCCTTGGCTCGTGACAATCAGGAACTCAGACTACGTATGTAACGTCCGATATATGGACAAGTTCACATGTCCATCAAGATTGCATAGATTTAATCCGACTACACTTTATCCAGTACCTCAGGTATTCCGCTACTGTACTCCACACACTTGTCTCTATTCCAACCACCCATGCATATATCCGCACGATCTTGAAATATTTCTATCAGTCAAGACTGGCAGCTGTCTCCTACCCTCTGTTCTTTGACTCGCCTACAGCCTCCGATCCAGGCTGCGGGCAACAGGAATACAAGGCCGATGCTTAGCATCTTGAACAATAGGTCGAGGTTGTCGGCTACATCATGAAGGCTAATATCGTCGTACTTATCGCGGAAGCCGTCAATGAAGCGCTTGTAGAGGGGCTCTTGAACTGTGGCACTACCAATGCCAGTGTCTCTACACTTCAGCTCCGCACTATCATTCGTGCTATTCTGCCAGTACATACCGTTGGATGACGAGCAGAAGCTAACTTGGGTTGACGTCGAAGATGTTCTTCCTGTATCACTGGCAATTTAAGTGCTTCGACTCAGAATATTCTCTGTTTATCATGGGCTATAGTTGTGCGACCGGCGCTGTCTGTAATCGTAGGACGGTCCTGGGTTCTCATTGTGATGGAAATATTCACACGGTCAGAGGACGAGGATGATATCAAGTTACTGCTCATCTCAGCAACATTGCCGACGACAGGGCCATGCGTTTGTCCTTGGCTAGACGTGGTCGAATTCAATTCAGGACATGTGGTCTTTAAGTCTGATCTCTGTCTAGTAGTCGGGTTATGTAGATAGAGAAAGGTATACATGATGAAGTTATCCAGTTTGCTAGCGCCGAGACTGTCTTGGCGTATCATAAGGTGATGCAGTCGTCATCTCGAATGCTGTCAATATCAACACCGTTATTTAGTTGCCCTATATCTTCGAGACCTTTGAGGCCGGTTCCTAGGGTATTTGTGGCATCCAGAGCTACGTCGCCATGCTGGACTCTCCACAAGCCCACGTTTGGATGAGGTTTGCACGCGACGACCAAGGATACAAAGAAAACACAGGATAAATTCATATTTTCCAGTCTTCTTCGCTCGAAATGCTAAGAACAATGTTGCTGGATAAATACACAACGCTCAGCAGGGGCTGGGACTAAGTCGGAACAAACCTTCCACCCGATGCCAGGTGCAAACTTGGATGACGATTTTCGCTGGAGCGGTGGCAATCTACCGTCTGTCAACCCGGTCTCACGAGTTTGTGATCATCAATTGCTTGAGTGCCAAAGTCAATAAAATATCGAATTAGGGTTAGCCGGGACGGCCAGAGTTAACCCGTCTGCTACCTTTGTTTTTCCTAGTCATATTGATGCACGGTCACAGGAAGCCATATTAGGCCGAAGGCTACGGACGTGGTAAATAATGGGTTGATGAAGTTACCCGCATTAGAGACATGGGGCTAAATTACTACTCTGTGACGCTTTAATCCTAATCAGAGAAGTGAAATCCTAGATTTTCATTGATTGTGCATTAGAGCAAGACGAATTGAACATGTCGCAAGTCATTGAAGGGTAAGTGCGATTTTTGTGCATTCTACTATTTACTTTCCTGTATCCTCCAGGTGCCTAACTAGATTCGTGCTGGCGTCTACTCGCGAAACCAGTACCTTGCGTGGCCGCGGACCTCCGCTTGAACGATGTGGGGCGGAGTAGGCGATAGAACTACTTAATCAGCTGTGTCAAGGTCTGCACGTCTACCGCTCTCGTATATGGCTTTGTAGCCGTTGGCGCACGCCGGTGATAGCGCGTACGCTAGATGCACTGTATGGAGAAAGTCGTTTGTGCCCGGTCCCGTGCGATGTACCGCCGACTCCGCCGCGCTAAGGTGTAAAGCCAACAGCGCAGGAGTGCAAGCAGCTGTTCCGGAGTACAACCCCCAAGAATTCCAAAGGTTCATTTTTTATGTGCTTCAATGAGCCACTTCAAAAAAAGCTTTTACTACATACGTACACTCCCTAGTAAATTAGGCGTGGGAATACTTGATATTCCAGTTGGCAAGAACGAACTGCAAAATACTACCCAGGCCGCTTCCAGAGCTACACCAACTATTATATTAAGGCACCTACTCGTATGTATGTTACTAAACGTTCTATATGAATATAGTGTAATACTTGAATACCTTACGTACTGTCTGATCCAGGAAGGTGCAGAGACGCGGGTTGATCAGTAGACTAGGGCAAAAGGCTGCCCTCCGTCCATTGCGTTGTCGGAGGCGGCCGTAGCAGTAGCGGCCCAGCAGAGCAGGGGTAACTGGCACGTAGCTACTACGTACCTCGCAATAATAACAACGACATGGCACCTTGTTCCACTCCACACCTAGAGGTCCGACCTCTGACATACGTGCTATCGCTTACTACTAAAGAACATCCGTCACACGAATATTCAAGGGTTCGATTTAGCCGCGAGGTAACTATTCTGACTGAATGACGCAGGCTACGTTGCAGCTTGCTGACCCTTGGACGGACTTGGGCAACGTGCTGGGGCTAAGGTTTAGTAAATGATTAGTAGCTAATACACTGATTTTTGTTGAAAGTACTCCGTACGGATCACATGAAAGCAAAGTACTCTGTAGTATGTATCATATAGATTCTGAAATGAAAGCCTTGAGTAACTATAGGTTAGGTAGATATTCTAATTTGAGTCCTTTAGGTATTAAAAGCCCCTGAAACGACCGTGTTGATACTTCCTAGTATATACTATAAAAGCGAATGTTCTCAAGCATCGTAGGAGATACTGTGGGCACCGCTAGAGGCGTCGATCTTGAGGACATGGGTCGAGCGATCTTGGTAGGTGAGCTTGACGCAGATGTCGTTGCAACTGACATCACCAGGCCAGTAGGCGATACGGCTGGTATTAATCTCGCAGCCCAGGACACCGGCGGAAGAGGAGTACTGCTCGTAGGAGGTGGTGCTGATAACCTCGCCGCGCTCGGCACGGAAGGAGCGGCGCCGCTGGTGAGGCCGGCAGAGGCGGCGAAGAGAGCAGTGGTGGAAGTGTACATCTTGAAGGTCGTTTTATAAGTGTATATGTAAAAGGTTATATATGTACTCTCCTAGGACGTCCACTTAATAGCGTGCAGAAGAATTCTCGGCTAAACACGTGCTCGGCCAAAACCTGGATTGTCATTCTTGGCCCCTCACGGAGGAGATATGTCTCTAGTGTCAATTTCGAATCGCGAAGAAACGAAAGCATTGGTGCGAGCGACCAAGCCGGCAACCTCCTTCGTTAACCAACCGGCTTGGCGTTGCGATTTGAATAAAGTATGCTGTAGTTGATTAGCTTAATCATTTATTAAGATAATTCCACTACCTTGCGTAAGTCTTCGGGTTGCGTGTCTGGCTTTATTGCAGAGTGAAATGATATTACCTCAAGACAGTGGCCCCATCTGTTCGAGTTGTCCAAGCATTCTGTCTTGGATTTGTACATCAATCTTGTCATAAGCTCTCTTAATTGATTCATAGTTTCGACGCTTCCTTCGGGGCTGTGCAGTCGGCCCCATGATCCAACTGCATATCTCGCCTCAGTAAATATCAACAAGAAAATTTTGCAACATACATAACTTGACAACACCTTGCAGCGTCAAGGTAATGCCGTGGCTATCAAAGTTGTCTGCCATATCGCCCTCCCGTTGGAGGTATACAAGCCCATCCAAAATCTAAAAGTAGGTCATTGTCAGCGGCGATCTAAGTTGTTTTCGTTTTACCAGCGAGAAGGAGTATGTCAGACCTGACCGAGGATGGCAATCAATTGCTTTTCATTTGGAAAGAATGGACACCGTATGATTCTGCACATAGGAACGATCTCCTCCAAAACAAGGTAAAGACTCTTTTCCGTGACGAACGCTTCGTATATAGACATGATATTGCAATGCCTTCTTTGGGAGTAAAATAGAGTTCTTTCTTTCACCTCTGGATTGTCACTATCGGGTATTTTGCGAATAAGGACTCGTATATTCGGCGCATCGATCGAGACGCCGAAAAATGGTTCACCCGTGATGTCAAGGGCTTTGTACAGCCTATCGTATTTACTCCATGGATGGACTGGATTGGTGACGATTCTCTGCCCTCTGTGTTTTGCTGCTGAGCTGGGTGTATTGTGTGCTTCCTGGCCTTTATTGAGCGGATGGCGTTTTTGCAATAGTGACTGATGATTTCGAGATCTTACTGGGTCACTCTGTGATTCTGATGACGGCGATAACGCAAGGTCAGGAGCAGATCCAGAATTAATATGATCAAAAGTATTCCCAAATCGAGTGTGTCGATGCATTGAGATTCGCTTATAGCTCGACGAGACTTCGACCTATTCTCAGGTGGTCAAGATAATGGGAGCCTAAACTTACGATGTACACGACGGCAATTATTATATGCGTGAGGACTTGTAACAGCCTGACCAACCTCCGGCCGCTTTAGTTATTTTTAGTGTAGCAACTCTCATTTCAGGAAACCAACAAACCAATAGGTAATTTATGGCCGACCCAAGCCTGACAGGCGGCCGAAATCGGCCCGAAGACCGACTCTCTACCAATAGAGGCGCGGAGTTACTACAACTGGATCTGACCTATTTATTGTCAGCCTGCTGGCTTCGCAGTAAAGCTCACGTAGGTCACAACTGTCAGAATGATCATCAATTAATTGATAAGTGAGCACTTAGGCTAAATGATCTATGTGATAAATTCGAAACTCAGGGCTACGCTGGGCACATCAAATTGGAAGCTTATTTTAACCCCTGGGAAGCTGGACAGGATCTATGTTATCGATAAGTGCAGTACATCTCATGCAAATATATGAGTACCCACTAATTTGCATTGCACAATAGGCTATATCCTCTAGATCATGGGCTTCCATTGGACTTGGACATGTCATCGCTGTAGAAAGATATACAGCTTCTCAGTGACCAATCGTTGTCTTGTGGATGGTCACAGGTTCTGCTTCAATGGAAACCAGGACGAGAAGTGCATGGGCAGGAAGAAGTGTAGCGACACATTCATCTATCAAGGCACCCTCAGAGAAAGCGCAGAGACCGTGGTTAATCACTGTTGGAAGCATTGTCAGTATCCATTGCAGTGCAAGGACCGCAATGGAGAACTTGTCTGGGATGTCAAAAAGTTACCATAGGTCTGAAGTCAATTTTTAAGTTATTAAGTCAATGAACCTATAGAAAGCATAAGATGATGGAGATGTGGCAAGGCAGCTAGGCTCGGTATTTCAACGATGACAAGATACTCTTCTAAATCATAAGCCTGTTTGTGAGGACTTATGTAAAGGCAACTCAATCTTTGTTAGTAGGATAAGGGTTCGGCGTACACTCCATTCAAAGTTTAAGGCCGGAAGCTCTACTAGTATGCATACACCTGGCCTGCTAATGTGTCGGTGGTTGATAGCAACGCAGATGTTTCTCTAAGTTAATGAACATCCGCATATGTCGACGTGGTCTTGTTCAAGGTAGACGATCATACATCTACAGCATCTTAGGGCTCCGCTGCGTATCCTTTCAGCTCGTCCAAATTGATTCCTATCGGCTACTCAGTGTCTCGCCACGAGTTTCCGATAGAAAAGGCAAAAAAAATGACATCACCCTTCACTATGTGTACAACTATTTCCATGCTAGCGCATGCCTTCCAGATCACGACTCACCTTGCATATAAGTGTCCTGTGTTAGTTGCTCTAACCGCCTCCAAAGCGCGCCATGTTTAGGACAATTCCGATTGCGTGGCTCTCATGTTATAGCTGATTCACATTCTCCTGCAAATAGGGTAACCTTCACGGCTTACATTGATTTAGTGAATGTCTATCTTGCTAGTATAAAGAGGAAGATATAAGCGTAGGAATGGGTTGTTCGTTCATTGGGCCTCACCGACATCGTATGTGCCTCAACAAATGATCTTCTTGCGGCGTTAGCAAAATTGCCGGAGAGCTAAAAAGGTCGCATCAGAGTTTTGCTCTGTGATACTAGGGATGTACCTTGAATTTGATGTAAACATATACTATGGCGCTATGTCGTAGAATGCGTGTTTACAAAGACGCTGCCAGGACAGAGCAGGGTGCTTCGGTTTCGGCCGGATCTGATCCCGAACATCTGATCAACTAAGTCTGCATCGAGATGCTATTTGCCATCATGGAAGCGACTGTTCATGGCGCAGGTTTTCTCATCAGGAATCAGGTCAAATTTGTCCGTGTCTAGCCCTGTTTGAGCCACAAACGTGAGGACGGACAAGACTTGCGATGCGACTGGCAGTGGGGCGAATAACGAGATACGGAAGCTCAAGGGGCCTGAATTAGGGGGGCTAGATTCATTTCATTCAAGCCAGCTCCGGAGTTTCTGCGAGGACATTTCGGGGAGAGATACAGTGGCATCTAGGCCCAGGCCATCTGGATATCTACATCGTCGACCCGGGAAAGCAACCTGTAGCAATACGGAGCAGTACGGAAGTAGATAGACTAACTATGGCCCCTTCACAGCCTGTAGTCAACGCTGTTACGGCCACTATCGACTTTAGTAGTTAGCTGCCTGGTAATGCGATGATTTGAGAACACGACTGCCGCTTCGATCAGTTTCTTCAACTTACCGCATACGACGTCTAAACACTTGCCTTTAACAGATAACGCCTAAGTTAGCTGAACTTGGCCTGAGTTGTTTCTTTCGATCACTAGACAACTACCCCTCTTCCTTGCAGATACAAAATATGGAATCGCTTGAAATTAAAGTTCGTTGCTTGTATCGTACCTTCGCTTCCTCATAACGTTGGCTTTAAAGATAGTTGCTAATGTCAGCGGTTGGGTGATGTCGTGCACAATCGCGACTCGATGCGCTCGTTCTTCGCTCTAAGACTGAGGAATTAAAGTTTCTGGTTGTCTATATGCTGACGGCACTTTCTGAGACCTACTGCAAGTAAAGGTATAAGAAGAATACTACGTAAGTTTGCTTACTTTCAGTAGCGGAATTTAACATTGACTGAGAAATAGACGAACCATAGAACTCAATTTTATAATTTCCACTATACATAACATGCTGTCGTTACTTGAGCCGCTATATAGTATAATCGTATTGTCTGGATGTGCGTTTCATGAATAGTTACTATGGCTTTGTTAGGTTATAGGTCCTTATGCAGTACCGTACGTGTCTCCTCCTATCATATGGAGAAATTCTGATCGAAAACAGCTATGAGCGTCCAAATGACTCGCCTTTAGCTATGAGTGCACTAACTTTAGAGTACGGGGTATAGCGAATTAGTCTTAGTGCGTTGGTGTTGAATAAGATTTTTCTTCTTTAGTATAAGCGCAATGTGTCGAAAAGTCACCTTTAGGGTGCGAAAAGAGCAGTTGTCTTTTCGGTACGATCTGTATTCTAAACCCACCAACACTTTCACCAAGGTTTACTTGCCTTATGTAAGGCGTCCTTGAAGGAGCCTAACCGGATCTGGGAGTGTCTATCCAGACCTAGGTCTCTACATCATTAGCCAGTCAATTTTGATCTGGAGTTTCTGCACCACCTAACTCAAATGTCAAATTACTCCTACTTGATGTATTGCGATTGAATAATTATGACGGGTAGGAAGTTGCCGACACCAGGAATGTGTTTATAATCTGACTATCCCTGCTCCGAGAAGCTAAGGGCCAAAGGCCCATTTTCGGCCATGGTGGGGTTACCGGACAGTTGGTATCTAAAGCTAACCCGATAGCTGGCACACTTTGAGGACTACGTGAGGGCTATTGCTTGGATCAATACTTGAGTCCGCCGCCTACAGTATGTTGCGTTTAGGTCCGTCGATAACGTCTACAAATGGCCGAGCCTATTACACTCTCCTTCTTACATTACCTTGCTGCTCCATTTTTAGGATCACCCAGCTCTCACTAATATTTGTCTTGCTCTTCACACTGGTACGATGATCGGATGATCACGTGATAAAATCATGGCTTTTGTTCATTTCATTGTAGTACTCTTGGGTGCTCTATGCGCTTGTCAGAGACTCTCCTTTGCTTCAAGTCCCTCAAGTATTCTGCGTACAATACACAATGACGATGAAGACCCGAATCCACAGTCAACAACTATACAAACCAATTTAATTTCTCTGGCTTACCCCTCATTGTCTCTGTCGACATCTCTCCCCAAATTAACTACACTTTTAGTAGTTACACATGTCACATCTATCCTACCTATCAGCGAGTTATCTCACTCTATCGGTGTGAGTACAGGCTCATTGGAGAGTGACGCACAGAAATCAGGTTCATATCAAGAATCTATTTTGACAACGACGGACAAGAATACTGTCTCCTCTTCAACTTTGGCCCTGGTACTTACACAGGATAGCCTGGACACAGCTGAGGCTCCTGCGACTCTATCCAGTTTGAGTACTACAATAGACTATGAGCCAGCAGTCATATCTCGTCCTTCACACAGCTCGTCCCTTGACGACCAACTACCGAAGCTTGAAGTCACGGTGACTTTTGAGCCGTCTGCCTCCAGCATGACGTCTCGATATCCGCCTCCAACTAGCAGTGAGAGTGAAGAAGTAAAGCCACCTTCTACGGCTCTATCTCAAGAGGACTTGTCAAAACAACATTTAGGGTTTGACAACAATTCAGTCAGATTTTCAAGGCACTCCAAGTCTGAATCTGTGGGTGTGAAATTCACACAACTTATTTTGTCAACAAGAACTGAAGACGTATCAACAACGCACGCAACACTCCTTCTTAAGCCTCAGATCCTCCAACCAGGTCCTTATCAACCGGCTTCGACTAGGTATAGTGATGGAGTTCTTGCCATGACGCAGCCCGCTCGAACGGTAGTGAATACTATCATTGATCATGTTACTGATCATACTAGCGTTACTATTAATAGGGCTGATACTGATGGGACAAGCGCCCAAATTGCTACGTCTACCAGGCTAAATTCTCAGTATACGTCATCTGGCGATCTTGCTGTGGGTAGCTATGGTCCTGAATCGGTAACAAAGCCAGCAGCTATGCTTTTCGGTTCATCTTCGCTTACCGATCATATTCTGCTACTTCCGACTGAGCAATCTTTTGTCGAAAGGTCCTCTCAATCCCTTTCGTCAACGCCTACAAATAAGATGGATGAGATTTCGCGCATGCTTCCGACGCACAGTAAATCCATGATGCTATTAGACCAGGAGGAAAACGAAACAAATAACTCAACGATGCAACTCATATCTCCTACGCCTAATTCGATAAGAATGGCTTTGAGCTCAGAGAGTGGTGCAGAAAATATTCAGGTCTCATCAAGCAGCAGTGTGTTGCTCATCGATTTGGAACCTACATTCAGGCCATCCGTAACTCTGAACAGCTTTGCATTCAATCAGTCGAAGAGCACGTCAGTGTCACTAATTCAATATCCGACTGGCTGGCTACCCAGTTCTCTACTCACAGAAACTGAGGAGCTTCAAACGTATGAGACAGAAGCACCAGAGGCCAACAACCTGCCACTTGCAATTCGTCCATACTCGAACGGGCAGCATCCGCCAGAAAGCACCGCCTTATTTTATCTTGGGTTTCGATACCCCCTGCATTACGAGTTTGTAGTGAGCACGCCAGTGGCAGCAGTACAACTATTTCTGCTTCTTCCTCAACTGTTTCTGTACTCCAATGGCTCATCAGCTACCAGTGTTGTCGAACTCAAGCCTTACGATAAGAAAGGAGAGCTCAATTATGTTGCCACTGTTGCTGAGCTTTACTTTCCAGATGGAGATGAGCACCTTCCCTCCCACGACCTTCACAGCACGGAGACTTGGCAATATGATGCAGACAACAACACCCTGAAAGATCTGGTGGCTCTAATAGATCTAAACATCAGTTACAGAGATAATTCAGCTTCAAACACAAATGAAAGCAGCGCAGAAGGCCCGAGAAAGCAATCCCCTCATGTTAAGGCTACGATTGCAAGTGCTGTAGTGGGCGGATGTGTGTTATTCGCTGGTACTTCGGTCACAATCTTCTTAGGACTCCGCCGATACAGAGCAAAGAAAGGTCAGATGCCTAGGCAAGTCTATTCGGCGAAGCGTCAACGCGGGGCAGCTAATCGTTCGCTGCACAACACCTTAGGTGAGTATAGAGATAAGAATATTGATAGAGCCAGAGACATCCCTTGATTGAGATAGTGCGAAACCTCACTTTCATTACGACGATGCGGCAAACGATTGTGTGCTGAAAGGCCAGACCCTTATGGGTAAATGTGAAGGGGTTCAACATAAGAAAATAAATAAAAAAAAGTTGAATAATGAATAAGCTTATATGATATTTGTTTCTTATTACTTTATTATGTATCGCTTTTTATTTTAAATATAAACAAATAAGCTATTAAGGATTATTTCAGGGGGTTGATTGTATTGTGCGTTGCAGATTGGGTGTGTGAGCCCGCGTTGTAGAGATTTGATGGCCTTCGGTGGCAGTGGACGGGTGCTGCTCGGTTGGTCCCATATTATTTAAACACTTAACACCCTTACACTTCCAGCAAATATTTTGCTTCAGCCGCCACGGCGGGGTAAGCAGAGGAAGAGGGATCATTCTTGGCCCTGTCTAAATAGATCATGAATAGGCCCATAAAATTGTGATGCTTTTGGAGCTAATAGGGCAAATCCTTTATCCCGTCGTGATAGGTATGCCATCTTTACGGAGTATATACACCCTGCACTGGCAACTATGTTGGTTTACCGCCTTTATCGAGAGGGAGGATGGCAGAAGTAGACTGCTCGATGTGGTACGGTACCAGTCTGTCGGGTCGCATGATTGGACCAACAGTGCACTGTGCTGAAGCCGGTCGAAAATAGCCAGTGCATATTGACGCGACGATGCGGCCGACTTACTTCCGTTGAACGAGGCAGCCACTTCATGAACCCCTTCCATTCATCGCCTGACATCGCTGGCGAAACCTTGACAAAATACGAACCATGGTCGACCAAACTAGGACTTAAAAGCCCGATACGATCCGAAAGTGAGGCCTACCCTACTACGGAAAGCGGAACATTGGGGGAGAAGGCCAACATTTGCACCTCTACCTTTTACCGCACTCTCAACGGGCGCTTGTATATAGCATTCTTCGTCCCTGATGATGAGCAGATTCCTACTAATGCCGAGGTTGTAAGTGCTATTACCGAGCTCTGTCATAGTCTGAGTATTCATTGTCTAAGTAGCTTGAAGCTCTGGCCGACGCTCGCCGCGGTGTTTCATGAGCAAGGAGGCGGTCGTAGAGGCCGCCAAACGGAGAAATGCGTTCTCATACGAGAAGACGTCCACGAGGTCCGCCTCGATCTGCGCGGAGGGCACCTGCTGCCGAAGATGCGCACAGCACCCAAGTCCCTGACATGGACATTGATGAGTAAATTTACCAGGAGGATCCGGATGGCGTACCTGGGTCTACTGACGATGAATCCACCGGTAATGAGTCCATCAATATGGAGGAGACCTCGAAAGAACCTGCGGATGGCGACGGAATCGTTTTGAGTGCAAGCGCCCCTAGACGAGCGAGGCATCAGGCATCGTAGCAGAACCCATCGCCAACTGCATAGGAAGTAGAACAGGATACGTTCAAGACGAGGAGGGCTATAATAGCTTCGAATGGCTACCCTCGCAGTATTTGGCTTTGTATGTCAATAACTTGGGGATGAGTGAGGGTTGTTTATCAGAGTTCTCCATTTTTATCCCAGATGATTTCCAACTAAGCTTGCCCGACCAGACAGGCCCTGATCTAATAAATTTGCCAACCATATCGCCTGTCATTTCCCTGGAACAGCCGACAAACGAGCATATACCAGAGAAGGAGAAAGAGCTTATGCCAAAGAGGCTTCGAGCGTACTATCATATTAGACTGGGTGCGGAGCCTGAAATTGTGCTATGAACCATTAGGCGCTTTAGCAATCCTCGTCTATGCCGTAGTGGTCCTTCGAGAAGACCCTTGTTCAGATCGAAAACAATCTATTTTTTGTTCAAAGCTTTGTGAATTAGGGGCGCTGAATATTATTACAGGACTATGTACGGCACGGTCAATGTGATAACTCAATATAACATGATTTTGTTCAGCCCACGATGTTCTTATTGTCCCTTACTCCAGAGCTACAAGATGAGGCTTTCAATGCATGTGACTACCCTAAAGATGGGTGCTGCTGATACGGTGGCAAGATGCGGCAGCCCACAATTGTTGTTTTATCGCAGCGACTACAGAATGACCTTGAACTGTTGTTCCATGTACGATGTGATGAGCCCGCCAACCTATATGATAATGATATTTCTGGTACGACTATTTACGCACAGCAATAACTGACGTAACTATCGCAATCTTGGGCATCAAACTTTGCGGTCTGCTTATTGCAGCCCTATAAGATTTTGCCCGTCTAAGACAGACCTCGAAGGGATATTTGTGACTCAGGGTCTAGTTGAGATCGAGGTCGTCGTATTAAGGATCAGCAGCCAATCGAACATTGCGAAACAGGTATCTGAGATTGTAGTCTGTACTACCTATGACATTATACTCTAACGAGCTAGCATCAAGTATCGGTCAAGTGTGCAGATAGGTTGCATATAAGTGTCTACAGTTACGAAAGCAGCTATGTTATCTGAGGTACTTGAAGTAGTTGAAGTAGCTAAAAAAATAAATATAAAAAAAGTACGACAGTCTGTGCCAAAGCTGAGTATCATGTACACCACGTAGTAATTTGGAGAGGAGGTTCAGCCGAATCCTAAAAGTGTATTTGTAACCATCTTGTGGATAAACGGGCGTTCAACCTTCCGTCAGCGCTTTGGTCTTCCTATGCCACCTATAAAACCTACTGCTGCTGCCACACACCCTGGCAACTTGCACGTATTTGATAAATATGAAGTCGGTAATGAATAATTGCGACGAGACTTAAGGGAATGTTCGTATGAAAGCCTGCGATACTGAATGGCTTTGGAAAACTTGTACAAATATCGTAGCTACACAGACACAGCGGCATGATTTCTGTTTTATCCGTCTGCGAGGAGATGGCGTTTGCGATCTGGGACATAATGCGCATGCTACCCCACGCAGATATTAGCATAGAAAAGAATAGCATAGCTTTCTTTCACGACCCGACACCAAATATTATTCGTATCACCAGTTCGTGTGACTGGAGGTGTCCCGTATGTGGAGGAAGGTATTACATCCGCTCTCTTTTGGCGAAACCATGCAGGTCCGAGAGTCCTATCTAGAGAAGAAGGAAGGGAATCCCAATAGCTACATAATTGATAGGGGCTTCTGGTGTAAGGGTTGTACCTCCGTGCAACAACAGACCTGTATCCTGTTTCCACTGGATCTTGATATCCGAAATCTTGCCGGTGACTCTGACAGCACAGGATTCATCACCATTGACTGTTGGGATGATGATTTGCACCCACTCCTCTCTTGTTGTGAGTGGGCCGGATATGTGTCGAAGAGCCTTGCAATCCATAAGTACATCGTCGGGTATATTCAGGAGAAGATATGTTTCCTTCTGCGCAGTTTGAGCCTTGTTGGTCTACATGATGGGTAAGAGAACCTACTGTAAACTTCAAAACCTCTGTCACAATATTCTGATATTCCTGACTCCAGTTGAAAATGTAGAAGTGCTCCTGCTTCTCTGCGCAAGCGGTGTCTGTTAGGTCTTGCAGTGCCTGCTGAACTTTGCCCTGGAAGTCTACTGGTAGCGGTATTAAATCGAACTGCTTCCTCACAAATGTGGCATGTGAGAGATTTGGTCCTGGAGAAAGATATGGTCGGTGTGTATCGCGCACTGGGTCGAAAGAGGCAAATTTTTGAAGGAATCTCTGGAGACTGCTTTCCTCGAAAGTACAGGAACCCAGAGCTTCACAAACCTGCTTATATCTAGACCTATAAGTAGAGGCCACTACCACACAAGAAGAATCCCTACCCGATTCCGCCTTTTCTTCCATGCATAAGGCGTTGGTGAACAAAAAAAGGAATGTATAGAGGATATTGCGATTGTATTTCATCCGGCGGGGGTGGAGGGATTGTGAGAAGAAGGTCTTTTATTTTTGTCTCCGATCCAATCTTATTAAGAGATTTGAGAAAGGTTTTGGGAAGACATGCTATTCTCTATTAGCAGGGCCAAATTCTGTCGAGCTTAGCTTACCGTAAAGGAGAGCTTCTTCTGCACGATGGCCACCCTTCGCAACGTGGACCACATCCGTGACGTTTATGAGTGTAATAATTCCCTTCCGTAAATATCCGTATGCATATTGACCAATCTCTGCATGATCAAGAAGTGTCTTAAGCTCCGACGCTAGGCTTTTGTCGACTGCTTCTTTGCCCTCGCCCAGCTTAATCGCCACATGGCTAACTGCGTACGCAACAAGAGCAAGAAAATGCTTCTCATTGTCACGAAGATCCCCAGTGCCTTTGGCCGGATACCAGTATAATAACTTGGAAACTGTCTGCTTGATGTTGTCGTTATCAAATTTGCACTCACGCCGTTTCGTGTTCAGTCCATCTTCCTTGGCCAGGGCGAGGAGATGCCGAAAGGTACGTATAGCGAAAGCATCATCAGGTACGGCTGGATTCGCGTGGAAAATATGCTCTTCCCATTTCGGCTGTCCGTGAGAAGTCATAGTCGATGGGTGCAAGCTTGGACTGCGAAGGCTGACTTGCGCCTCGTTCCTCTTTCGGCCAAGTATGTATTCCCATGTCAGAGTACCGGTGAGGACGCACGCACCAGCACTTGCTGACTAATGCCGGCGCCGGACAGGTCCCCAACGCCGCGGATGAAAAAAAGAACATGCGCCAGAGTAATCATATTTTGCGCGCAAGTTGAGTTCAACTTGTCTGGTCCTTTGTTACCACCACACATCACTTGCCCCTCCCCCGCCCCCCGAAAAAAAGAAGATTAGACCGCAATTGCTGGCGTGGTGCTGTACTTGACGCCCGATGAACTTCGGACTGGGTGGGAGTCACGCAGCTGGTCAAGGAAGGTTGGAGTTCCAAGGGCCAAAGTCACCTCATGGTAACATAGAATGATCGTGACGCGAAAAGTCTCCAGACTTGCGTTGATGGCTATGGCTCCGATTGTACTATACGCTATCAGTTCGGGAAATTTCACGAAGCGACACATGCCACATGTGCGGTTTGTTCCCAGGAGTGTGGACTGGTCGGTAGTACCAGAATACTGCCCAGCCGGTACAATACGGAGTATCCCCAAGAGCTCGACCAAATCAATCCCAAGCATACAGGCTCCGCGGCGATCCTTCCAGAGCCCTGGCGAACCAGACCCGCGCCGTGAAGAGGTTCTGCTGGTGTTCTGTAGAAGCTACAGAGCATATAAAGATCGTGCGTGGTTACCGGACGAACTTGCGCCTATCATAGGAACCGGAAAAAACACGTTGGGGGGACGGGCTGCCACACTGGCTGACACGCTTGGCACTCTGTGGATAATGGGGGAAACGGCCGAGTTCTATGAAGCCGCAGACGCCGCAGCCGCGATTGACTTCTCCAAGACCTCTGATGGTGCTATCAACGTCTTTGAGATGACTATTCGCCACCTTGGAGGACTGCTAAGCGCGTATGAACTAAGTGGTGAAGAAGCCCTTCTTGAAAAGCTGTGGAGCTGGGTCAGATGTTATATAAAGCTTTCGACACCCCGAACAAGCTTCCGGGATTCTGGCTCAATTTTGATAATGCACGCAAGGGACGCCAGCTTGCGGGAGTTAACGATCCGTCGGCTTCGCCAAGATCCCTATCACTGAAATTCACGCGACTCTCCAGTTGACGGGGAATCCAAAATTCTACGATGCCGTCGCTCGAGCCACCGAGTTTCTCAGATCTGTGGGCAATTCTACTATGCTGCCAGGCATGTGGCCTCTGATGCTAGATTTTCGCAGCGAACAAGCCCACGAAAAGCGCTTTTCCCTGGGAGCTCTAGCCGACTCTCTCTACGAGTATCTTCCAAAGATGCATCTCTTGTTGGGCGGCGGAGAGGCTATTTATGAGGAGCTCTACAGGGGGGCAACAGATCAAGTTCTGCACAACCTCCTCTTTCGCCCCATGCTGCCGGACGATCAAGACATATTATTTCTGGGAGAGGCAGAGTGTTCTGATAAGCATATTAATCTGATACCATAGAGCCAGCACCTTTCATGCTTTGCTAGTGGTATGTTTGGATTAGGTGGCAAAGTTTTTTTTTTTTTTTTTTTTTTTTTTTAAGATAAATGGGCACATAGATATTGGTGATCGTTTGGCCCGTGGGTGCGCCTGGGCATACAGCCAATTTCCAACCGGCCTCGTGCCCGAGATATTCAGCCTCATTCCGTGCGCATCTCTCAACGAATGCCAATGGATCGATACTCGAGATCCCCGGTATTAGCTGCGGCCTGAAGCCATCGAAAATATCTTCTTGCTCTACAGGATTACTGGCAAAGAAGACCTGCGAGATCTGGCCTGACAGATGTTTCAGAGCTTAATCAAATCAACGAGGACGAGTATCGCATATGGAGCCATCCGAGATGTCACGGTATTGAACACCCCCGAACAGGATGATTCCATGGAGGTGAGTTACCAGACACTTTGCTGTCCATCCCTCCTTTCGACTTCAGGTTGCCTACATTATACAACTAATCTTCTTGCCTTTTAAAATATGTTATCGTTGCAATCTTGGGCTTCTCACAGCTAACACTACTTTAGAGCTACTGGATGGCAGAGATACTCACATACTTTTATCTGATATTCTTGCCCCCTGACCTGATCGGTCTTAATGATTATGTCTTCAATACTGAAGCGTATCCTCTTCTACGACGCAGAGCATGATTCACTTCAAGGCTTGAGCTTGCAATTGATGTGACGTATAACAACTACTGGGTAAAACAGGTAGCTATGCTGCACATAATAGGAATCACGTGGGTAATCGACCCAAGAAGTACTCAGAATCTCAACTACAATATGCTTTTGAGTCACCCAAGGCAAATAGAATGCTTTCAGGTAAGCTTGGTTTTGAGGAAGCCTCAGGGTGGGATAAGTGCTTTTTGCTCGACAAGCAACGCTCAGGATGAAGCGTCGTCACAGGAGGGCTTTTGCGACAGTAAACTGATTGATCCATGTAGCACGCCCTGCGTTGGCTCTACTGCCCATCGGGCTATTTCCTTAATGGGATAGTACATTTGTACGAAGATTGCATCAAAAGCGGCTGAGTGTGCCGCTTGGATTGGTTTGCGGAGTACTTCTCGCGTTCTAGAGCTTATATGTGTTGTAGCCAACGGTTTGTGTCAAGCTCCACCTGTCTGTGCGTTGCCAACATTGGGATTAAAACCCGGGCAGTCCCAGCGCACTCTCGCTCCTTTAGATGCTGTATGGAGCCGGTCGCCATGTTCAGTACATCAAGCCATCATCCGATATTGTCAAGGGCCTACGCCTAAACTTCGTCACCCAACCACTGTGTCTGCTAGCTCTTTGCTTGACAAAGATTAGCGTCGGTGTATTCCTTCTTCGTATGACACAAAAGGTCCGGCTTCGGCTGTTCATCTGGGGAACCATGACACTTACTGCCGCAGCCAGCCTAGCTAACCTCTGTATGAAAAGCCCACGGATGTACATGTTTCTACAGAACGTACACTAACGCTTACAGTGGTGGTTTTCCTTCAGTGCAAGCCGCTGGCCTTCACATGGGATACTTCGATAGAGGGTGGGGTTTGCATGCCCCTTGAATATCGCAAGGCTGCAGCATTCGCTAATTCCGGTGCGAAGAACGGGTATTTTCTTGCGGCTAGCTCATACTAATGCGTTGTTTTAAGGTGTGTCGACTTCAACGGACATTATTTTCGCCCTGCTTCCTGTCCTGCTGCTTCGCCAGGTTCAAATAGACCTCAAGATCAAGATCATGATCATGAGCATCTTATCGTTAGGGATCTTGTAAGGAGGTACACCGCATTATCTGAAGCCTTTCTAATGTACTCACAGTGCTACTGCGGCTGCAGTAGTGAAAATTATGCTTTTAAGGGCTTACGGTAAACACGGAGATTTTCTCTACGACAGCGCGGACCTGACTATTTGGTACGTATAGGTGCGGTGTGAGGACCGAATCAGAGGCTGATACGTTCAATGCTCGTAGGGCCAACACCGAAATATGTATATCCATTGTTGCCGCCAGCTGTCCCTACCTGAGGCCTTTGTTTAAGAGCCTTCGCAACGGCTATACAAGAGAAACGCATAAGCAAGATGAGAGAGGGGGCGAAATAGAAATGAACAATGAGCTTCTAGTATGGAGCAAAGACTCCAAGTGTTCCGCTGCAATATCCGAAGGAGTTGTCGGAATTGCGATGTAGCCGGGCTGCCCAATGTAGAATGTCTTACTCCAATGATCTATGCATTACGAAGAAGTTCTCGTCGAGGCTTGCCTCGTGGCTTGAACAGTGTTTCTGAACTCCCGCTGATGGAAAATGGTGCCAAAACTGTCGATGTAGAAGCTGCATGCTGCACTGGCCATATCCGCTTAGTCTTCCCCAGGTTTGCATCCGAGGATATCGTACTTGCCAGGCCGGCTGGAGTTCTCCCCACAAGTGCGATGCTAAGTTAGGAAAGGTTCATTTCCGGTGGCTTTCAGGCTTCAGCTAGACTATTTTGCTCACTTGCATAAGCTCTGAAGTCTCCGCCTAAACGCCTAAATGCCAAGGCCTTTCCGAGGTCGTCCGAAACTGGCCATAGTGGCCAAAAATGGCCGGCAATTTACGATATAACCGTCGCTGTCAATCATTTCCAATTTTGATAGGCTCCACTTGAAACTCCTGGCACTAGTGCGCTGGAAAATGCTTGGTTAATCTATGTCATTTTGAAAAAGCGATGCTACCTCAACCCTGGAGAAACGCAAAACCACCATGTAGTCGGAGTAATCCGCCAGCTCGTGCTCGACCAAAGTCCATGGTTCAGCATGTCACTGGATCGCCTTGCTCTGGAAGAAAAGTTTCTCAGCGATGCCGCTGCTTGAGGTGGCATAACTTAGATGGTGGTGGGGCTGATTGTTTGATTCGGTACCGACAGCGTGGAATCACCGCAACCAACGCCGGAAGAACAGCCGCCCAGCATCAAAATCCCTCTCGTTAACGAGCGAACATCTTCACGTCAATGTTCTTGCTGGATACGCTGTGATACTGGCGAGGTTTACTGGCCCTGGTCCAAATCCACCAGCTGGTATACCACGATTAAGTGCCCTCATCCTAAGTTTTCCGGCCGTTCTTTTCTAGCCCCTTTTAGGCATTTTCGGCAAAAGGGAAAGAGACGTTTGAGAATCATTTGGACCAATAGATTATACAGTGTCGAATCTTCGATCCTCGTTGAAAGTTCATGCTAGGGTCATTGGCCTGTGAGCTTGTAGAGCCCCCGATCGTTGACGTTCTGTACATTGTTGATGTTCCAACCAAGGGGTGCAACAGGCTGTATGAATCCGGGATCTTGGCCTTCAAGGCAACAGCCCCTCTTACTTAGATCTGCCTCTGCAATGGAATATTGGATGCGAAGCTTTTGGTTATACTGTTCTCTGATGATCGAGATGAGCGTCCTGCGTTAAGCTGAGATGGTAGAACTGTGGATGGTATTCCCCACCTTGTAGCATGTATCATTACGTTTTTCCAGACTCGGTTGCCTTTTCAGACCTTCTACCCCTGAGGAAAGCAATTTCGAAGCCAATGTATACAATTCAGGCGGACCGAGGAAGCTGCCGAGGCGAGTTATTCTGACTGGCCTTAACAAAGTGAGGGGCCGTTGTAATCAATGTTCAAATTCGAAACTTCAACGGCTATCGAGACGAAGCATTCCACGCTTCAAGCGGTGCCTTCGGCTCGTTTGACTATAAAGAATTGGCCCTGCCTCAGTCAACCACAATCCTCCATAGGGTATCGTCACCTGGCCCCGTAGAAATTCAGGCGTCATTTCGCATGTGAAAGGCGGAGTGTCTCGGGGAATCTTTTATTGTTACCTCATCTAACTGTCGTCACCGGTGATGCAGTTGCTTTGCTTTGGACGGATAGTAGTTCAGTAGAAGCCGTAGGGATACATGCGGACGTACGCCTCCCCTCGAAGTCGGCAAAACGGTACAGTCCTAGAGTGATGAAGCCAAAAGAAACTTGAGCGGGGATATTATGCCCTCATAATCATACATTGTGTGGATACCGATACCGGACGTCGTCAAAGACAAGGCCACAAGGTCACACAAAGATATAAGCGAATCATCCGTTCGAGCTTGCTCTCAGCATCTACTCAGTGACTTCTATCGCTAGGACATAAGGCTCCTTTATGCGCAGCAATGACAGATCGGGATTCTTGAGATATGGGCGTATGTTCAAAAGTGAGGGAGTGAATTTCAGTGCACTTTATTGCTAATGTGTTAGACCCCTCCCTCTGCCGCCCTGCAGTTTACATCGGCGTCTCTTTCTCACAATGACCTACACTAACTAGTGCCTTGAATTCACCCGAGTCCCAATTCATCCGAGCTAGTCAGATCTGGCCGACGTAAGCTTTTTGATCCTTGAGAGTCGCGATGCCCTCAGCTCCGGCGCTGCCTCTTCCTCGGATGGTCCGTACTGTCATCGTTGGTGTTGCTCTGAAACATGTCTAAGAGCCCACGAATTGCTTGTTCTTGCTGGTCCAACACCCTGGTTTGGATGTCAATAACTTCTTTTTGCGAGGCTATCAGCGCGGAGTATTGGGCGATGGCTTCTTTGTCCATATTGAGCTCCGATTCAAGCAACTCAATCCGAAACTGCTTGTCTTGGACGCACTCCTGTAGCTTGGACACCTGGCCTTCAAGGTTCCGCTGTTTCAAGATTGCATTGCACACATCGTAATCAAAATCGCTCGAGGTGATCGAGACGCAGGACGACAGTGGACTCTCTGACCCAGATAGCATCCTTGCGTTGTCAGTTTGATGAAATGTGCCGCGGGTGCTCATTTAGCTAGTATATAAGTTTTTGAGTGCGACTCTCGTCCTTACTGAGCAACTGAAGAGGGCCAGATGACTTTGGGCGCAATGGCCCGAAGGCCTGATTCGTCCGCGATTAAGTCTTAGATGCTATCCTACATCTAGATGATCTTCAAGTCTTCTCTATATTGTCCAGTTGCGGCGATTTCCTGCCACGCACCAACGCCGCGCATATATATCCTAGAGAACCGATTTTGCACGGATAGTGCTCTCGGTCTTTCTCTTCTCCCGCTGGCTGAATGGATCCTGTAACTATCTATGTCCTCATATTCTGCCCTTCGTTTGCCGTATTGCTTCTTCGGCGACACCTAGGAATTGGTCGACGCCTCGTCGGAACGACGCTTGCAGCAGCACGACACCTTGCTGATTCGATCGCTTCATTAGGTCGTGCTGTCCTTAAACGAACTTCTCATATTCAACTACTGAGCCGCCACAGTCTAGTCGGGCCTTGGAATCTATTATCGGTTCTGTGCTTCCTGCTGTATTGCGCAGCAAATGTACTGTGCATTCTGACCCCTTGGGCATCGACGTCCATGTCTGCGGCGATAAAAAGGACTGGATACATATGCCTGATTAATATGTCCCCTCTCTATGTATCTCCCTTCTTCGATTTCCTAGCAGATCGACTATCACTATCTTTGACACTGTTTCGTAAGATCCATGGTTATATTGGGGCTGTAGCATTGATGGTGGGCGTCGCCCATATCGCCTGCGTTGTGGTCCACTTTGGCCGTGACCATTCTTGGAGCGATATTTCCAGCATCGAGGTAAGACTGTAGACTGTACATGCTAGACTCGTACTGATCAGCTAGTCATTCGTTATCGACAGCAGTGCAGTCGTTCTCCCCATGCTTCTGATGTCTACCTTGCCACTCACTCCGCTACGCAGGCGGTATTTTGAGATCTATATATTTCTCCACCGTTTCTCTGCTTTCGCATTTGCTGGCGGGACTTTGTTTCACCTATATAAGATACAGTTGTTTCAAGATGCCTTTTTCTTCAGGTACATCATCATCTACGTCTGCATCGTGTTTGCCTGCCTATGCATATTCGTTTTTCTGTTCGGTTATCGCAACAAGAGACTGGGCGTTTCGTTTCCAATCGCTTCCTATCGCAAGACCGGCTCGGTTATTCGCCTGCGGCTGAAAGTTCCGAGGAGCCTGGATGTGCAGCCGGGGCAATACATAAGTCTCTGGATGCCAGGGGTGCAGCTTTTTGGTATTCATCCGTTTACAGTCGTATCATGGGCGCCTGAGAGTCAAGAGACACTGGAGCTCCTAATAGAGCCCAAGACAGGTTTCACTCGCAGATTATTCGAGCAATGCGTCGCAGAGTGTCGTGATTGCAACGAGTTTTGCATCCACGAACAGAACCAGACGGCGCGGGCCTTGTTCTTCGGCCCATACGGGCAATACTTCTCTTTTCGCAAGTATAAAGTTGTCGTCATGATAGCTACCGACTTTGGGATTATATCAATGATGCCTTATTTAAGAAGACTTATACATGAGAACTATATAGGCGGTCGGGAACCTCCAAGGGTGACGCTTCTTTGGGAGTTAGTGAATACAGGTACGTCTTTATTTGGCTGTTGGCTGAGGTAGATGCTGACCATGCAGACCTCTATCCCTCCGTTATTGATGTATTCAATGATGCACTCAAGAATGATGACAAAAACCATGTATGTTGTATTGGCCCCTCTTTTATTGGTTGATGAACCAACTCCTCGTAGAAGCTTCACATCTCCATTTTTCACCAAGACGTGCGCTCACTGCAACAAATCAGTCGTCACGGCAGAGCTTACGTGCGACCTGGAACGCTGAACTATGAGAACGTGTTGGGATCTGAGCATAATAGCATTTTTGAACACCATCACTCGGTTAGAATTCGGACTTTAGTCTTAGGTAAGAATCCACTTCGAACGAGTTCTCTGCGGCAGCGCTAAAAGTCTCAGTTTCGGCCAATGCTGGAGTCAGAGATTCACTACAGAATGTCAAGGATCTAAAAGGAAGTGATGTTGATATAGTAAAGTTGGATTACTAGGTTTAGTAGCCAAATAAGTGTCTAGAGAGAGAGTTGATACTGATGCAGGTAGTCATCGCGATCCAAGGTGGCCAGGTCGTGTTCCGGTACCCATGTAGGACATTGGTAGTTCCGCCATATTACAGCGTAATGAGTCTCACCTAGCGGCGATTCATAGTGGAATAAGACTCTCTCCACGGTTCCGTCGCTCGACCCATCGTAGATATAGGGCCGTTGGCCAATTTCCTGCCACACTTGAAGCTGTCCATCACGCATGTGCACCCACAGCAAGTATGGCCTTTTCTTTGCTTTTCCAGCTACTGCCCAGATATCTGTGGCCAGCACGCCGTAGACAGTCTGATGACCAATCTCAAGTTGGTGAATCACTTCCAGTAAAATAATGTCCGACGACCAGGCAGAAAGAATGATAGAGCCTGGTCGCGGGATGAGAAAAGAAGGTGAGTCCATATGAAGCGAGCGTATGAAGTGAAGAAAGCGGTCCCAGCCGCCTTGCAGAATTGAGTGAAGCGGTTCTCAGTTCAGAGCTGCGTGCTTTAAGTAGCATGGGCCGCCAATATCTTCTTCGTTAGGACCAAACCCGCCGCAGCATGCACAACCCTGGGAATGGCACCTGCCAGCGAAGGGATCAAAGAGACCCATACCTGAAATAAGCACGACTAATAACATTGATGAAGTAGGTGATAATCTAGGCACTTTTTGCCTGATCTCTCTGCTCAGTCTACGTAAAAATGATACACATGCACATAGAGCCGCCGATATCCACCTCTTGAATGGTACGCTGGACCCCACACGTAATTGATATTCGCTGGCGCAATAGATTCAGGTGACCAAATCATATTCTCATTTGCATCCGCTCTACTTTGATTCAAGAACAGGGCACAGTCGCGAAAGGGTCTCAAAACTGAAGAAAGCTCATTCTGATCCTCAAGGAGAGGGTACCATGCTCCACAGTGCTCTGCCAGTATTGGCGATCCGTGTTGAATTAGTACATTGACATGTGAAGCTTGCCTTTTTCGTAGCTTTATCTCTGCATCCCAAATGGCCTCAAATTGCCGTAGAGTTCACTATCCAAGCACCTTCCAGCTTTTTCATAGCCGCCTGAGTGTCATGAGATTTGGCCTCAATAGTGGACACTGCCTGAGCTGCAGCGCTTGAGCCATGATATATAATTCCCCAAATTTCTTTTTCATTCATCAGCTGGGCCTGTAAAATTCGATTTTCTTCTTCTAGACTCTGAATCGTCATATCTTGCTGGGCTCGCGCTTCATTGGATATGTGGCGTATCAAGTCACTCAGATCAAACTGATCAGAAGGAGCCGAATAAACACTGGAAGTGGGTCTTTCCTGAGGGGCCATAGTCGAGAAGATGGAAATATTGGCTTTTTGGCTTGGAGCTGGCTTGTTGGTAAGTTGTATTTGAACCACTTCTTTCAACATGTACTAGATTGCAATTGTTCTAAAGTCTTTTTCGGCTACGGCACGCCTGTGGCTAACACTGGCTTCTTCGGCTGGTTGAAAGCGGCCATACCCTTTCAAGCGTGTTGAGGAAGGATGTTACTGTAGCATCGCTCACACAATTCGCAGGAAGATACTGACCTACGCTCGTGAGGCTCAGCATAGGATTTGGCACTCAGTATGAACCATCCATGAACATCGTGTTGAGATATTCCCCGCAATCAAAGCTCGCACAATTGAATACTTCACTCCTACCAAGCTTTGTGGTGCCCATTTCGGGTCTGGCTTTGGGCTTGACCATGGATCTGTCTTTGGCAGTTTCAGTCATGGAGGGCCTGCTGAGTAATATGAGAGTGTTGTAACCGAGATTGCCGTTCGTTTCAGTGTAAGCGGAAGATATTATAGCTCAATGGCCACTCGGCGAGTGCAGACCTCTTCTTGGTAGGAGAGATTTCAGGTCGCCCTCAAACCGCATCTGTGTTCTTCTGAATCAAACGGATCTTAAATAGTCCTCGAAGCGCATATTCGAGTCTGATGAGGACGGATGTCTTTATTTCTTTGTTCACCTGAAGTTAAGAACAGTGTAATTTAAGTATCGTATGCCGCAACGGCTGGCTTGACGGCTCTATATATAGTATGTGACCTAAGAACATCATCGGTCTGTCCAAGAGCTACATCTACTTTAATTTATAAATAAGCCTTGCCGGGAGAAGGACGCAATTTGTATGACGAGCTCTTGAGCTATGGGCATGTTAGAACCTAACTAGGACATCACCCCCCGGCGAGTAGTGCGCCAGGCTATCCAAGAAGGTCGTATGTAGTATTTGCACTATCTCTAAAATCTAATGATGCGTGGCTCGGTCTTCCACTGCCTCATCCTCACCCACGATCTCGTAAACAATTGTCCCAAAACCTTCTCATCCCCTTCTTTTTCCTCTACCTCCTCACTTCCTTCCCGGTCCTCTGTTCTGTCAGACTCGTCTTCGGAATCAGGTACGCAGTTAGCCTGGACCGAAGTATTTGGATGAGAAGAAACACCACGCGAGTCTATCATATTGCGAGGATATATTCATCTGTGCGTGGGCAGCGGCTTTCGGATGGAAACGCGCGGGGTCCCGAGTATACTCAGCGTCTGAAACCCTTTTATTTCGGGATGACCCACAATGAAACTGAGATCCCACCACCTGCTTTGCGCCTCTGGCGTTGTGGGTCTTGCTGCGCATAGTTTCACATTCAGTGTTTTACGTTTCAGCAACCCCAAGATTACAGAAGGTCGCTTGGACCCAATCATCTCCCCCGGTGTTCCATCCAGTCATGTCCATACTGTGATAGGAGGAAGTAACTTCGGTGTGAACTCGACAGGCGACGATTTGGTGCGTTCCAGCAATGCCATGATCAAATGAGATAATAGCAAATATTGGTTTCCAAAATTGTATTTTGTCGACCCCATCACAGAATTGTTTCACGCAGTTCGTGTCGACTATGTAAATGCGTACTACTTGTAAGTCATAATCAGTTATCGAGTTTTTTTTGAGTGTTGTTCTATCTATTTTACGACATCTGTTCTCCCTAAACCGACTTCTTATCGACGTCCCTCTCGAGGTAGGTCTGATCCCATGGCCCAAACAGTCCTCCGAGCAAATTATTGCCAATCAAGCGACCTTTCCATGTTCTTTAGGCCGGCCAATTGCTGCCCTGGAAAAAATATCATAAGCCTTTGACTGATATAAAAGCACACGCTGTCTCACTACTTCGGATCAAGCTCGGCCAACATTAAGTATGCCTTATTTATCAGACGATAGTGATAGCCCATCAGGAGCATCTGTCAACTCAGGTAACTGCGTGTCAAATTGATTGAGCGCCTTCTGCTAAAAAAAAAAAAAAAGCAGGCAACCGTAGTTTTTCTGCAAGCGAAAGCGCTGCCAGCGATGTTACCGACAGCGATAGCGCAATTAGCGACAGCTCCGGCAGCCTGCAGGAATTCGTTTCTTCTGACGACACGGCGTCTGATGAGGCGTCGGACTATTCTGACAATGCCAGTAGTGTCATCAGCTCTATGTATGAACTCATGAGACCAGCTTGTCGTCGCAGCTCCAGACGGTGCACAGGTTCGCAACGGTCCTTTGCTCAGACTGATGCGTTGTCTGCTGTACACTGTCACACCATTCAATCGCAACATCTAGAGCTAGTTGAGCAAACGCTCGACCTTATATTAAATGTGATCGATGACCTTCGCCGGGAATTAGCGCTCTTCAGGCAGGAGCTACCCATGCAGTCTGTAGAGGACGGATCCTAGCTGCGCCCCTATGAGGAGCATATCACGTGGCATCTCTGAGTCTTATGGGTCCCAGTTTTGCAGCAGGCTATGTAAGATTCGCGACGGACATGAAACGGACATTGGGCGTGGTTTGCAAATACGGAGTAAGGTGTCCACGTTTGGAAAGATATTTTCCGATATATTTTTCATCCACTTTATTCACTCCTGAAATATATCTCGTCTTGGTTAGATGCAATTTTTATTCTATTTTTTTAGTCCGTATGATAGAATGCTTGGTAGATGTTACTCTAGGTTACGGGCAAAAATAAAGTTGAAGCCTCTAGTAGGCTGATCACTTGACATATTAAGGCTCACCTTCTTATCTTATCTTAGCCGGCAATCGACCAAATTGCGGCCAACTCGATGTTAGTAATGTTCTTGCTTCAGCTGCTGGGGCTAGCACAATTAACAGCGAAGTATCGGCAAAATAGTTCCGCTACAATTCTATTGGTTGCTTTCAATAGGATGGCTAAAACCCATCGTAAGCCCAATGGCAATATCTTGCACAAATTCGTCGAGTTGGCTACACAAGGAAGCCTGCCAAGGACGTTGTGGGTCAGCTTTTGCTAAAACCCACGAAGGTACGGTGGCACCTATGCGTCAGTTCACCAAGTGCGCAAACCCGACGGATTTTTCAATTTTTCGATTCTTCGATTCTCCGATTTTTCGACTTTTCGACTTTTCGACCGAAAATCCGTAGCGGCGTCATTTCGAAAATATCGATTTTACGAGGGAAAAAAAGAAATATCGACTAAATTAAATATATACTAGATATAACTTGCGGTATTATGGCTTTTTCTAGCTATTCTAAGGGCTGTTGCGACGATTGCTGTAGCGATTATTGGGACGGCTGCTGCGACGGCTCTCCAGGCTGCCTGAAGGCTGCTCTGACAGCTGCTGCGACGGCTGCTACGACGGTCACGACGAGGGTTACTATAGAAGTATATAGTCTATAGTATATAGACCGTAGTGGCCGTTATACGAGCCTTCTTACTAGCAGATATAGTAGGTGCCATAGTAGCTATTATAGTAGCCGTCAGGGCAGTCATCGCAGCAACTGTCAGAGCAGCCGTCAGGCAGCCTGGAGAGTGCACACCCTCGCAGCGGCCGTCGCAGCAGCTGTCCCAATAATCGCTACGGCAATCGTCGCAATATCCCTTTCGATATATCTTTTTCCCCCCTCGTGGAAGTGAAATTTTCGAATTGATGCCATTGCGGATTTTCGAGCGAAACCCCGAAAAATCGAAAATCCGTCGGGTTTGCGCACTTGGTGAACTGACACATAGGTGCCACCGTACTAAGGCGCTGATGTAACACGGCTTCTCCGCCCAAAACTGCCAGAATTACTCCGTACACCCTCTCAAGGTAAGTTTGGGACCAGGCGGAAATGCTTGTAGTGTCTTGGCTAAAAGTGGCTCATTGTGTCAGCGTTGTCATACATATACATCATTCGCATAGCGTACGTCACGACGCTGTGTCAACGACTTGAGACCTGTACATCGGGTTGAAGCAAGGCTCCGAACGACATTACCTCCGCCATCGACGGATAGGCTCTTATTTCCAAAACAAGCCGGCACAAGAAACAGAAGAAGAAACGCACTTGGAACCAAAAAGCGAAGTTCGCATTTTCAGATACGTGGTTAAAAAATTTCGACATGGACTATGCACAAGTACGGTTCTGTGCTGCCCTGTTCATAGAAATAGGTGCCATGGTGAGCGAGCGGGAGAATTCAGTGAACCAATGGCGACTTCACGCGACGGAGCTGAAACAAAATAACGACATTGCGATTCGGAGTGCACAGCGATTGGAGGAGGAAAATAAGGAGCTAGAAGAAAAATTGCAAGCCCAAACTCTGGATATCGAGGAGAAGTCAGAAATGATTACCTTCTTGAGGAGCCAGATAGCTAACGAGGCCGAAGGCTTCTCGGCCGCTGGACAATATATTCTAGGTGGAGGTGAGCCATCTCATTCCTTCAGCTCACCTCCTCAGAATATATGGGAGTCGCAGGCTACTGAAGCGTTGCTCGACCTTCAGGTGGCTATGAGCGCAGATGATGCTGGTAAAAAAAGAATGGCAGATGGCAGCCCTGCGGGTCAACAGAAGAAAACAAAGCGTCGTCATCAGATAGAGAATTGAGCACAGCATCTTTTGATCACCCAATAAGACAATAATTGTACATTTAGAAGGAAGTGTTATTCAATGCTTAGTCTCTCCACTCATGACCCAGCACCAAAGCCTCTGAGACCTTGGTGGTTTAGACTCTTCAGAACGCTTGATCAGATCCATACCTAGCTCTGGCTTCCCCTTGGAGTCGTTTCGAATTGAAGATATAAACTCCCACCATGATCTACATACCTAACGATCCAAGGGCCGTAGCCACGGAGTGCAATCATGTCGCGAGCAAGAAGGGCCTCGGCTCGCTGTCGGTAACCGCCTGCCAGCACCGACCCACTCTTCATACACGATCTACGCTCGCTTAAGTGGACTTGAATGAGTCGTAGGTTTTCGAAGCCGCGGAGAAGGGGAACAACCGATGCAAGATCCCGCCACGTGTCGTCCTCCTCCACAATTATGTTATGGACAAACTCTGGCCACAACGTGTAATGCTCAGCAAGCAATTTTAGATCTGCTGCACGAATATCTTCCAATATAATAGCGTCGATCGCTGGATAAATGTAGAAAGGTAGATGTATTGCGTCGGCGTGCTGCAGCAACAAAGACTCATGGCCTCGATTGTCTTTAAGTTGCAGATGGCCATGGCACCAGTACTTTTCTTTAGAGATCCTTATCTGTGACCCTCCATTAGTAATTTTCAGGATCTGTGATCTAATGAACCCAGAGTCTTCGTGATTAGAACGCATGGTGAGCATATTGCGATAGCTGTCATGGAATTACCATCCAGTTCTTTAGGACTTCGGGTAACGGGTAGGCAGTCTAGGGCAGCCAGCTGCCGTCCATAGCTGTAAAACCCTATGCATTACCTTGCTGGCCAAAAATAGCCAACAGGGCCCGATTCAGCAGCTCTCATTTTCTGGGATCTCCTCGACACAACCGGGCCTGAACTCCTCTCATGACTTGAAAGTGGGCAAGACCAATATAGTCCAAAGCGAGCACGTTGTATGATAAATAAGTTTGCCGGAGACACAGCCACTGACTGATAACACGACTTGGCTGCACATCCCGTTCAATCTTACAGCGGCTACAATGTCTAAGATCATGGTATTTCTCTATACTTTTGCAGCACTCACGTTTACTTCTGCGGAAGCGGTCATTCATGGAAGGGATCCTTTCCCTGTAGACCAATATGTCTTATACCGAGGAGATGGGTCTAGTGTCGAGGGTTGGCCAACGCAGGACGAATGGTGCTCTTTTGATGATCTATGGTCCAGTAATATGGCCCTGATCGGTGGTTCTTGTGGCTGGAATGGCTGGGGTGCGGACAACTCGTTTGAAGAAACAGCGGCACTTCGAGAGAGTATTGAAGAACTGTCAGATCAATCAGGGATTGATCGCAGATTCATCTTCTCCATCATTCTCCAAGAGAGCAAAGGATGCGTTCGAGCTCCAACCACGAATAACGGTGTCAAAAATCCTGGACTTATGCAATCTCACGCAGGCGAAGCGAGCTGTGCTACCAAAAATCCATGCCCAGCTTCGGTAATTAGACAGATGGTGGCTGATGGCGTGGTGGGAACTTCTACAGGGGATGGTCTTGAACAAACGGTCGAGTCTGCGTCATCGCATTTAGGACCACCTGATAGCCGCGCTTACTATGCAGCTGCTAGGCTGTACAATAGCGGCTCCGTGGACTATACTGACTTGAACAACGGTTTCAGTAGTACAGCTTGTTATGTAGTGGATATTACGAACCGGCTCAAGGGGTGGGTGTCTGCCGTTAGTTTATGCTTGGCTTGACTGAGCCACAGCATTCGTTATTCTAGCTCTAGTCTTACTTGTCTTATTATCCCCTCACGAAGCTCCAAAGGGGTTTCTTTCCCCGGTATGGCATGTATGATCTTGACATGTCAAATGCCACGTGAATGCATATTGTACCAGAGATGTATCTGTATTGGCAATTTTGGTTGTAATTTAAGCAACTCAAATTGTGTAATAGCTACCTGCCACTCCCCCTGCATAATTTCACGTACGTATCTTCAGACACGGTAAATTAGATCGCGACAAAGTTGCAGCTCCTCCCTTGCCCGTATATATATCAAAGTTTCCTAGACATCCTAGACTCCGACCTCAGCATATTCCTACTAGAAAGCCCATTCATCATGAAAGAGAGTAGAATAGCGAGACTTTTCATCTTGACGGGCAAAGAATGCGCAGTGAAGCGTAAGTACCTATGCACGGTACTTCAAACCTCTTATAAGCCGCCGGATTCGCCTTCGTATAGACACAATCCCGTGGAGCCTCGGTCTGTTCTTTCTACGGACTCGCTTGGTGTGACTGATCTCATTGCGGGTGATCGTATCAGTAGGTTCATGCTGAGCAGCATCTAGACAGACGATGTAATCCACTTGTGATTGACACGGTTGCATATGATTGCCACCTCTTCTCGTGACCGGTCGCTTTGCATGGCATCCAAATCTTATTTCTGATGGCTCCATTAGCTTTTATTCATCAGGAATTTGGGCAGTCCTTAAACGGAGTACGCAATGTTTGAATGGGCTATAAATACCTACTCGTAAGGACTACTTTGCCGGTTGTGGATCCTCGATCCTAACCAGGTTTAACCTCTACTATCAAAGACGTCGATGTTGGCCTTCACTGGCCGTAACAGCTCGTCCGAATTTGACGGAAAGACGCGTGCTGCACTTTTCAAAACTATGTACCATGCGTGCAGAACTCTGAACCGTCCGACTTGGCTACTCTTGTTTGTCTCGAAGCAACCGCCTGGACAAATTCTGCCTTATATGTAGCAATCGGGCTTGCTCCTTATCAATGGCCAAATATCGCCGTCAATCTGATGGAGCTTCCATTTCCCGAAACAATAGTTTGGTACGACATGAGGTGAGTTTGTAGAAGCGTAGGAGGAAAGGAGTAGTTGCGACGTAGCTCAGTCACAAATTAGTATAAATATAACCGTTTCCCGCACCTTGTCCTTGGCCTCATGCTGTCATCATTGTCATTATGGAAGGATCGAATGAACTATTTAATTTAGATTACAACCAGCTTGGACGAACTCGTAGCCAGACAAGGCGTGGCTCGCTGTCGCAACAACGCAGCACTTCGAGACAACGCAGCACTTCGCAACAACGCAGCACTTCGCAACAACGTAGCACTTCGCAACAACGTAGCACTTCGCAACAACGCAGCACTTCTCAGAAGCGTAGTCAGTCTCATGATCGCAGCCCATCGCCGGACAATAAATCCAAGAGATATAAGAAGTCTCTGGCGGTCGTTGCCGAAGAGGGCGAGGATCCTGAAGACACGGAACTTGAAGAGACAGAGAATGGTGGTGGCTTGGCTGAATTGAACTCGAACGTGCCTCGGCCAACTGTAGAGTCGGGTCTCCGATCAATTCATGACGAACGGACATCCGAGTATCATCATGATGAGAACGATGATCCAAATTCGGACCTGGATGAAGGATATATTTCAAGTGATTTTGATAAGCCGCCCCCTGTGGCCACCAGGAGCAAGGGAGAAACCGACGAAGGGGTCAGCTGGACTTCACTTGGCTACTGGAAAAGCCATGGAGTAAAGCAGATTCAGCAATTAGGTCCGAGACAAGCCGCCATTTATCGCGCAGTACCGGTATCTAGCGCATGGGATACTATTGACGAGGGTGAGAAGTTAAATCGATCAAGTATTGAATCTACTATACTTGGCAATCAACCAAATCCCCTGCCATCCGGGAAATTCCAACTGCGTGCGATCGCCATGACTGAAGACTGCAGTATTGAGGACCTCATACCGCTACCGAAGGACTCAGAAACCCAGAAGAGAATGAAGCCGGTTCTGATACAGGTCAAACATGCCAATGGAACCTTTACATGGCATACAAAGAGCAGCCTGAGGAGACCATTGCAAGATAGGTGGATAAGACTAGACCATGGCTTGGAGTTTCAAGGAAACATAATTCTTGAAAAGGGGTTCCGGATTCGAAAGATACACCTTGCCTGTCTAAAAGTCTTCATATTGAATCACAATGCCTACGAAGAGTGGAACAGGATGAGTGAAGATGAAAAAGCTAGGCAAAAAGAGAAATCTCCGTCCGTGGCATTGGACGAAGAGCTGGAACAGGATTCCACTACTGAGGTTGAACGCCCAAAGCTCCCAATGAGAAGACGTCTGCCTAAACCCCGGAAATGAGATCAAAGACGACCGTTTTCCCTTGAGGATAACGATTGCAATGTTTGAGTTTTGTGTTGGAATTAGATAGATTGGTATTCTAGTCCTTGTCATTGAATTGCATTAGTTCTCGAATAAGTGTAGGACGATATTTTGTCAGCTCTCTTGACACTGCCTAGAGTTAGATCGTTCGAATTTTGGGCCTTCCGTGGTTTGCACCCAGTACCGGCGTTCCTCATGGTTCACGTAGGTATTTTGCACGTCTGGAGCCAGGGCCTTTTCCGACCAAGGTTAATGGGGTCAGTTTCTTTCAGACTCTTTTTGAAAGGGTTTCTTTTGTAGCGTCATGTTGTTTTTGGGTCATTAAGACTCCATTATGGCTGAGTGCGGCGTTGAGATGAGGAAGCTCACCAACGGCCATTTGTGACCAGAACGACTCTACGAGCAAGAATTAATGTCGTCGCAGAAGCTACATGGATTGATTCTGATCGAGATTAGTTTTCCAACTGGCTATATATCGTAGGTTTCCTCATAGATCAACACATTCATTCTCGAAATTCAGTTAGTAGATCTGACCTGCTCTATTTCGTTGAGTGCAAAGTGAAGCACAAGAAGGTGACGAAAAAATGACAGCCGGCGATGAAAGACGACTCCTCGAGGCTGCGAAGAGAGGCGACGAACCTTATCTGAATCATCTGCTGCTAAACGGCTACATAAATGTGAACGAGAAGGACGACAAAGGCCGGGGAGCGCTTTGGTGGGCCATCCATCATGGCTTCGAGACGATAGTCGATCTGCTCTTGAGGCAGAGCGCACTGAATCTGAATCAGCGCTGCAGCGATGGCTATTCGCCGCTTTCCAAAGTTCTGAGCACCTATAATAACAAGCAGTACATTATGGTTGGACTCTTACTCGGACGCCAAGATCTGCTCATTGATGGAGAAGACCTGTTCGAGCTCGCATTTAGCAAGGAGAGCGACTTGACGAAATTGCTCGCTGACTCAAACCGCGCTGATCGTTATCTGTCCGTTGACTTTAAAGAGGAGGAAAATGGAGATATCAGCATAGTGGAAGAAGAAGTATCGAAGCTGGCTTGGGCTGCACAAAACGGATTTTCTGATATCGTCAAGGCAGAAGTGGCAAGAGATCCAGATCAATGCAATGTAGAGGATAATCGGGGACGTACTCCGCTGGTACTAGCCTTGGGGGATCGCAGCAACATCAAGGTCGTGAGGGAGCTTGTCAAGGTTCCTGGAGTTACTGCCTATAGAAACTCGCTCGGAGAAACACCACTGGTAGCAGCTGACAAAGCGGGAAAGAGAGATGTCGTTGAGCTTCTGCGTGGAATGGGCGACGGTGGTTTGTCTCAACAAGTCCAATCAACAAACAGTGCTGTCGAAAGACTGGATCATCGCTCGAGTAGCAGGGCAGCAGCACGTGGCCGGCAAAGATTCGAAAGATGGCTGAAGGGACTTGCTCATCTAGGGATTCGAGATCCGGCAAGGAGATATCAAGAGACAGAGTTGGGAGATCAAGCCGGATATCACAGGCTTCATTCAAGATCGTTTTCTAAATAAGTCTCGGTTCTCGATAAGACTTGCGGCCTTGATAAACGTATCTCTCTTTTATTCTACATGGTATTGTTGTAAGACTTCGCATGTGTGCGGCTTAGCCTCTGTAGGATGGTGCGGCACAATTTTTCAATCCTTAAGCTAAGACTAGTTGACTGTATTCCTTAATGCTACTTTCCTCGACAATAATAGACAGAAATAACTGGGAATCAAGTATGACGTTGTACAAGTGAAATATGTGGTATGCATATCACCAGCTAATCTCAGACGCAGCGGCTTCGCTTGTCTGCTCATCGCTTAGTTCGGTGTTCGGCGGGTTAGGTAGTGTAAACGTATTTTGAGAACCATAATATTCAGCAGAGGGTAGCCATTGCATGCTCCCTGAGCGTTTCCGGGTAGTGACGATTATCAACCCCAGCATGTATTCATCAAACCCGTGCTATGATTCGGTTGGGTTTAACTGAAATCAACTATATTCGCTTTAACATATTTTATATTCTCGCTCTTCACTATTCCAATGGTCTATCCTGTCCAGCTCAGCCTGAAGGGAATGGTGCTTGTTTTTTTCCCGTTAATACTTTTGTGAGTAGAAGCCGTCTGCAGTTTGATATATTCAACACCGCTCATGGTAGTCCCGTGGCTGCTATTGTGACAATCGGGTTTTAAATAGGTATGGAAAACGTGGAGAGTGTCTGTTCTATGAGGCATTTTGAGTTGGCTGTACGTGTACTGGGATGTTGCAATGCGCTGGATTCACAAGTTTTCTAATACACAGCAACATCCACAGTCTCTCCATAGCGCTCTTTCTCTCTCTGTCTTCCTCCCCTCCTCCCTCTCCACCATTATCTTCCTGACATCCTTCTTCGCACTGTCCAGGCAACAAAGTGGGAATGTGCAATGTATCTGATTCCCAGTTATCATAAAGATCCAATAGACCAAACTGGCCTCCTTCTATGGAGCCTTCAGTTATTATGGATTGTTGCAAGGGCAGCCAATTGAAACCAGGATCAAACTCGTCCATTTCAAGAGAGACTGCGGGGACTGAATCTTTCTCTGTTACGTTGTTGCATCCTGAGAGAGTACCAGCACTATTGCTGCCGTCGTGTAAGCAATCCTCAATGGCACCGATGCAGCCCTCTGAATCAGATGGGACTTCATAAGGATCTCTGGCCTTGAAGCCCCGAATGCTGCCAATATCCGCAGAGATACTTATAGGGGCATCCTCGAGAGTATCTTCAGGGACATCCTCGAGAGTGTCTTCAGGGACATCCTCGAGAGTATCTTCAGGGGCATCCTCGAGAGTATCTGTAGGGCCTTTCGGGATCGCAGTAGAGGTTGTAGACCGCGTATATTGATGTAGGGCTCGCCGAACCTCTTTTGTACTGCTGTGTTGCAAACTAGGTTTTTGCGATCCCCTGCTTATCTGCCTGCCCGATCTTCTTTTTGCCCGCGGACGATCGCGGCGAGCGTTTTCTATAGCCTCAAGCTATCAAATTGGTTAGTTATCATTCATTAACGTCATATTTCAGCCCTTACGAGCTCGCCGTTAGCAGGGAATCGCTCGCCATCCGGGATGAAGAACGTTGCTCGCCACTGTGCATTGAGATCCCGATAGAAAGCAAATGTGCAGATGTTAGCCCGAGAGCCCAACTCATCTGCTTTCCGGAGTAGGGTTGCCCCTCGCTTTCGGACAACATCAAATCTCTTGATTCTTTCTTCATCGACCATGGCTTACTTGGAATGAAACTGCACCAAGAATGTTGACCTGATGCAAGCCACTTCTATACGGTGTAGGCAAATATGAGCCAATATTCAGATACGTACAGTCTTGGAGTATGATTGACAATGTGCTAAGAATACGTCATCACGGCTGCTTCTGGCCAGAGAAATGGTTGAAAATCGGGGCAATATTGGCCATTATGTGCCAGAGCAACTGATTTATTTTAGGATATTACATATGTAGCATGACCAGAAGAAATTGATTCTTCGTTCTACAGGCCCGTTTTGGCCAAGATTGCAGCGCTGAGCTAGTCCGCCTCGTGAACTGGTATAGAACTCTATGGATGATAGCTTTAAAATCATGAAGGCCGCTTTTGGCGGGTATGATACACGCTAACCATTGCCATTTCTTCCAGTCAAAGCTATCGTCGTATTCACCACTATCATTGTACCCAAAGAAACAAGCATAGGAAAAAACACTGAACGATCCGGCTATTTTTTATGGGCAAATCAAAAATCGATAAGTCCACATAACTTTGAGCATAGCAATTACGGAGAGCCCATGAACCGAAGAAAACGAAAGAATCCGTCAACATGCATAAATGTCCGTGTACCGCAAACTTCATCCCAATCGTACAAAGATATTCACGACGCTAGAATATCAATGATACAGAAGTAATTGCGAGGCTTGAACACCAGTTGATAATGAGCCACAGTGCCTTGTCTCGACAAATTTTGGTACTGCAAAACAGTACAACAGAACTTTTTCATCTAGGCAACCATTATTCTGCTATCCTTACTCACATGTCATTATCCGAGTCTTTTACAAACAACAATCGTAGTTCGCACATGTAGAACTTGTTTCTAAAGTAGCTGGTTTTGGAAAAGGGGCCGCCGTTGAGGGTGGCGAGAAGGTATGAAGATACCGCGAGCGTGTGGTAAATGTGTACTCCAGAGTACACCCCATTGCCGTCGGGCCCAAAGGTCGTGATCCCTACAGTCAGATTTTTCCTCCCTGATTCAGGAGGAAGACTAAGTGGGCATCATGCGGGTGCTTGCCGTATGATTCCTCCTTGTTTCTAGCTTTGTACGCTAATCTCGATCGGTAAAACTCCCTGCCCCTGACTTTACAATGCCTTCAAAGAAAGGGTTGAACCAGCAATTGGCATTGCGCGCATGGGCGATTTGCCAAGATGTTGACATTAATCTGTGAAGAAGTAAGCAGGTGCCAGTGTGGGAGTGCGTAGCATGCACTCCATGTTTCCTCCTAGACTAGAAGGAAGGCCATGTAGGTGCTTCGTCCGCACAAATTGGATGTTTCCTCTCTAATTTGGGAGGAAGGCTAAGTAGGTGCTATGTCGGGGATGTCGGGAGTAAGTACGTACTCTTTTAACGGCCACAAGGATATTGTAGAGTCACGGGCAGGGATCCTTGCTCATCATAACTAGCGTATAAACCTATACTTACTTTGCTGCAGACTTCGCCTACGATATGGAGCTCGTGAACCAGCCGCAGTCTTATGCCGTCACACCGCTGCAAATCTCTGAACCCAGCTGGTCGGATCTTTTCAGCTCCGTTTCCTGATTGCTAAAACTTGGGATGGTTAAGACAACCTTGTCGACACGGCCTTGGGACACCAAACCCCCCCCCCCCCCCCCCTCATCCAGCCCTGTGATAGACTAACTTCTTTTTGCTCCTTTAAGCTGCAGCATGTTCTTGGTGTCAACGCAACAACCTTACACTTTCATTGATAGCTACGCATTGTTACACTCTTTCTTCGTTCATCTGGGCTCCGAAGCAACTCTCGACTCTTCCTCGACCATCGAGACCCCTTATGGAACACGGTGCCACCGATTACCAGCAATCAGGTCTGCCCTCGCTTTATCTAAGCAACTTCGGGGACATCCATTCTGAAGGCTCCTCGGCACATCACGTGTCTACTAACTAATTTTACTCGGTCCAGCAAGAAGTCAACTATCCGATGGGCACAGCTATCATACCTATGCGGTGGAACCTGGTCACGATGTACCTAATGTGCTCAGAATCAAAATATTATTATGTTGAGGCCTTTGTGTAGGTAGACAGTTTGATTGGCGTCTCGTCACCTTGGCAACGTCACGTTCCATGAGAAGCGTAATATTGACCCTGGGGTTGTCAAGGGCGGGGAAGTACGATCCAATATTAGGACTCCGTGGGCAGTGAGGCTTGTATTTTGCGGTGCAGCAAGGGATGTTGACGAGAAATGCACATGGGAGTCACAACAGGAAGCACAGCCCCGCCAAGCAAGCCCCCCTGCATCAGGGTTCTGTGTGGGTGTGCCGTGCAGCTGTTTGTTGGGAAAATTCTTCCTGACCAATCAGTTATTAATCACCATCCCACTTGGCAATTGTAGGACTGGACACCATTACTTTTTCCCACTCAAAAGCAAATATCGTTTCCTCAAATCCTGTAATCATTGTTGGACCGCAAGATCGACTTGTCACCGATACCTGATTTGCCCCAAGCCCAGAGGGTCCGGCAGCTGAACGCGGCCATCAGGGCGTGTTCCGGCGATCACTAAAAGGAAACGGCCGCGTGTTTTAACACCCAGAGCTTGATCCTTAAAGAGGACCCTTTCCCCATTCCTCACTGATCTCCCCCGCCTACATATGTATGTACATCTTGTAGCCCCGCCGTTCCCGTCCAGTCTTCTCAGCATTACATATCCTTCCTGATCGTAACCACGCAGTCTATCCCCTCAAATACGCAATTTATCTTACCTAGACACACAGCTTTAGCAATCAAAATGTCTGATGCTGAGAAGTACACCATCTGTTGGATATGCGCGACGAGCATGGAGCTGGCCGCTGCGCGCTCCATGCTGGAGGAGACCCACGACGAGGCTCCAAACGTCTACTATTCCTCGGACGACAACAATTACGTCTTGGGCAGCATGGGGAAACATGAAGTAGTCATCACTTGCCTGCCCTACGTGTCGTCCGGCCCACCATCCGTCAACCGCGTGGTCAAAGACCTGCTGCGCAGCTTTCCGAATCTCAGGTTCGGGATCTTCGTCGGGACCGGCGGAGGTGCGCCTAGCCAACGGCACGATATCCGCCTGGGCGACGTCGTGGTGAGCAAATCTCTTCGTGGGAGTACCGGATTTCTTCAATACGATTTCGATTTGACTATGCGTCGCGAGGTCTTGGTACCCGCCGGGCCGTCGCATGACCCCCCGGCGCCCTTGCTCTCCTCCATTATCGCACTCGAATCCGAGCATTTTCTCCAGGGGAACCAGCTCGCCCAGACAGCGAACAGAATTCTCGATAAGTTCCCCAAGCTCAGGAAGATGGCAAAGCGTCCGGATCAGGGTACCGATCAATTATATGAAGGCGTGTGTAGTCAGTTTGCGGAGGGAAAAGCCGCCGACCACCACCACATAATATGCGACGATTCTTGCTCGTCAGGCTCGGTATCGCGACCACCTCGGTCCGAGGATGAAGATGATCCGTCGATCCATTACGGACTCATAGTTTCGGCAGATAGACGCATGGAAAACAGTCGGTGCCGCGATAAGCTTGCAGCGGACAGCGACGTTCTGTGCTTTGACGTGGAAGCTGCCAGTCTCACTGATGCCATCCCCAGTCTCATTATTCGCGGCATATGTGATTATTCGGACTCTCACAAGTACGACCCGTGGCAAGGGTACGCGGGGATGACGGCGGCCGCTTACGCTAGAGATCTCCTTCTCAGAGTGCGCCCTCAGATAATCACACCTCAAAAGAGCGGGAATGCGACGTCTGGCGTTCCCTTTGGTATGTTCACGGAGCAATGATGAAGGCTACATACAACACAACTTACAAGTGCCGTTTTAGATCCAGGTAAAGGGGAAGTCGTTCCACAGGCTTCCGAATCTGTATTCGAGCACATACGAAAACCGCGCCGGTTCTTCCGCAAAGGCCGGGTCTTCGCGACATTTTGGACGGAGCCGTGGTCAAGTAACGATGACAAGGCACCTCCGGGTCAGCCATCCGCACCTGCCCGTGTATTCTCAAAAACACGTCGGTTCATCGTAATCTACGAGGGCCATGGCTGTTCGACGTGCGTCCCCATTTACACGTACGGCGGAAGAGGAGCGGGCAAGGCGAAGCTCAAGCTGGAAGACCATGCTCGGGTCTATCCTTTTGAGTCCGACCCGCCTTCTGCAGGACACCGCGTCTCACTCAGGGACCCAATCGGGCTCGTCATAGAGGGGTGCGATGGCCTCCGCAGACTGCATCCCGAATCCCTGGCAAACTTTGGGAAGCTGTGCACCGTGGAGCACAACATAGCAGTCGCAAACATTGGTTTCGTCCATAAAACACACAATAACCGGTTACATCATAGCCTGCTTCCTTCAACATCTAAACATGACAATACTGACACGCATGGGTCGCATGGCTCAGGTCACGATGCTATCCCGACTCCCAGTGTTGGAATGGAAAAGAAGCATGAGTCATCTTCCTCGCAATGGGGTCCAGGAACCGAAAGCAGAGTCTTATCTTGAAACGCCAGCCTTGAATGACAATTCGGGTCAGGTGCAAGGCATGGATCGGAGTCTTCTAAAGACTGTTAGAGCACAATTTGCTGATGATCCTATCGGGCCGAGCCCAGCGGGAGCGGACCTCATATCACCAACCTACCCCGACTTACTGCCTGGTACACTGAAATCAACATCAACTGGGCCACCCTCTAGTGAACAACCCGGCTCAACGATGGGGTATGAAAGAGGCCTTGTTTCTGGACATGGTGAACATTCCTTGAATGAAGAGGCCCCGGAGGAAGAGGAAGTTGAGCTAGATGAACATGGGCCATCAGGGCCCGTCGAATTCCACAAAGTAGACAGTGATACGTTAAACGCAGGCGGGTCCGAACCCGTCAATCTGCCGCATCAAAGAAAACGCCACAGATCGCATAGCCCAAAAGCGGCGAAACGAGCCAAGTATTAATGGACGACAGAAGCCTAGACTCCAACACGTCCTGCCAATGCGTACATGTGCAACAATTACCACATGTACCTGACCAGTTCCAGCCACTCCTCGGCAGACGAAATATCTACGTTATAATTCGACCATCAAGGAGTTATTACCTCGCAATATTTCGACATTATTTACATTATTCCTGCCGTCACCTCCATATCCAACATTGAGTTCGACGATAATATTGCAGCCCTAGCGAACAGACTTGGGAACGGGATAAGGAGCCATGGTAGTATGCGTGACTAGTCTATAGGTATGACAGTCCCAGAGCCCTATTGGGAAGATGAAAATGCATCTTCGGTAGCTAAATTCTTATCAAGGGCATACAGATGAGGGTCAGCTCGTGTGTTGTGTCCACCGCTGCGCATGCTACACCTCAGCCTCAGCGGGAGATATCAATGTGCTGGCTCTTTGCCATCACGCAGCGTCCAACGCATTGCCTTTTTCATGAAATTCGTCAGGTCATCGATTTCGGCCGGGACACTGTTCCAATGACCTTGATCCTCATACAAATGCAAATCGACGGCAAACCCGATAGATTGCAAAGTATCGCGCGCATCCTCTCCTAGCGACGGAACAATATTTTCATCGGCAGCCCCGTGGCCAAGAAAGATTGGTGTCTTGATCGCAGTACCAGAGGTACCGCCGCCCCTCTCATTGCCCACTGACAGGAGATCATGGAGGAATTCTTTGACTTTGATGATTGGAACTTGCTCGCTCTGTTCACGATGGGTAGTATCATCCACGGCATCGTCTCCAAATGGGTTATCATCGTCGTCGTTCTCGTCCTCGTTGACCAAGAGATTTTCTATACTAGGTGTTGATACACCATGTGCAGTCTATCCTTGGTCGTCACTGTATACTTACAAACGCAAACTCTAAGCCCTCTTGATAACGGAATAATGAAATGAGAAAAAAGCCCTCCGTTACTTAAGTAGATAGTTTTCAATCCAGGCCAAACTCTGCCGTCTAGAAGCTTTATCAACACCAGGAGGATATGCAAAAGATATCTCACATACGTGAATCGTACTTTGAATTGCCTTCTTACTTGAGTTGCTCATATCGAGAGAGAGCATCGACTGTGAAAGTACTGTGTAGAATGCCTGGGGTCCTAGTATCATGGCAAGCAACCTTTGTGCCGCACAAGTATCCATTCTGTAACATTCGAAATCCTAAGAGAATAGTCATTCGGTTTAAACTAGATTTAGTTGTGTATATCTACAGCGCGTGCGACAAACCCGCGCATGTCGACCGACGCCGATGCAAACAGCCGAATATCTCCACCACCTGGCGTGCAGGAACGGGGGGAGGTGGTCGTCATTCAGTAATGATTGCATCAGGAAAATTATCAGCTTTGCAGAGGCAAATTTGATCGACAGGTGGCCAAGTCTTCACATTTGTTTTGCGGGCCTGGACGCGCTCATTGAACTGAATTAAATATCTCAAATGAAACGACACGACTAATTAAACAGGTCTACCTCACCAGTCTCGTCCCTGACCTTGGTTTGATTCAAGTTAGAGCTCTTCATGTATAACGTGCTTAGATACAAGCCACCTTTTCCTGCACCTTGAGGGTCTTGCTATTGAATAGTCTAAGCCACTTCGTATTCGGCCGTAAAGAGATTATATGTTTGGTGTAGCAACTTGTAGTCTTGCAGGCTCATATTTATAGCTAGCACGAGATTCGATTATGCCACGGGAGAAAGTTTCCACTGGGCGTATTAATAGCTGAGGACCCTCTCGAGGGTTAAATAAGAAGCTATGTCGCTTGGCAAAAGCACGTATCTGGTGAAGGCTGTGTCCAGACTTTGGTCGTTTGAACTGCAATAATGCAAATTGCTCACTGAAAAACTTGCTTTCAAAAAGTCAGAAGGAGAGTAAAAACGGTAGAAGAAAACGCTCAAACCTATAACGTCTAGCAAGGTCGCGGGTATGTGACTGAGTCGCTGGAGGTGTAGAAGAAGGAGTCTTGCAGAATGAATATTTCTCTCGATAAGCTTAAATGGTTGTGTAGGATGACGCCATCGGTATTGCTATTAAATTAATTACTCATTCAATCACTCATTGATTTGTGCTTACTTGGGTGGTGTGCTTTGTCCAGTACATCAATCTCCACACATCTTTCTCGAGCACCATGAGTATGACGACGATGGCTGCGGACGCATCTGCGCCATCTGAGGCACCAGAAATATGATCTTGAATCCGGGTAGCCAACATGTTTTCCCTGGACGCAATGAACCTTTCCAGATGTCGGTCCATCTGGTTTTGGAGTATTCGTGGTGCAGGTCGTAAACCATAATAAGGGTTATCCGTATCTGATACGAATATCGTATTTGTGCACTGCCAACCCTTCATCAATAGGCGATTAGCGGTCCACAGTTCCAATGCCCGCGGAAGTAGCTCCTATGATTCGTTACTCTGAGAACGTTACATCATCAACCTGATTTGCAAGTACGTACATAATTGGATGATTGAGTTAGTTCATAGAGACTAAGGAGAAGTGCATTTCCAAGCTCTTCGACACAATATGCAATGCAGCGTCGGATATATATATCCAGGTCTTTATACCCAGTCAGGCTGCATGGAGGAGTGCGTAAATACTTCCATCCATTGCTGCTCTTTCCCCAAAGCAAGGTATGTTCTGCTTCGTTTGATTCAAACGCCTTGGCACCTACCTGAAGCTTGGGGCCAGTGGCGTAGTGAAAGATCTCAACAGAACCAACTTGCGACGCAGGGAAATTCTCCAGGTTGGCCCATCGAAGCTTGTCTGAGTAAGATTCGTCGTTCCCTATACACAAAATCAGTAGATGATCACTGCTAAAAAAGGTAACGTACACTTATTGAAAACCCTATAATCTACTATATGTGGCCATGAGTCTAAACCGATAGGTATAAAGCTGCTCTGATAAACATGGCTTGGTGGTACTCCGATTGATGCAGTCAACATGTTGTCAGCACTTGGAGGGCTAGTATGAAGATATGGTGCAGCATTGATAGTCCCGTACATAGCCGTAAGCTGATCTGGATTGAGGTGGAAAGTCTGGCAGGCGAAAGAATCGGCAGTGAAATCAAACCATCCGAGCTGCTGAGCTTCTGGTTCTTCAAGGCCATTTCCTCGTAGATTTGCCAGCTCTTTTACAGTGTCCACTTCTGTGGCCATCAACGCTGGGTCCACACAAGTCCAGTCCGAGCCTTGTGAGTTTAGAGCACCGATTTGTTTGGCTTTGTCCTCAGAGGCCTGACGTAGTTTTTCGGCAGCCAAAGAACGGAGCTCGTCGATCTTCCTCGTCATGAAACTCCTTTTATCCACGTCGTTCGTCTCCCAGTGCTTACGATCACCATGGCGAATAAATGCTCGTACAGTGGGTATTTGCTGATCACAAAATGCGCATTTTTCAAGACATTCAACATCTACTCGAGATTAGCTTGTTTCTTCTTTTCGGGGAGGGCAATCAATCTTACGCTGTTCGTAGTGTCGCTGGAGCTCAAGTCCATGATAGTCACATTGTGGATGAGGACAACTATGCTTGTGAGATCCACGCTGGCGATTCATTTTGGAGTTCGTAGCCTGTTGGCGTATTGGTTAGGGTTCTTGACTCCTTGCTCAAAATAGGGGTAAGAAGTACGTTGTTCCCATGCGGGGTAATTCATGGATAAAAGATTATCCGTATAGTATAAGAGGCCCTGCAACTTAGTTACGCTGATCTTTAATGTTTCACCCGTGTATATTCATTGACTCGATGCGATGGAACGTCTAGAGTCTTCGTTACCTTTCCTTGAGGCCATCGAGCACTTAAAGAACCTACCACGAGCTGGATGGTGCCAGCGAAAGATTCCAAATCCGGAGAATGTCGCGAATCACATGTACCAGATGCAATGGTTTTGCAAACTGCATCCAGATGTATGCGCTTTATTAACCCTAGGTAGGCACAGCTGACAGGTGATTAGCTTTCAACAAAAGAGCTCGAACGAGCAATTTTCATGTGTTCGACGCACGATATCGGCGAGGTGACCGCTGGTGACATTACACCGGCTGATGGAATTAAACCGGGTTAGCCAACCAACGTTCATCAGTAATTGATATCCTATTGACCTTTGCAGAGGAAAAACATATGAGGGAACAGCTTGGGGTCGAATATCTCTGTTGTCTGCTGCAATCGAGCACTGCGGAATTGGCCTCCAAAATGATGGACTGCTGGCTTGAGTATGAGCGCGGAACAACACGCGTTGCTCGGATCGTTCATCAAGTTGACAAACTCGAATGCTTGCACCAGGCATTCATTTATAGGAAGAGATATGGAAGAGGGTATAATCTTGAAGATTTCCAAGGCCTGCGGGCCAAAATCGAAGACGCCTGGCTATCAAAAGAGGCCGACAGAATCCTAGCAGATTGGGCCAAACTGGATGATCAGCAGACACTACCCATAATCTTCGTCATTGGTATGTGGCCTTCTCAAAAATATTGCTCTTTACTTATCATCCTCCAGGCGGCCCTGGTGTTGGTAAAGGGACTCTTTGCACCCCTCTCTCAAATGAAATTGATTACGAGCACATCTCGGTTGGCGACTTGTTACGAGAGGAGCAAAAGAAGCCAGGATCTCCATATGCCTCCTTCATCGCAAAGAGTATTAGACTCTCTATCACTATACCGCCAATTATTACAATGAGGCTATTGCAAAACAAAATCGAAGCTATTGGGGACAAGAGTAAGGGGATTCTCATCGACGGGTTCCCACGAAGCATTGAGCAGGCGGTCACGTTTGAAGAACAGGTTCGTAAATAAGATGATTAGATGATTCTCTATTTTCTTCATTGGCTAACTGATTGAAGGTATCTTCTAACTATTCTACTATCTACCTGCGATGTTCAACAGACATTCTACGCACTCGAGTTACCGAACGGGCCCAGTTCTCTGATAGAGCCGACGATGATCCTGCAACGTTTCAAAAGCGTATCGATTCGTTCGAAGCCACCAATCAACTCATCGTAGATCATCTCTCCAAGAATAGACTACTCAACGTAAGTGAGCTACCTGCCGAATGCGAAGTCGATCTGACTTTCATATCAGGTAGATGCCAGTGGCAAGATAGACGAAGTTTACTCCAGTGTTCGGGAATTCCTAAAGGACCAGGCGTAATATCTAGACCTTAGTTGACCAACAAAATTGATGAAAAGGGTTTCCTTCCTACTGCTGCGTTAGCTGAATATTGGTAAAGAGGTGCATTCTAGGATGGGAGTGAATCCGCCCTAGGATATTACGACAGAAGAATACCATGGTATTACCAAGGAATTCAGAAAAAAAAACCCGATAAGACATATGTTACAAGATGGGACAGTATTGCAAACAACAAACTATAATCCTGAGATATGAATGTGCTTAATGATATGGTCGCATCTTGGAAACATCAGCGCGTACTAACGTGCCTTATCTTCAGTCAGAAATTTACTGACTCGTTCCCTTTGTTGTCTACGATATTGCGTAGAGTGATGACTCTGCCTCACGGCTTTCGAACTGCAACGTATACGGCAGTTTAACCAGATGAGACATGCATGTCTGTTGCAGGTCAGTACGTTCTGGAGCTGGCGGGGAGCACACAAAGATGGGGTGAGCATCGCATGCAACAGGGAGCACACCGCGCTAGACAGGGAGCACACAAAGATGGGGCGAGCATCGCATGCAACAGGGAGCACACCGCGCTAGACAGGGAGCACACAAAGATGGGGCGAGCATCGCATGCAACAGGGAGCACACCGCGCTAGACAGGGAGCACACCATGCAAGAGACGCGGGAACCAACGTAGCTCAGCCCAACTAATACAGGTGTTGTCGCCATTAGGTGTGTTGTGGACTGTATTGGTTGTAACTAGTTCCCAACTACTTCTAGACTGCCTCTAGAATCAACTTTGACATCTATTTACGACCAGAACATCGCTTTAAACAGTTTTTTTAACATGACATGGTTGCTCGCACTTTCAAACTATTTGTCAAGTTTTAGTACAAAACCACCGAGCTGTTGAAAAAATATATTGAGAAATTGTTAACTGCTTTGCGGGTATGTTCAGGACCGACATGGACTGTCAGTTGACTGACAGAGAAATAGCCTGGACCCAGCGCATAGGGATTCATCGTAGACTTGCAGACGTCAGTTGAATATATGGATTCAAAACTTAGTATTCTACTCAAATGTACTTATACTCATTACGAAACGCCGGCACCCAATACAAAGCTATGTTCATCGAAGGGTCAATTACCAATCATCCTTGCCGTTTAGTGCGGCAATTGAGAGGTCTTCTACATACGTCGGGACCTTGATCGATCTGTCTGACAGGTTTTGTCGCCGTGTCTATCATCGGGTCACTGTTGCATGGTATGATCATCCTCATGGTAACGTCAAAGTACAAGTCACGTATATTTCTCCGTCCTAATCTGCTGGCGAGAGGACTATAGGCAGTGGCGATGAGGACTAGGGCTTGGTGTAAAATGGACTTGATCGAGGCACCCTCGGCGACCTAGCTCTTTCACGAAGCCCAACCCTGCGCCTGAGTTACTCGCAACTCCGTACGAACCACAAACCAGACTTGGATCACTCATCCAGCCCCGTGATAGACTAACTTCTTTTTGCTCCTTTCTAGCACATGGGATACTATTGATAAGAATAAGAGACTGAACACACCGAGTAATGAGCCGAACGCTTTGTTTAAGGAATCCAGTCACCTACCATTCGGGAAATTTCACCTGCGAGGGATTACCCTGGTCCCAGGCTGCGACATTAAGGATCTCATACCGCTACCGAAGGACTCAGAAACCCAGAAGAGAATGAAGCCGGTTCTGATACAGGTCAAACATGCCAATGGAACCTTTACATGGCATACAAAGAGCAGCCTGAGGAGACTATTAAAAGATAGGTGGATGGAACTAGATCATGACTTGGAGTTTCAAGGAAACATAATTCTTGAAAAGGGGTTCCGGATTCGAAAGATACACCTTGCCTGTCTAAAAGTCTTCATATTGAATCACAATGCCTACGAAAAGTGGAACAGGATGAGTGAAGATGAAAAAGCTAGGCAAAAAGAGAAATCTCCGTCCGTGGCATTGGATGGAGAGCTGGAACAGCGTCGCACATCAAGGTTAGAGGCCAAAGATCTTCAAAGGCTAGACACTAAGTAAGCATGAAGACTTTAGGATTGTGTCGATCAATGAAATCAAGGATCGCCGTTCTCCAAGTAAGATGAATATTTAAACCTTGAAGCCTATATTTAGAATTAGACAGATTGATATTTTAGTCCATATCACTCAATTGCATTCGTTCTGTATAGAGCTATATTGCTCAAGCTTGGAGCCTTCCGTAGCTTGCTCTCAGTACCTTCAACAACTAAATATACGGAGATATTTCGCACGTCAGAAGAGATGATCTATTTAGACCCAAGGCTGACTCATTCTCTGGTCATTTAGACCCTAGCATGCCTGAATGGGGCATCTAGATACAAAAGATCCCCACCAGCCATTTGTAACCACACGCTCTGGAAGCAGGAATAGTACTATTCCGAGATCCAAATTTAAGTCAATATTGACCTATTGAAGATGTAATACTATATAACTTGGTAGATACTTACTCTTGATTGCATCTTCGTTATCAAAATTCAGACGGTACATCTGGCTTGACCAGTTTCGCTAGGTGCAAAGTGAAGCCGAAGCCGAAGGTGAAAATGATAGCTAGCGATGAGAAACTACTCCTTGAGGCTGCGAAGAGTGGTGAAGAATGTTCTTTGAGCCATCTGCTGGTAAACGGCTACGGTGACGTAAATGAGAAGGACGACAAAAGTCGTGGCGCGCTTTGGTGGGCCATTCACCGTGGCTACGAAACTACTGTCGATCCGCTTTGAGGCAGAGCGCTTTAAATCCGAACGGACGCTACAGCGATGGCTATTCCCCACTCTCCAAAGCTCTAAGCACCTACAATAATAAGCAGCTCATTATGGTAGAGCACCTACTTCGACGCCCGGATCTAATTTCGATGGAGAGGACTTGTTCGAGCTCGCGTTCAGTAAGGAGAATGATGTGACGAAATTGCTCGCTTACTCAAACCGCGCCGGGCAATACCTGTCCGTTGACTTCAAGGAGGAAAAAAATGGAGATGTCAGCATCGTAGAAGAGGAAGTATAGAAGCTAGCCTGGGCTGCGCAAAATGGATTTTCTAATATTTTCAAGACAGAAGTGGCAAGAGATCCTGGCCAGTGAAATGTATAAGATAGTCAGGGACGTACTCCACTCTTACTAGCTATGGGTGATCGCAGCAATATCGAGGTTACTAAAGAAGTTGTTAAGGTTCCTGGGGTCACTGTCTACGAGAACACACTCGGAGAAATACCGATAGCAGCGGCTTGGAAAGCGCGGAAAAGGGATGTTGTTGAGCTTCTATTCCAAATGGTCAACGCTGGTTCGTCTCCACACATTCAAGCAGTGAACACCGCCAGCGACAGACTGGATATCCATTCGTCCTGCAAGATGGGGACACGGGACCTAAAAAGATTTGAAAGATGGCTGAAGGGACTTATAGGGGTTCGAGATGCGGCAAGGAGATATAAAGACGCAGAGTAAAGAGATCGAGTCGGTTATCAAAAATTTCATTCAGGATCAATCTCTAGTTAGATCTCGAAGAGTCTGTGGGCCAATGAATGCATCAATTTCAAAGCTCAATATGACGCATGCACTGTCTACTAAGAGATATGATATGGTCACAAGCGCCGAAATGATGGAACATATTGCTTAGCGCAGTTCACGTGACATCAAATCACGTATGGCGATTCACCACATCTCGGACTAATCTGAAACCTCAACCCATCATGTAATTGTCTTATGGCGTTTCCTATATTCTTTCATACTCGGACTCAAACATTTTTATTGCATTTGTACTTCTTCTTATGCCTAATCTGACGCATGTCTAAATATGAACGCATCCAACAATGCTGGTAACTGGGAAGAGGTCTGCGATCTCGACGTGTTTCCACATCGCCCGCCACAAGCGATAGACGTCGGCAGAACGAGGAAAGAAAGAAAGCGAAGATATGTCCGTCAGCCGCACATCAATTCTCTCTGCTCCAAATTACTTGTTCATCACCACACTGCGCTTTTCCTCAGACCGTTCCAATGGGCGGGTCAGCACATAAAGCTGCTCAATATCTCATTCTTAGAGCTAGAGCGGTGTATTTCCCCTTGTGCTCCGACTCAAGACAACTCGAAGTCAAAGAGCTCATAACAATGCAAAGGCTTACTTACAGACCCTGTTAGACAACTCAGAAGTGTTGGAACTGTTTTATCCATGTGCTGGTCCAGAGTATTCACCAGCGGCAAGTTTACAGTCTCATTGCCAAGCAGGTTTGGAGCGCGATTATACCAAAGTATGATCAGTCATGTTATATTAATGGGCCTTGCTGCAGGCATCGGCGAAGCCGAGCCCGCCATAGTTGTATATGTTGATCTAGACTCTGTCTCATGGCAAAGAGATTATTTGGTCAGGGCCGTTCAAAAAAGGCATAATGGGAACTAAGGCTCGCCCCATATGTTGAGTATTCACTACTCTTTTTCTACAAATTCGGACGAATTACCCTGAGGTCTGGTCCCCAAGTTGACCTGCGGCGCAGGTTCGCTGTTCCCTGAACTACAGCTTGTCGGAAGCTCAGTGGGAGGGGTGATCTGGGTGTGTTCGCAGGCGTTGTAGTAGTGGTGATAAATATGTGGAACAATTGTCTTTGGTCTTTTCATGTCTTCCAGCATATATTTACATCGGGAACAGATGTCGTTCATGGTAGCATCGACTTGGTATGATTTTGTAGAAGTCACTGAATGTCTCATTCTGAGACTTGCACTACGCTCCAAGGTGAAAGACTTGAATTGACTTCTCTGGCAGCCAGCGCATCTGAAATCAACGACAAAGGATTGGCGCATAGTTTGAACCGAAGTCATGAATTGAAAGAAGATCAGCAATAGTCTCAGCAGCCAATGGCGCGTATTTATGCGTGCAGATGACTATGAGGCATTTTCTCATCTTGGGTCCTGACTGACAATGCTCAGTGCATGGCTTCTTTTGGCCTTTGGGCCGGAAATCGGGTAGTGTTGCAAGACATCCGATTTGAATTGAGGCTATACTTGAGATGCACGTAGAAACCTTAGACATATCATCTTCCAAAAATCCATACTGACATATACATTGTTGTTGATATGATAGCTGGTATCTAGGCCGAATTCGGTTCATGGGGTTGCCTAGACGATTTCAGGCCGGGTCGTGAGTTTAGTCATGGATATGAGTTCATATTGCGCATACAATGTCAAATGATTTTCGTACAGATCTAACTTATATCAAGCACCCAATCAACGTCTTCATCTACTCGTGAAATAAGATCAAGCTCTCATACGTACTTAGCAGCCAACACCTTAACCGCTCTCGATGCGCCACTGGACCCAATTTTCATTGATCTGGTAGCAAAGTCACTCAATACCATGACTGATGAACATGGCGAGAGTGATGTCGCCCACTACTGCAAAATTCGCGCTGCGGATTTGCAACAAAACAAGTCGGAAGTCACTCGACTACTTACTGCTTTACCTTCAAATCATACCAGAAGATGCGTAAAGCAGTTATTGAAGCATGAACCTATTGCCGAAGCTATAGACTTCGTCCTTCCCTCCTCGGGACTTCGCTATGGGCTACGCCTAAGCACCATTCACAAAGTCATAGCAGCGCACTGCGATGAGGTACGTAAAGCCCGTGGATAAGATTCTTGTGAAGTGCTTACACCAAGAAGGAGATTATTTGTTACATTCGCAATGTGATTCAAATATGGCAGTATCTTATAAACGAGGACCAGCGGACTTTTGCGACCATCACACAACAGGATGTCGAGGCGTTAGAAGGTCGATGCCCAAAGAGGCTTCCTCAGGACCGAAAATACATATGTTCACTACTCGACCAAGGAAAAATATTCACGAACATGACTAGTTCCAAGCAGAATGACCTCCTCGACAGAGCATTGAGAATCGACATACTAATACCTTCGATGAAGACTCTATCAGGCGACTTCAATTTGCTTGACAGCGCACAAAGATGCTTTTCCCATATCATTCCACGAGCGCAAAAGTCGCTGAATACTTCATTGCGCGCCAGCTTTTCTCCGACATCCATTGCCCTCGACTACATGAAAGAGGACCAGACTGGGCGCCCTGATCGTTTCGAAGAAGCTCGCCAGCTCCTATGGGCTTTCGCGTTCCAGAATTATCGGGAAATGTCTTTCTCGAATGGCAAGCAAAGTCAGCCTAGATTAGCAAAGCGAAAGTACGAAGAAGCCGATGATATGACATTAGTGTCATTCGCAGAACTCGCAAGGGCACTTGGGTTCATATCCCCCTTGATCCAGCGTTGGACATGCAAAGAGCTCAGTAGGACATTATCAAGGCTACCGCAAGGTCCAATTGCTACAATATCGGCAGTGCATGCGATAAAAGTTGTCGAGAACTGCCCCCGAAGTGGTTACCCATCGGTTGCGATGTACGAGCAGAACAAACATAGCCGTCTACAAGACCTTTTATCACAAGGTGGGGACACTACTTCACACATATCAGCAATCAGACTTACGTCTCTCCTACTTAATTTCCTATCGTCAACTGAAATACCTTGCGATTTAGAGAGAAGCAGCACCCATGAGGAGCTTCGGGTTGCTGAAATGATTCAGGAAATGCGCAATCATCACTCGGGTAGCTCTTCTTATACTACTAGATTAGAGAAACAGTCCACGAAGCTGTCCGATTGGTACTCAGACGTAGGTTCGATTTCTGACTCAGAAGGCCAATCAGACGAGAAGACCCTTCCAAGCACACTACCGATCAACGGAGTAACAATTTATAAGCTTGAGGATAACAACCTCAGTTTGTTTGATACCATACGAGCTTCAGATCTGAATCACGAGTTGCTTGTCAGCAAGACCATACCCCTACTCAATCAAGATTATATCTTGTTCACAGCGGGCCCCGATCCCCAGCCCCTATGTATTGACGAAGTTGAGAGAGACCTGGCCATCTCAGGCAGCAACAGTATCCTCGCAATTCGTGGTGTCATTAGAATTGACGATCGCCTTATCCAGATGGTGAACAACAAAATTGGCTTGAGATTAATGCATCACTCTCATAATGCATGTGGGTTACATTGTAGCGATTGACTTCAATACAAAACCTCTTGTTTTGCTGTGCCCTGAGCGAACTAAAATGTAGGGCTTTCCTCGCCATGGAAAACATTGATATTCATCCCCAAGATCTCGTGATAGCGCAGGACCATTTAACATGCTCTCGGCCACTTATTTATCACAACTTTTGGGTGCCTCACATAGATACCATAGCTGAATAATACACGAAGGTGAAGCAAATGAGAGCTGGAAGGTCAGGTAATTGAAAATTGTTATTTACGAAAAGGATGACATTTCCGTGCCGTCTCGATAAGGCCATGTTTAGCCAAGAGAGTGCTTTAAAAACGAGAGGTCAATCGCCGCCATCTTAAGAACCATCAAGGAGCGAGGCAAGCCTAAGACGTCGGCAGTATCTCACCCGGTTACTCTATACGAACAACTCTTTCATTATCATAAACCGGCGTACGACGAGTGCTCTGACTCCAACTTATTTCTCCTTCAGAAGGTATGGTTTATATTTAGCCCTTAATGTGAAAACGGTTTTGCCATTCAGCTGAAGAATAGGTGAATATGAAAGACGCTGCTTCTCACGTCGCAAATGTAGTCATCGGATAGCTGCCGCCATCTTGAAGAAACTCCAGGTTCCCTTTCAACAGTGCCGTTCTGCGACAATTAGCTGCGCTGTCCACTACGCCGTATAAAGCCAGCGCTTACTGTTGGCTTAGGTCGGAGGATCTGGCAGGTCAGCAGATGTCTGATGTGAGAGCACGACAGGCTGGCTTACATGGCTGCAATACTGCCACGCAGCTCTGAGATCTGCTGGGACACGGCATCTTGACCCGTCGTCAGCTGCTGGTGCAACCCTTTAACCTGGTCTTGTAACACCTGCATCAATGAGAAGACATCTTGCGGAAACCGTTGGGATGTGTGACAGTAGGCGCCCGGAGGCGGTCGAGGCTGGTCCTGCCGCGAATGGCCGCTGTTTTCGGCTCTGCGCTTTGGCGAATCTCCTGACCTTCTCCGCACATGAACGTCGGATGCCCTTCGCTCCGTTAACGAAGTGGTACGAGGGAGAAGAAGAGCTAACGTACCCTTGATCATCGGTCACAATCTGCTTCTGCAACCGCTCGATCTCTTTCAATAGGCCGTCCAGCTTGGCTTGCACATGCCCTCGGGCGTGCAGCTCGTTGGCCTCGTTGGCCTCATTAACCTCGTCTGCATGTGACCACGATATGATATCCGGCGCAGGATCAAATACATGCTCGTCGACTCGGAACGGAGCCTTCGGCATCTGGGGCGGGTAGGGTCCGGACCTGACGGGATTTGTCGGATGTCTCAAGGCCATGGTTTGTCAATTTTGGCTACGCAGGCTAGGCTATGGGCACTCGCTCTGTGAATTTCGGGTCAATACGATATCTATGGTCTTCTGTGTTAAGCTTAATGTACCTGATTGATGGCCTCGATCTGGCCGCGTGCCGCTGACGTATGGGCTGGCCATTTTCAGCCGGCAGAAGCTGCTTGGCACCGCACTGTGTGAATCTTGAATTATGAGCTGATCGAATCGGTAAACCCTGGCACTGGCCAGTATTGATTCGATCCCGATACTCGCGTGAATACCAACATATTTACGGTAATTACGGTACGGCATGCAGGACACGTACCAGATAGTACACCAGATGGTGCATGCCTACTCTGACTCCGTAATCCCTCAAGACATGGCGCGTGTGATTCGGCACCGGTTCTGCCCCGGAATCTGTGACGCACTAAAGTCTGGCATTTCTCCGACTCGACAAGCTTGGCTGCACTAACGGCCTGAAGTGGCCGTTGATGATCTTCTGACGATCCAATGGATCCACCCTACCTAGTGGGCTGTTGATCGGCTTCGACTACCATGCGTAGCTGCAAGGCATTTTTCAAAGTAGATGCCGTAATGGGCAAGTTCAGCCGCGATGGGCAAATTCAGCCGCGAAATTCAAGCCGTTGCATGATGACTTGAGAGCTCGGAACGGGAGGTGATGTATTGGCTGACGGCAAGGTGACGTGATGACCCCGGGTTGCAGCACTGGCATAGAGGCCAGTAAAGGCGGGCCTTCCATGTGACGGATAATGCTTTCCTAACACAACCATGTACTGTAGATGCACGACTCTAGCCCAATCCGGAGCTACGACCTGAAGGGGCCTGACTGCGTATCGCCTTCCCATGCGTTGGTCCACCCATGCCGACATTTGCTGTTGGGTGGCCTCAACGGACAGGGCTATTCTTGGACTTGAGAGAGATCGACAGTTTGGGAGCAGGTATTGGGGTTGAACGAAAGGCATCTACCTGTAGGCTCGTTCTAGACAGTGCAGAACTCGGATCTGTGTATATATATACATATATATATAAGAGAGCCTGCTATATGTCAGTCGAAGAAAGTCGCCGCGTCGAATAAGCCGCCCATGGTTTGCGATCATTCTCTTTGGGTGCGCCTATGCCAAGATGCCAGTGAGTTGAAGCTACAGATTACAGATAGACCGACAAGACTTCTCGAATCGTTCGCGCATCCCGAGCATGATGCTGCCCAGTTGATCGTAGTTGTGGGAGGCGTTCAAAAGCAGTCCGTGTTACAGCAGCTTGATGTTTCCTCGTGTGTTGACCGGCGGTCGTCTGGCAACGAGCTGCACCTATCTATAGCTCGGCCTAACACATGGACCGGGCGAAATATGCTCGTAGTTGATCATGAAGTGTCGCCAAAATTGCAGAGAAGGCTGCCGGCGCCGCAGAGGCCGAAAGTCTGCCATGAAGTTTTCGACCATGTCGTATCTGTACAAGAGGATGATCGCAGATTCGATTGTGCACGCGACGCGTTGAACCGTGTGCTATGCCAGTCTGCATTTCCTCTGGCCGACATCGTGTGTCTCTTCGCCGAGGACGTAGGCGGTATAGAGAAGGCGGCTGAGTTTGTTGCCTCGTGGATGGGCTATATGCAGACGTCGCCTTCCCATACTGAGCCCTTTCTCATCCTGGCCGTAGAGCAAGCGCAAGAGAGGATAGCACGTCAGAGAATTCTCAAGCTAACGCGGCAAATGCGAAAAGAGAAGCCAGTGAATCACTTTCGGGCCATCAAGGTCGTAGGCGTACCTAAATCTTGGCCGCGGACAAGGCAGGGGCCGGTGTGCCGACGTTGGAGTAGATTACAGACGGAAGTCCGAATGTGTCTCGATGCCAGTTACCACCGACGTCAAGATCGGAGGCTCGCCTTTTCAGCTCGACACACAAGTGAGTATCTGCGCTTCGCCGCGCCTTACTCCATAGCTCAGGAAACGCCACTTGATCTCATACACGTCTCTCGAATGCGACGCAAAGTTCCACCGGACTTGGAAGTCCATCTGACCGGCTTCCTACGGCTTTTCGATACAACTGATTCTCTTGTACAGGGCGCCATTCCGATCATTGCCTCCGCTCTTGTGCTGGATCACTACCTCCCGGGGCAACACGGTATGATTCGTCTTCGTAAAGGATCTCTTTTGCATGATGCTGATCTTGTGTAGACTCCGATCCGGGAGACGTTTTCCGCACCGTATACCGCGAAACCTGCCACCGCGCGTACAAGACGTCCCTGGATACCTCTGAAACCTTTGACGAGCTCTTTCTGCCCGCAGGATTCGTCGCGCTACTCGAGCATTCGGTTTGCCGGCAATTTGGTAGGTATCTCGAGGTCGGCGCAACAGAGGCCCACCGATCTCTGCTGGCTGAAGCTCGAGACTACATCTTGAACCTGCACTCTGAGGCTACATGCCTCGTGTGCCTGGCGTCGAGGCCCCAATATGCGTTGCCATGTGTACATACAATATGCCAGGCTTGCGTCTGGAGGTTTGGTAGCCTCGGCGACTCGCGCAGCTGCTATCTCTCCCATTGCCCCCTGTGCGACACGCAAGCCGAGCTGATAGTCAGGAAGAAGCCGGAAACGGCGAGCCCGAGGGTGCTTAGCCTCGACGGTGGTGGTGCGAGAGGCATCGCATCGCTGGCCATCCTGGAGGTTCTCGAAGAGGCGATCGGTCTTCCTTGTCCAATACAGTATCTGTTCGATGTCGTGGTAGGCACGAGTTCAGGTACGCACCCGATTTTCCCCTCGTTCCCATCTAACGCCAGAGAATAGGCTCGATCATCGCCAGTGCGCTCTGTATCAATGGCTGGTCGGTCAAGGACTCCTTTCTGCCTTTGAGAGCTTATCCCAGACAGCTTTCCGGCCGCGGCCGCTGCTCATGGGTCCTCTGTCGACCTTTTTCCTGCCGTCTAGCTGGTGGGCATTTGTGAACTCGCTACTATTCGACGGCAGGTATCCGGCAGTCAATCTGGAGTCTGCGTTAAAGGGTGTATTTGGGTCTGAGCGTAGTATTCTCGACTCCTCCGCCGCAACGGAGCGCGGAGTCATGGTGGGCATGCCAATTGCCACGAACAGCAGCGACACCATTATCGCCACCAACTACAATGGAGTTGGACGCCGCAATGGGAACCAAGGTGCTGTTACCGCTCATACAAGACATCTGGCCTCTGACAAGATATCAGATTACACGATCCTCCACTCGGACAACGGGGTCCGTCAAATCCCTCTGTGGGAACTGTAAGCTTGCTTCACTCGCCTGAGCTCCTTAAGGACATATACACTTACTCGCACATTAGATTGAGATGCAGCACTGCCGCTCCATAGTAAGAAGTCTTCACGCTTACGTGTGCCGCACGTTGTTAATAGATCGGCAGCTATTTTAAACCACATTATATCCCAGGAGTTGGCTGGTTACAAGACGGAGGCATGTCCTCCTACATCAACCCAGCAGAGCTTGGTGTCCGCGAGTCTGGCATACTCTATCCGCAGACGAGTCCACACATTGTGGTATCCATCGGAAATGGAGCCTCACGGTCGAGGTCTGAAGTTGCTGATGGCGGTCCAGACCTGGGGAGCGACTCGTTTATTGTACGTGCCTACCAATCCCTATGCAATAATTTAAATCCGAGAAGAGCATGGAAGAAGCTGCTGTCGCACCATTCAGTCGCGGCCGATTGTGAGTTTTTCCGCTTCGATCCTGAATTTGACGGTCCCGAGCCCGAGCTGGACAGTGTGAAGGATATGGGAATGGTAAGGGAGACAGCGTCACAAGCAGCTCTCCACGCTCCCACGCTACCTAAACTGAAGCAGCACGTTCATGCAGAGCTTTTCTATTTCGAGCTTACCAGCCTACCCAGTCAGAACAATGGCTTCCTTTGCCATGGCCAGATTCTCTGTAGGTTCGACGCCGCTTCATCTGAGCTGGACGCTTTAGTGAGCCGACTGGCTCAGAAAGATGCTACGTTCGCAGTAAAGAACCACTTCATACCCATTCATCCATCCAACAGGGCTGGGTCCAATAGCAAGAGTCAATTCTGTAAGAAGATTAAATTCCGTGTGTCGAGTCGCGAAGAACAATTCCACATCGTGTTAAACGAGGAGCACCAAGCAACGCCTATCAGCGGCTCCCCATTCACACTAGCTCAGCTTGTTCAGGTGCAACAGCTTGACTCTTGGTTCGGCAGGACGGGCTGCAGAGAGATGGTGCAGGAGACAGGCTGTGGTTCGACGCCCGAAGATGAAACTGCGAGTGAAGAGCCCGCTCAGCCCCGCAGAGCAAATCGTAGGAAAAGGGTCATAGAGGTGGACCTTGAACTAGAACCTGTGAAGTACAGACGCACTTCTGATGGACGTAGACGACGCGTGTGATGGGCTTGACGTAGATTTGGAATAGCTCAAGAATGACGGCAGGCCAGTTGTTCTTATCGCAAACGTGGTGCGCAACGCATTGGGACGCTTGGCCTCGATAAGTGATGCTTAGAACCCGTGAACTTCCTCCGATAACGATAAGGTTCACGCGAGGAGTGCCTTATATTTTCGAGACACAAGCCTGCCGAGACCTCCCAAGATCCTGGGACTAATGCACATATGTACTGTTCAGCGTGCTACACTCTCACATGACGAATGCTTCTGTATAACTTAGCGCAGGTCGGCCAATTAACACCAACAAGTAGATGCGGGATCCATGGCTCGTGATCTTCCCGAACCGCCGTCCAGACAGTCAAGAACTCAGACCGCGTATGTGGCGTATGGTGTCTCACATACTCACAAAGGTTATATAGAATCCAACCCGGCTACAATTTATCCAGTACCCCATATATTCACCTATCTCTATTCCAGCCGCCCATGTGTAAATGTTCACAGCTTTCGAAGGTTTTAATCATTCGAGGCTGGCAGCTATCTCTTACCCTCTGTTTCGTGGCTTAAATACAACCTCCGACCCATGCTGCGGACATCAGGAAGACAAGGCCGTTGCTTGATGTCTTGAACAGCAGGTCGAGGTTGTCGGCTGCATTATGAAGACTCACATAATCGTACTTTTTGCAGGAACCATCAAAGCGCCTGTAGAGCGGCTCTTTTACCGTAGTACCACAAATGTCCATACTATCTTTGCGTCGAGGTTAGTACAATAGCCAACGCTACATGGCCGCTCATACACTAACCACTCCACACATGAGCGAGCGACATCTCTACCAAGCTGCCCAAACTCGCTAGGGGAATGACTTCTATGAAGTCAGTATCACGTGATGTTAGTCTGGCTGGTGCATACGTAGGACATCTGCCAGCGGGATGTTGCCAGCTTGCGATTTCGTAAAGATCAAAAAACATATTAGGGGTGCTCCACCACCCTATGCCGCACACCCCCCTTTGCCGCAGGTCGTGACGGACACGCGTCTGTAACCCTATCTTAGTAAATACCACCAAATAAGCCCAATTTATTACCTTTTGCCGTCCAAATTGACATAATGACGCAGAACGAGGCCCGCGATAATAAGGTCAACGAGGCTTTAAAAAACCTTCGTGATTTCGTCTCTGTGAGGGCTTGCGCCGCGGCCCACGGCATCAACGAGTCAACATTACGCCGTCGAGTCAATGGCCGGCTTGACGCTCGTACAGCCCAATTGCCGACTCAATTATTATCACAAGCTAAAGAGGAGCATCTCGTCGAATGGGTATTGCAAGAAGAGAAGCTGGGCAGACCTCCTTCGAAGGTTATGATCCGGTCATTCGCGCAGTTGATCTTGGCAGCTATTGGCGAGCCTCGTCAGCCCGGCGAGAACTGGGCTAACCGCTTTATCGAGCGTCACGAAGCCTTGCGGACCAAATACACCATGCCTCTCGAGGCCACTCGAGTTCGTGATACCGATGAGGATAAGCTGCGCGCCTTTTATCGTATACTAAATGACGAGATCGTCGCGAAATCGGTCGGCACGAATCGTATCTACAATATAGATAAGCACGGTCAGTAGGAAGGAGATGTACGCACCGGCAAGGCTGTAGGAAGCAGCCTTAGCAGCCGGGCAACGATAATAGAGTCAAATGCAACAGCCTAGGTGACTATTATCGAGCATGTGAGTGCCGCAGGTGTGAGGGTTAAGCCCTACCTTATCTTCACAGGCAAGAAGCTTCAAGGGCAGTGGTTTCTAGATAAAATACCTGACTATAACTACGAGGCATCGCACACGGGCTAGAGCAATAACGGCCTGGCCCTTAAATGGCTATTAAATACCTTCTTGCCGTAGACGAAGCCTCGTGATAGCTCGTTATGGCGTATCTTAATCCTTAATGGCCACGAGTCGCACAAGACCGCCGATTTTATATAACGCGTGGTCAAATCGTATAATACTTCTCTTTTTACCTCCCCACATGTCACATATCACACAACCACTTGGTATTGGGTTATTCGGACCTCTGAAGCGATATCTTCATCAGACCCTATCTATATACGCCTCCCAGCCCGCAAGAGCCGCGATCAACAAGAAACGCTTTATTCAGTCATACGAAATAGCCTCAGATAAAGCCTTTACGGAAAAGAATATCAAGGGAGGCTTTAAAGGTGCTGGGGTATATCCTACTAACATAGATAGGCCGTTGAAAAAGCTACGTGGCCAACCGCAACCTCAAACGGCTCCTACGATAGCCACAGAAGGTCATGATATCTCAAATTTACGGTCGGAATCGCTTGACGGTGTGTTTAACACACCTAAAAAAGGATCCGACGTACAGCGCCAATTCGAGCCGATTGTCGAGGCAACACAAGATATGGTGAGGGCAACTCGCGCCGGGGTCAGGAAGACCGCCAAAGTCATCGATAAAAAGAACGCGCAAATAGCCTATTTACAGCATGAAAAGAGGCAATTGAAGGAGCAGCTCGAAGGCACACGCCGTACAGGCAAAAATACCGTCAAATGGGACCCTCAGGAGCGATTTGCATCAATTCATGAGCTAGAGGTTAGTCGCGATAATGTGAAGGACAACGACGATCGCCGCCAACGTAAAATCTCCTTCAGACGTAGTCAAGAAGGTATAAATTTAAATAATACGAATAATAGGAACTAAGGCTTTCATTTGGTACTAATTTTATGTAATTATCTTTATTGGTTGTTGAATAATAGCTATTTTAAATCATCGCGCAGTCGTTGTTATGATGCATCGTGACCTGCGGCAAAGGGGGGTGTGCGGCATAGGGTGGTGGAGCACCCCTAGTCTTTTGCGTCCAAAATGTGCTTCTTTTTTTTTCTTTTCTTTTTTTCATAATCTTTTGTAAATGGTGAGTAGAGTCGCAGTCAGGATGTATCGTATACCGCCTTGGTCGAGAGGGAGGCGGCGGATTACGCGACGTGACACGGTACCAGTCTGTCGGGTCGACTGATGGACCAACAGTGTAAAATGTGCTCAGGCCGGTCGAAAATAGCCAGTGCATATTGACTCGATGCTGCGGCCGACTTACCTCAGCCTCCGCTGAACGAGGCGGGCAGTGAATGAATTTCTTCCATTCATTGCCTGACATCACTCAGTACAGCATTGACGAAATACGAATCATGGTCGACCAAAGTAGGATCCAGAGGACTGATGCGATCCGAAAGCGAGGGCCTACCCTACTACGAAAAGCCGAAGAGCTGGGGGAAAAGGCCAACATATGCACGTTTGCCTTCTATCAAGCCCTCAACGGGCGCTTGCATGTAGCATTCTTCGTCCCTGAGAATGAACAGGTTCCTACCGATACTGAGGTCGTAAGTGCTTACAAAGAGCTCTGTCGTGCTCCGAACACTAACCCTATAAGTAGCTTGAAGCTCTGGCTGACGCTCGCCGTGGTATCTCACGAGCTGGGAGGCGGACGCATAGGCCGCCAAATGGAGCAATTCGATCTGCCAATATCGCCCTACGTTCTAATACGAGAAGACCCCGACGAGGTCCGTCTCAACCTGCGCGGCGGGTAGTTGCTGCCGAGTGCGCAAACAGCATCCAAGTCGCCGACCGGGACGTTGATGAGGGCTTCGACCGGGGGGGTCCGTATGACGTACCTGAGTCCACTGACGATGATTTCACCGACGATGAGTCCATTGATATGGAGGACATTTCGAAAGAACATGTGGACGACGACGAGGTCGTTTCGGACGCAAGCGCCGCCGGGACGAGCGAGGCATCGGGCATCGTAACAGAGCCCATCGCCACTCACATTGGCAGCGGAACAGAACATACCCAAGGCGGGGAAGGGGATCACAACTTCGAATGGCTTCCCTCGCAGGATTCGACTTTGTATCTCAACGGCTTGGGGATGGGCGAAGGTTGTCTACCAGAGTTCTCCGCTTCTTTCCCAGATGGCTTGCAATCAAGCATGTTTGACCAGCCCTGCCCCGATCTGATATCTATGCCAACCATATCACCTATCATTTACCCGGAACAGCCTGCAAACGAAAACTCGAAGGAGAAAGAGCTTGTACGAACGAGGCTTCGAGCGTATTGCCATACTAGGCTGGGTATGAGTCTTGACATCGTGTAATGAGTCACCACACGCTTTAACAGCCGACGTATATACGTTCAGGAGAGCCTTGCTCGGAATGATATTTTACTGAAAGCCTCACGGATTGATGTTTTTACTGGAAGCCTCACGGATTGATGTTTTTACTGGACTGCGTATGATAGCCATTAAGATAATTCAATGTAACAATATCCTTAGCAGCATGATAACAAGATGAAGCTTTTAATCCATGTCATTATGGTGGCAATATGCAGCAGCCGGGAATCCCTACAATCTTGAACAATCTTTTCATGTACGATGGGTTGCCCCCAGCGAAGAATGATCTCTTCAGTGCAAGTATTAATATTTTGCAATCCACTGGTTGCAGACCTATGCAATCAATGAATTATGCCCTATTACTAAACAACGTCTAGTGTCCTTCAAGCGAATGACGTACGTCTACTCAAAACCTTCTTGACTTCCAACATTTACCGTCCTGGTCGGTTAATTCGGTCGCGCACTCTTCCTGCTCTTGATTAGCCGATGTACACTCGCAACCGGCCGATATGGGCTGCAAGAAATTGGCTCATGGGTAGTAAAGTACATAAGCGGGCCTTCTGCCTTATTTCTCTCGAATAAGTAGGCAATGGCTTCGACAACCCATAATCAAGGTCCCTTGGATAATTGCAACATTCGGCTCCAACAGACGCTTAAACGCCAAGGTGCTGATATAAGACGACCTTTAGGGTCTAGACAACCCTCTTTCCTCCCGAGCGCCGCCTCGAGCTTTTTGCATAACCAGTTTGTGCCCTCGCGACCTGCAAAGAGTGCGCTAAAGGGAGCAGCCTGGGTGCGACCTACCTTGGAGCCAATTCCAGAAGAAGATGAGCTAGGTTCTGAGAGTACAAATGACAAAAAAATGCCCGTAAGCTGATGCTACGCCTGCACTGCCCAGCACAGTACGCCTCAACTACCTCACTCGTCCTGGGTTACCTGGATCGTGAGCTTCTAGACCAAATGATTTTGTGGAATAAACTTTACTACAGACGCTAAGGTTGATTGCGGTGCATCACTCATCATCCCGATGGTGATGCTCACTTAGATCTTCGATATTATTTCTGGGTCTTTGAAGTCAAATTATTCGAACATACTTCATGCTTCATGCTTTCATATTCGAACGCCATGGCATGCCATGAGCAATGTTTTGTTGTCCATAGTAGGTGCAATACAGTAATGTAAAATCTTCCTGCATTGTTTCAAATGGCGACTTAAAGGCCTGCAAATATTAAATGAAACTCCATTTACATTATGCACAAGAACTTGTTTTTAAGTTATATGGCAACCTTCTATATCCCAAACAAGGGCTCCATTTTGATCCTTACACTACAATGAATATTGACAATACTTCCAACAATGATTATCCACGGGATCCGCGCTTTCTTTGAGTGTCCTATAGTAGATGAATGTGTCTTTTAATGTGTCTTTACACGTCGTCTTGCCTACGCACCTCTTGTCTTGGTTCTCATTAAAGCAGAATTTGTGGCCATCGACGAGACATCGATTGGTAACCGAGAAACTGTACATCCCCTTATGTATGTTGCGGACTCTTCTCATTGACGTTTACTAAAACGAGATATGTAGCTGGATAATGGGCCAGTATAATAGTCTCTAAGCTCTCGGAGTTGTTTCATTATTTTGGCCCTTCCTTATGAAAAGATTGATGTACAAGACAGAAAGGCTTGGGCTACTCGAGCAGGTGGGGCAATTATTCCGAAGTAATTGTGTTCCACTTTGCAATACAGCCGGACAAACAACCCGAAGACTTGCGCAAGGTAGTGGCATTGACTTGAGATTTAATATTCAAAACGTAACGCCAAGCCGGGTGGTCAACGAAGGAGGTTGCCAGCTTGGCAAGTAGTCGTCCTGGGACAAGTACTCGTCGTCCTGGGACAAGTAGTCGTCCTGGGACAAGTAGTCGTCCTGGGACAAGTAGTCGTCGTCCTGGGACAAGTAGTCGTCCTGGGACAAGTAGTCGTCCTGGGACAAGTAGTCGTCGTCCTGGGACAAGTACTCGTCCTGGGACAAGTACTCGTCGTCCTGGGACAAGTACTCGTCGTCCTGGGACAAGTACTCGTCGTCCTGGGACAAGTACTCGTCGTCCTGGGACAAGTACTCGTCGTCCTGGGACAAGTAGTCGTCGAAGAGACTCAGTCCCTGACTGGAAACTTTCAGGGGGAAGATCGTGCGTAGTAGCCAACAGTTCACCCGAAAACCCTTAATCTTTGAGTATAAATTCCACGGCCAATTTACTAGCTACGAAAGATGAAGTTGATTAATTAAGGTCTGTCCTATGTTATATCCTTTCATTATATACATGGCGCAGCCGCCGCTATATGCCTCAAACCCACCTACGTATCATCTTCAGGCCTGTCCAGACCCAATCTTCTTCAACCACCTGTTTGAGGGTTTCTATGTCCTAAACCGGATACTTCATAAGCATAGACCTTAGGCAGGGCTTTGAGGGTAGCTGACACAGTGAATAAGGTCGTGTTGTTGCTTTCATCGCTCTACTTTACTTGCCCATGCCATGCCCAGAGTCATTACTTTCCTCTGAAGCGATGGCTTGATAACAGGCTCGAGACTACGGCTGATATAGGTATCTTGGTTCATCCTGTCATTCCCATTAGGGGGACACATTGCCAGTTCAACAGGCTCAAGCTCTCTTTTCATCGTTACGCTCAATACGCTGAAAGATATGAAGTACGCGCTTATATACTTTTCTAAAGCCTTCGCCTTTTAATTAAGACATAGGTACTAGATTAGTCATGCTGTAGAGTAAGTAATGATGGATATATCGGTATTTATAATGAAGCTATATGTTATTATATATGCCCTAGGTAGGGACCGAGTTCCTGTATTGTACTTAGATAGTGAACTTATCAAGCCTGTTATTTAGTTTTGCGTAACAGAATGGACTTTCTAGGCCCCTACTAGTAGAGGCACGGTAACTAGCTGATATCCAGTTCGGTATCTAACATCGCGTCGCTTAGCCCCGGACCGGGGGGGTTTCTTAGATTTTTCGAAGTAAGATTTATTTCAATCATTTATAAGCGAATCCGGCCAGAATTGGCCTTCGAGAATCCGGCCAGAATTGACCCTATCGACAGCTCCTGCTTTTGCGCGCATTTTTCTTGATGTCAATGGCTGACTTTTAAGTCTGAAATCTTTCTAGTTGCTTTTGCACTGCTGTGGGTTTTCTTGTCCGTCTCATTGCTCTCTGACGCTATAGTTGATAACGGTAGCTCTGGGACGTCAATATGAAAACGACCATACTCCGCCTTGACTCCCTCGGTGACGTGGAGATCGTGCTCCATAGCTTGCAAAGCAGACTAACACCTGCGCAAGTTGAAGAACAGATCGAAGACGTATCGGTCCAGCGTAAGTACAGAGCGATTTGATACAGTCAGAGCTGACTGACACTTCTCATGGATTAGAAAATGGAGTCGCAGGGGGGGAGGAGCTCATAGAAACCGTGTCTAATAAATGCGAAAAAGGATTAGCTCCTGACAGGACTTTCAGAGATGCACAGGCACGAGGATCGAAAGCCACTGAGGTTCGGGTTCAGGTATCTTCAAGTCACCTGCGACTTGCGTCTCCCGTATTTCGGCAAATGCTCGCCAGCATCTGCAAGGAAACTCAGCGCAAAGGGAAAGGGCTTGGTGAGGTTCGGCTTGAAGGTTGGGACACTAACGCATTCTTGACCGTCCTCAGCATCATTCACAACCGGCATCGAAATACACCAGAAAATATCACACTGGAAGCACTGAAAAGCATAGCTGATATCGTCGATCACTATCAGTGCCATGAAGCGATTGAACTCTGGGTTAGGCCATGGCTCACCAGCCTAAGCTCTCAGCTCCCTCCTTCAAGAGACAAGAATTTTGGGACATGGCTGTACATTTCATGGGTATTTTCTGAGAGAATCATATTCAAAATCGCCTCCGGTACGGCTCTTTTGCTCAGTGAAGAGTCCATCATGGTGCCCTCTGCCTCATTTCCGCAAAAAATCGTCGGTAAGTGGGGCCTGTCTTCCTCATCTGTTTCCCGGCACTGACCAAGTAAGATACTATAGAGACCAAACGAGTGGCAATTTTCCGTCAGACCCTCCACGCAATTGATCGTCTTTGCATATTCCTAAAAAAGGAAAGCCCTTGCAGCTTTGCTTGCTCGTCGATGCTCCTCGGATCACTGATGAAGTACAAAGAAAAGCTAGGACTGAACGAGCTTGAGGAGCCGTTTCATGGATATAGCGTCTTGTGGTTTAGAGACGCGTTGAGCAGTATTGTTACTCTGCCGAACCGCTCTTGCAACATTAGTCCCTTGGGTTGCAAGCTGGAGTACCTTATTCAACCAGAGCTACAGTCAATTGTGGAAAAGTCGTGTGGTCTTGAATTAGAGATCTTCCGGTAATAAATAGCCGCAATCCTTTTGAGCTGTATTTACGTTACTTATTATTGTCGAATTTTCACCATAGAATGCAATACAGTTCGGCTTGATGTGGAACAATGGGCTCGGCGGTTCTGACCAATGTGATATAATTGCAGAAACCTCGTAGCGCTGTCCCATATTATCCACAAGATCCCAAATCGACTCTCATTGGATGAGCTGCGTAAATTAAGATGCCACCTTTCAAGATGGCTAGCACTCTCATATGACGGCATCCTTTTTTGGATTCGGTGGGTATGGAAGACTATATAGGTCGTTTTCGCCGCCGCCGGTCTGTTACTTGACGTCTTTTCATCTGATGCGATCTTACCCACGAGTTACAGGATTCCCTGAACCACTCAGCTGCAGTATTTCAATCTTTTGTGTCACGTTTCAAAGGCTGATACATTGAGATAGGCACGAATACAACGCTTCAGCACCCCAACAGCAAGCAACATACGTCTATTGGAGAGGAAGAGGTGCCGTGGAGCAGCGAATTAGTAGCTGAACGCAGATATGAATGGACACTGCGATCGGAAGTAAGTGCGATCTGGACTCCATGTGGTGACAAGAACATGCCTTCTGATAATTGATTTGTTAAGTTACGAACTCAGAAAGCTGAGACCTTGCACCAGAAACTAGCTGCGAGAAAAAATTTGTAGATCAAAGAAACTTTGATAGGTGTCGAGATATATACTTGTTGTGACTTTTGGTAATTGTGTTCAGCTTACCTTGCGTGTAGTACTTCGACACTATCAAGCGCAAGATAACTAGTGCGTTCATTGTTGCTTCTTGTTTTCCTGTTTTTCTATTCTGATCTGATCTTATGGATAGTTGAGGAAGCCCGTACTTAGAAGATGAAGATACAGATACAGGGGCTCTAACTTTCAATATCTTTGACATTGTCGATAGAGCACATTGGCATTTTGCAACGCCAATATTAGGTCGAGATACTGGACCTCATATAAGTCGTCTCCACGGAGGGCTATCGGTGATTACTTTCTTGAGATTTTCAAGTAAAAAATTTCAGGTCAGTGAAAGGAACAAGCTACGCCCATATTCGCCTTATGCAATCCTTGGGCCCTTCCCTGGATTCACACATCAGCAGATGCAAATTATAGAAACAGTCTCATCGGACTCAGTGATTTCAGCCCCCGTTACGCAATATCATTCTCGCTGTTATTGTAAACTGTGTCTTGCTGCATAGGGGTTGAAGTGATGTGAAGAGACCCTGAGTACTAACCCGACAATCCGGCCTTCTCAGTCAATCTCCGGAATCTCGCTAAGAACCACTACATCTTGATACGTCACATTTTATTCGACATAGCTAGGACTTACCTTGTAATGGTCCGTATCTTGAGTACGGTCATTCCTGGGGTTGATCAGACCAGCAGTGAAGCCGTTGTGAACCAGACCAATACTGCGAGCATGGGGGACGATATTCTAACGAAATTGCCTGCACTAGGAAGAAACTCATCAGGCGAAACGCTTGACGATGGTCCGTGAGCAGTTGGCCTGTAAGTTGCTATGCTTGATTGGGTGCTATTCCAAGAGAACGTTGGAGCTTTCCCAACAGAGGATGTAGTGTGGAAGAATGGACTTGGCGTCGAAGCAGTCTGGTGGTTTCCCTTGGCTGTGGTTGTGTATTCCCATACGTCTTCGCAAGGCCATACACTTGGGACTTGGGTTTCCGTCGGGAAGGAAGGCTGAGGAGACATAGTTGCACTTGGCCTTTCAGGGGCATCGGGCATATCTAAACTGACAATGCTTCTTGGGGGATCTGAGTCTGTTGTCTGCTGCCCTGGTTGAGACATTGGATTCTGCGTCGTTGCTATCGTGGCTATAGTGATAGTAGCAGTTGTTGTTGTTGTCATTGTTGTCGTCGTCAATAGTAGCGGTGTTGAAGTCTGCGGAGGCTCCGCCAGATGGAGCTCAATGGTGCCGTGCCCCAAAAACGAACCCTGCCAGACGTCAAACGAGAGCATCTGCTCAACGGCTAATACAAATACCGAAGCGGCATAGATCAAGACGGAAGTAGCAAGTCTCCAGTTTTCCATACTACAGAAAGCCGACTCCTTTCAACTTTGATAGATTCAGACCTCGGATTGGGTTAGATGTGACTTTATAGTCAGCTGCGTCTGGGCAGGACAAAGATGGACAAAACCTGCCTATCCCCTCGGAGGGGAATTACCGTCTTAAATCATGTGGCGGGAATTGGATGGTACGCCAAATGCTTCACCTTCACATCGGGACACAAAGATATGGAAGACAGTTCCTTTCCTTGTATCAAGTCACAAAAGTAAGAATTACTGGCAAAGTTTCCAAAGCTCATTAAGCCTTGAACCCCATTTGGCCGCAACGCATCGTTACACCAAACCCTGTTAAATTAATACCAATCGTACCATAGCTGCATGAGCCTGAATATCTTGCTGGTTAGCTATTCCATGAAACGAGGCTATGTTATATGTTAAAACTAGGTCCCCAGTTTCGACCATTCAGACCTGTTCCACAAATATCTGCCAGGCCGTGAAGAATTGCGCCCTCTGTTGAAACTATGCGAATAAAGCTACGGCAAGTGCTCTTAAGCTCAGATCGAAGAGCGACTAATGGGGGTTTATAGATTTTGTCCAACTGCTTCCTTTATCGCTGGGTTCGTGCACCGTGCAAGATTAGCAAGAGGCGAATATGACCAGCAATGGGTTTGCGCCGCGAGCTAGGATGGTCATTTTAGTCCTCTTCAATACAAGGATCAAGCTACAGAGGAGAAGCGCAAGGAACCTAAGTCGTATCCATTAGCAGCCTGAAGTGGCCTGTTCCCACGGCTTAAACTAGTCAGCTTATAGAGACGTTAGTTAGTTTTAAATGTAATAACGAATCCGTGACTATCTGAAAGAATGTCAGCAGCTGATCAACTGACAACATGAATATTCGACGTTTCTCCAAACGACTCCTTCACAAGCCACCAGTCACTCTGGCAGACTGGAAAATCCAGGCGCAGGGAGGGGCGACGAGCGCTACAGATATATACGAAACCGCCTCCCCTTTACCCAAGGAGAAAATCAGCCAAGAGGAGAGAATCATCGAGCTCACTCAAGAGAATGCAAGGCTGAGGATTGAAATCGCGTATTTCCGTAACCTTAACGCCATGCAGGCTGATGGCTGGCAAGCAGTTCGTTTGCATATACAGCAACTACGCGGTGTGATAGAGGATTGTAATAGAGACATCCATCGTGCGAACGCGTGGTGGAAAAATAGAGTATCCGAAAATGATTAAGCGTGTCCTTTTATCAGAAATGGCGGCGTAATCAAAAGAATATCTCTAGAATATGGGATAGCTTCTATCCAATTTGAGAAGCCTTAGTCTTTGCGATAAGGTGATCTTCGATGGGTGTATGATTGCTTGATCAAGGAATATCCAATAGGAACCATACGATAAGATCTGGTAGCAATCAAATAGGAAAATTGTCTCGGAAGAAGCGAAAGGGCGGCGGAGGCAGTGTACAACTGCACCCGGGGGAGGAACGCTGGCAAGGAGACGCAAGAGCCCGAACCCGCCTTTGCCAGAAGGGATTGTCAGTAACGAATAAGACTCGATAATCGAAGTCAAGATACGGGTCTAACGTATTTTGGCAGGATCAACACTGTTGCCTGACACTCCGTATTGCTTAGAGACTAGTAGTTTGTTACTAAGCCACGGGCTCTGTAACCTCACTCCGCTCAATCGTGGCAACAAGGTCTAGGTACCTAAATCCGGCTGTCTGTCGCAGTACCTAGCCGCTGTGGCTGTAAGGTTTAGACGGGTAGACGGTCAGACCGTTATGAGTCGGTATTCCCAAGTTTCAGCAGATAGTCGAGCTATAGAATGTCTTTTTCTTGAGGAAAGACCTAAGAATGACTCGGATCGAGCGAAACACCTACCTGCAAGGAGAACGGGAAGTCATACAGATAGGGATTTGGAAATTCAGCTATCTAGGAAAGATCAAGTACGATTGGATCTGTCGTCTGGATCAGATTGGATTCCGTTTGGTTACAACCCAAACCGCGCATTCGAAATTTGTGCAAATCGACCGTTTTGAACCAGTTTTTGTCATGCTTTCTGCCATGTACCTTCCCGCTCGATTTGTGCTGACCCTGCTTGCGAAATTACCGTCACGAAGCTTGCGCAGGCTGGTTCTGTTATGACATTTGCGATCGCACGGACCTTTGCTCGAATGATGTGGGGCGCAGTACTTATCTACTGTTGTTGTGGCCACCGCGCGCCTGCTCTCGTACGGCAGTGCAACTGTGAGCGCACTGTGACGATAGCGCGTGCAGCTGATGCACTGTATGGAGACGGGCTGCTGTTCGCGCTCAGTCCAGGGTTGTGTACCGCCAACCCCCATCGCGCTAAGCCGTAGAGCCAACAGGTTCAAACCGCTCTACGGAGTATGGAGTACACTATTTAGTGGGGTCCAAAACAACTACGACCCAGCCCCTCACCCCCTTACACACATAGAAGGGCGAATGATCGCGAAGTAGCAGCTCTTAACTTCAACAACAACAGGAAGCTCTGAAAGTCACATGACATTACCTGATATGGGCGCCGAAAAGCATGGTTACAGCTGTTGGAAGCGGCAGCTTTCTGAACACTACCAGATTAGCCAAACACAAGGCAAGCAAATCCTTAAGGACCAATCCGCTCGTCCACGTCACAATAAACCGAATTGGAGGGACGTATGAGTATGAGGGGTTTGAGGGTAGAAAGCCAGCTAAGCAAACGGATCTCTTGACTGAAAGCCTCAGCTGGCACCGCTTAGCGTGGGCGAAACACGCGCTTGCCTTACGGCAGCGTTCACGCGGTTCGAGGGGTATGGTGTTCTCAGACGAAGACTGCTTTGGCCATATATAAAGAGGCAGTTTAACTTAAATGTAATTAATCTATAGACGTAGGATTAAATTAGTGAGATAATGTTAAGGAATGGTACAATGAGATGTTTAGAAATAAGCCAAAGCGTGAACCTATTGAAGAGGCTTTAAGTAGTACTATCGGTTATATAGTAGACTTGACTCCTTGTAGCTAAAGCCTGTCATGGTTAAGTATTGCCACCCTATTTCGTTAGCGTCTCGCTAATGTCGGAATCGCAGATAAACCCTCCCACCCTTTCTAAAACTAGGAGAATCTTCTGAATCTTGATCTAGCTTATTGATATACATGGCCGGTCTAAACCTTGAGAGTACTTGCTCTTTACACGAGGCTAAATGACTTTACAACATCAAAGCCCTGATGAACTGCCAGTGCGCACGATGCCAATTCCATATTTAATCATGGCTTTCAATACCACCAGCATACTCTGTAGCGAGATATTGTGCAATTCAAGCCTTTACTTAGCAGTCAGAGTATGAGACCAAAAATTGTATATAATTATCTAAGTTACATTGACTTAGAGACGTCGGGGCTGGCTGATTTAGGAATCCATTTAATGAGATAGCTGGGGTGTGGCATGGCCAAATGTAACCTTGCCTCCACCATGCATATTTATAACTTTGCTTAAACCCACTAGTAGAGGTTATGTATGTACCATATATCATGGGCCTCTTGAAGTTTACTTTATATATCTGTGTAGGTGCTAGATTGATTTCGACACAAGCAGCTCATGAGACATTTGCCTTTGAGCTGCAGATAGGTTCACTTTCCGGACACGGATTATTAGAGATGCAAACCATTGAGCAGAATTATCAATCCACAATAACATCTACTACCACACTAAAAATTCAACCCCCAGAGTCCCTCTCTTTTACATACACTGACTAAACCTACAACAGGCCATGGAACTGAGGACTCAGAAGATTCTGAAGTATCCACTAGCCAACAGAGGTTACGTTCCATAAACCCTGATAATGATATAACTATAGAGTATATATGAGAGGAAATAATATAAGGAAAAAGATATTTAATGCTTACTATTTTATATTAGCTATACCCCGTTTTAAGAGGAAAGATAACTAAAAGCTACGTAAGAGCTAATATACACGATATGTAACGAAATAATGATAGATTTCAATAAGAATCAAGGGCTAGATGTAGAGAATTTATAGCAGGCGTTTCGTCCTATATATAAATAAATATCTAGAGCCTTAGATATTAATAACTTACTACTTATATCTGGGCTTAGAGATATCAGTGAAAGCATTACATCTATGTTGCAACGCAAGGTATATTATATCCAATATGTGCTTTCCTCTTCTGCTCTTTTGGTTTGTTAAATCGCCTATAAATTTCAGCAAAAAATCTTCTACCCTCTGGTGTGGCAACCTGGATTATGTTTACTACTTATATGACTTTTCTCCAAGCGTTATTGAGCATCCTTCAGAGGTAAACTTATGACAGGAGGCTGAGGGTTGCTTTCCTCTAGGGGCAACCTTATCAGGCTCCAATATGCTTCAATCTAGAGCAAGACGATCTTGAAGCATGGCCAATTCCGCCGCCTTAGGCGAAGTTAGGTGACAGGGAGAATGTGGCTCTGTTGAATGGGTGAGTTGGGGGATGAACTAAGTCAAAGGTAACGCTGTATATGGTCGAATCCCGCCCGATTGTGACTTCGGTAATGGACAGACAATTGAAGTTTCACAAGTAAGGCAGTAGCAGATATATATACAGATATATCCGGCTCAGTTTATGTGCCGTGACAATCTATCTGCAATGTCATCGAAAGAGGCTACAAAATCAGCATATCGCACTGCCAAAAGCCTCCCAAACCGCCCTTCAAACAGACAGACCCGATGGACACAGATTTTGCATTTGTTGCTATATGGCTTGCAAGCCTCATTGGACGTACAGAATTCCGGGCTTTGGGTGGGAATCTTGGGAAAATTACAAAGCGAATTTCCATTGGCTAGATTTCTCTGTTCCCGATCGATGAACACGTCTGCAATCATACGCCCAGTCCAATATTTGTGGAGCAAAAATAGTCGATCTACGCGCCTCTTGATCTTATTATGCCTGCTCCAGGTAATGATGTACGGTAGTGTCCTAGTGACAGCGATGGCTTTTAGAGATTAGTGAAGACTGACACTTTCGTAGCAAGGGAGGGACGATTTTTATTTCTGCTTGGATAAGGTTCAGCTTTTGTGTTATCGTCGTGGTAATCTTACGTTTTGCTATTGGCATAGGCTCCGGACATCAAAGGGATCATTGATGATGGTATTACCTTTAAAAGAAGTTTCGGATGAATAGTGAGTCAAAATCCCACGGATTTTGTTCTTCTACCACGGTGAAGACTTGGATCGTTTTCGATGCCATTATCCTGACATAAGATCTTGACTTTCGAGCTGGCCTGATCTATTGTGAACGACTAGGCTCTGTATCATGATTCATAGAAGCCCTCTGGTATGTCTGGCGCATGCGAAACATTTGGTCAAGGGGATATAGCGTGTCGTCTCCCATATGTAAGTATATATTTTACTTACATGCGAGTCTAGCGTTTTGCCGGTTTTAATATCGTGGAGCGGAAGATTGACATATGATGAGGACGGAACCTAATCTTCTTTGACTATACATAAAGCTTTTCAATCGAGTTCATATTCAATTGTGGAAGGTCAGGGTCATAAGGTTACAGTTCGTTTTCCCTTACTATAGTCTTCAAGATACTGCTGTCTATTCATCCCGGGAAGGCTTGTGATAGAAAATTTTGGATGTGTTGCGCACTATCCAACGATAGTTATGCACCACCAAACACGGGTCAGCTAGCGCGATGAGAATGTCGCCATCGAATTAAGCTACGCACAATCCTAACAATTTCTGAGCATTTGTATGATAATGAAGCTATCCGCACGATAAAGACGGGCTCACCAATTAAACACCCGAATGTATGCATCTAAGATTCTTATATAAGCACTACCAGTCAGCAAGGCTGCCCAGTCCCTTGCAGCCGAAAATAAGGTAGAAGGAAAGTGGCGTATGGTAACCGGATCAGGCGTTGGTCTGTTACGGATTAATCCGGTTGCCAAAGAATCAGTCTAAATACACCATGTGTCGCGGCAGCCACTTTAGTCGTAAGGAAAGATAGAGTACATTTGTATCTGTCTTTTGGATCAGATTGGTATAATATCAGGTTGCTGTGACCTTACAACCTAGACCGTACAATGGTTTTGCTTAGATCTATCACCCGTTCTAACTTATGCAAGTAGGCTGTGCTTATGTAAAAGTCTGAAGAATGCACCTATATATTATAATGCAGATACGAGTGTGCTACATGGATGTTGTCTATATTAATGTAGCTGAAGTTCCGTCGAGTTCCTGCTCAGGAAAAAAAGAAACTCTCAGAGGAAAGCCAATTCCGACCGTTGTGCATCTCTTAAGACTAACGCCCGTTTGAAGTGGGCACTTGGATTGGCCGGGACTTGCCAGGATGATTTAGTCAATACACCGAGGCAGGAGGAGGCTTGGGGATGGCGGCATTCATGAATAAAATGCTCCCATTCACTCAAGAGAAGTATTCAGTACTTGCAAGTCATGTTATCCCAGGAAATTGCACGGCAACCTTTCTCTACTATGTCAATTAAGGACTTCCTAGCACCTATCGCTGCAAGATATCCCGGCCTGGAGGCTCTAAGGGCTCTTCAATGCTCAGACTTCAGCGATTTGACTCCCTTTGGTGAATTCAATATGCAACCTTGGTTGGACTATAGTGAAAAAATTGCCAATTGTCTTATGAGTGAGGATTTAGCATTAGTATACGATCTTGCTCGGAGAGATCATTTGAAGCCGGAAACTATCAGTTCTTATCTCCAACTTCTTTCCGGAACTTCCGGAACGGCGCCTCTGTGTGCTGATATTCACACCATAACGGACTTCCAATCTACAACTACAATTCCGAAGGTAACTTCACGACCTCTTATCATCCCGTACTCTATGCAATCTGCACCACACCACGAGTGGGCATTCATAGTCGTTTACCCCGACTGTTTGCACTGGTATGATAGCAGAGAAGGTGTTTGTGTGCCGAGATTTGAAAGCCTAAGCTCTCTCGAGGTTCAAACTAGCTGGTCAGGTCCTAAATTACCTCAAAACGTGGACTCTGGGCTGATGATGCTGGTAGGAATCCGGCTCATCAGTCAAGGGCTACCGCATCTATGTCAGTCAACAGCTTTGTTCTTGAACGATCAGCTCCGATGCCGTGTCCTAGCTGAGCTTCGGTTTCAAACCCTGAGCCCGTCAACAAAGCATCTGAGTAAAGCGCAGAGAGAGCGGCCAGGCATCAGCATATCACACCATTTCAATGAGGCCTTCGGTTCTGATTATCTACAATCGCCTACGGCAACCACCTCAAGACGCTCCTCCAGAGAATCAATTCTTGAAGCTGAAAACAGTCCGTCATCTTTGGCAGATGAGCCCTTGGAGCAGCCTACAGCAAACACTTCAAGGCGCTTCTCTAGGGAACGCAGAGCCCTAGACCGGGTGCGCATTCCGGGCAGTACTGACGCTGCACGCTTGATCAGCTCTCGTACCATGATGGTAAGTTTACTTCACTCTGCTGTCATAGCAAAGAGACACTTTACGTCTCCAGAGCAAACAGACATCACGATATTATGGGAAGCTCTGAAGGAGAACAGCAGAAGCGTTCTACACGAGCGATATGTGCAAGCCACGTTTGTGAGAAAATTAGATGAGATGGACAACTATTCATCGCAATCGTACACCGTAACAGAGGAGATGAGGCACGCCAGCCAGAAATTCAGAATATGGAAAGACATTTGTGAGCTTGGTAAGCACTGGGGCGATGCAAGCTGTGTCCTACTCTGTGCTATCTCTCCTAACTTCAAGTTAAAGACGCCCGATCAGAATGCGCGACTCGTCGAGGCCGTCAGGAATAGATTAGATGTCCCTAGAAATAGCTTCCTTGAGGATCTAGACGAAGCTAAAACATTGTGCTCCATGGTTCTCAGAGGGCAAATGCCTACATATCAGTTAATGATAGAGTCATACCCTTACAAGAGACACGAAGAGATGACAGATCAGTTCTACAAGACCTTGATGGGGTTGGACGAGCGGCCAAGAATGGCCCTGCCATGACTGATCAAAACTTCATCATAAAATAATATAGAGATAATTCATTGTAGAGATTTTCTCATTCATTCTTCTTGGTGTATCTTTAATTGGAAATATACCCCCGGAATTCAATACTATAGCTTTAATTGGAGACCCCAAGCCCAATTAGCTATATGGTTTGGGATTCCTACAAATTAGTTATTTAACATGTGTTTAGAAATGAGAATTTTAAGGTAAGACCTACCAAATGCATCGTGACTTTGCTGGACTCATGATAGCTAGAACATTGGTATGGCGGACTACAGCTGCAGTTGTGTCAGAATTCCAATTTTCTTACGATTATCCCCCGTTCTTATGCATCTATGAGGATCGCGATGACCGCTTTATTTCGTAGATATACATGATACATTACATCCCAATCCGCAAGATAATATCTTGTTCGTGCATTATTATATAGTTCTAAAATTATAATAATTTAGATTAAGACATATTACAGGCTTGTGTATTAAGAATAGCTTCGCACTGTAATTCATCGACAAATATTAAAAAACGAATTGTTCTCGAAAAGATCGCTAAGAATGGAAGACATGTGAGATATGGAAGGGGCAATCAAATATATTAGCATCGAATATATTTTGCATGCAACTCAGATTTAAATGCCTCGGATAACACCAACTCAGAGTTCTCCCAAGTAGTAGTGTTCCTACAGGTTCAACAGGCCAATAAAATCTTTACATGGCATACGAAGAGCAGCCTGAGGTGAAAGACAGGTGGATGGAACTAGATCGTGACTTGGAGTTTCAAGGAAACATAATTCTTGAAAAGAGGTTCTGGATTCGAAAGATAAATCTTACCTGTCTAAAAATCTCCATATTGAACCACAGTGCCCACTAAAAGTGGAACAGGATGAGCGAAGATGAAAAAACTAGGCAAAAGAGAGATGTGGCATTGGACGAAGAGCTGGAACGATATCGCACCTCTAAGAGCGCCTAAAGCTCAGATACGATGAAGGAAGCTGGGGACTGAGTAATGAGATGGCTTTCTATTTCTGATCGTGATCCGCACTTACCACGTTGTATTGAGACTATTTATACGTCTGGAACATGATACTACATTGTACATTTAAGCGTCTTGAATGTGCACGTGGCGGAGGAACCAGAGGCTGTCGAAGGATTGTTACTGGCCTTTCGGGCAGAAGAGCTGGGTTGAGCTGCTATTGTGTTTGATACTTAAATATAGTGAAGCTTCCGGTTAATATGCCACAAATTATGGCTAGTCTACCAGCTACAATACTAATATAGGTGTTCTCAATTTATATAAAATTTGTCAGTCTTGAGCCTACACTAGATATAGATTATCTAAAGTAACGCCCTCTGAAAGCATACTCACTAGACGTCAATTCTGCAGAACGCCTTAATTCAAACGACCATAATCTGGATCTGGTGTAGTCCAAGTCACCCTAAACGTCATAATTGATCATGTAAATCGAGAAAAACAAGTGTTCGCCGTCAGGAATGTAGTGTATTTGTATAAAATGTCCCTTTTTAAACGCATGACGGTGGACTGAGCATGGCTGAAGTATGGCATATGGCTTGTGTGCACTACGAGAAAATCAAATTCATCTCATAATCCGTAAAATTTAGTTTTTTTTAAAAAAAAAAAAAAATCTGAAAAGCTTTTTTTTGTCATGATTACTTGTATTTTCTCAAGCAATTGTTAGAATAGTGGCTTAAAGGTAATATTGTGGAGGTTACAATAGACTTTTCACAACGTACTCTATAACCCGAGATCACTAACGCTGGCCCCGTAGCCCACAGTATCGCATGGGGTAAAAGGATTCTGCTCGAAAGTGTGAGGAAATAGGTGTGACGAGTATTCATCCACCAGCCTGAGAACCTCTCAAATTTTCCATGAATAAAGCAGGGATGTAAAGCAGGGATGTTGTGAAGGCACTACGTCTCAAATCATCAACGTAGTCATCGGATAGTTACCATCCTCTTGAATAACCTCTAGGTTTCCTTTCAACAGTGCCGTTATCCGGCGTTAGCTACGCTTTCCGCTATGTGATACGAAGCCAGCACTTACTGTTGGCCCAGGTCGGCGGATCTGACAGGTCAGTAGATGCTGGTGTAAGAGCACGACAAGGTGACTTACATGGATGTAATACCGCTTTGTAGCTCTGAGATTTGTTGAGACAAGACATGTTGACTTGTAGCTAGCTGTTGTTGCAATCCTTTGATTTGTTCCTGTAACGCCTGCGTCGACGAGAAGAGATTTTGCAGAACCCGTTGGGAGGCGGCATCGTGGGCGAGCGCAGGCGATCGGGGTTGGTCCTGCTGCGAATTGCTGCTGTTATCGGCTCTATGCTTCATCGCATCGCCCGACGTTCTCCGCACATGCACCTCGGGTGCCCTTCGCCCTGTTAGTGGAGCGGTACGAGCAGAAGAGCTAACGTACCCTCGATCATCAGTCCGCATCTGTTTCTGCAACCGCTCGATCTCCTTTGACAGGCTGTCCAGCTTGGACTGCATATTCCCTTGGCCCTGCGGCTCATTGAATTCGTTGGGCTCATTGGCCTCGTTTACAGTTGACCACGACATAAAGTCTGACGTAGGATCGAATAAAGGCTCGTCAACTCGGATTGGAGGCTTCGACACTTGGGTCGGGTAAGGTCTGACCCTTGCGAGACGTGTCCGATGCCTAGATGCCATTGTTTATCGACTTGAGCTAAAAAAAAAAAAAAAAAAAAAAAAAAAAAAAAATGGGGCTGTAGATATTCACCCTGATGAAGTTCTGGTCAATACGATATCTACGCACTCCTCTGTTAAACTTAATGTACCTGATTGATAGGCCCGATCTGGCCGACTGCCGCTGACGTATAAGGCCATTTTCGGCCGGTGAACGCTGCTTGACACCGAATAGCAGGAATCTGGACTTGATTGATAGGCCCGATCTGGCCGACTGCCGCTGACGTATAAGGCCATTTTCGGCCGGTGAACGCTGCTTGACACCGAATAGCAGGAATCTGGACTTATGAGCTGATCGAATTAATGCCAGGGTAGCGAGCCCTAGCACTGGCCGTTCTTGATTCAATACTCGTGTGAGTATCGATATGTTGTGGTATAGCGTGCAGAACATTATTCATATAAGCATGAACGTGTGAGTCTAGTTTAGGTAAGACGATGCATATACTTACTCCGGCTCCGTAGTATCCCAAGACTTGGCGAGTAACCGGCACCAATCCGGCCCCGGAATCTGTGCGCCTTGTACTAAAATTGGCATTTCTCCGACGGCAGTAAAGCTGTCCCCACTAACGGCCTAAAGTGGCCGTTAATTCCACCACCGTTGGTCGCTTGAGCTACGGTTCGTAGCTACGAAGTAGATGCCATAGTCGTCAAGCACAGCCGTCAGTTTCAGGCCGGTGCATAATAATTTGAGCTCGAATGGAAGGTGCTATATTGACTGATGTCAAGGCAACGCGATGACCCAAGAGTGCAGGATCAGTCCAGATGTTAGCAGAGGTGAATTTTACCACATGACGGACGATGCTTCCCTAACATAATTTCGTGTTAGGAATAGCCTATCCGGATTAACGACGTAAAGGGGTCTGGTTGACTATCGGCCTTCATATACATCGATTGCCTCATTCAGACGGTCGTCCTTGCGTGGCCACAACCGACAGGGCTATTCCTAGATCTCAGAGAGATCGACAGGGTCGGAGCCGCATGGGTTAGAGGAATGACATCTCCCTGCAGACTCGCTCTGGACATCGTAGAACTTGAATTTAGTGATATATAGCAGGAGTCGATGCTGTAGGAAGATCAAATTCCGGGTGTCAAGCCGCGAGGAACAATTCCATGTCGTGTTGAACGAGGAGCACCAAGCAACGTCCACCAGTGGCTCCCTGTTCACCCTCGCCCACCTTATCAAGGTGCAACAGCTTGACTGCTGGCTTGGTAGAACAGGCTGCAGAGAAATGCCGCTGGAGACAGACTGTGGTCCGATGCTCGAAGATGAAAATGCGACTAGCGAGCCCGTTCGGCACCGCGGAGCTGATCTCAGGAAGAGATCGTAGAAGCGGACTCTGAGCCAGAGTCTGTGGAATATAGGCGCATTTTCTGGTGGACGTAGACGGCGCGCGGTGAGCTTAATGTAGATTTTGGAACAACTCAGGCGTTATGTCAGATGTTCTTATCATAATCGTGGCGCACGTGCTTCCTTGCTCGCCATCTCCGTGAGGGGGGAAGCAGTCCCCACGCCCCACGCCCGAAGCACCCTAAGCATTGCATATGAAGGGTGCAAGTTAAGTAGCACTCAGTACCTATTAGTAGGGTATTACTGGTATTCGGTACGGGTTACCGAGTACCATGTACGAAGTGTGTACGAAGTACTCCGTAATTGTACTATGAGTAGTCGCACCTGCTGCCCACCCATTGTTTACCCAGATTGAGATGAGCCGGGATAAATATCACATATAGCTGCACCTTACACCGAGTTCTTGCTATCCTGTCTTAATCTTTCTGATTATAGCGGGTGAGCCTGACTGAACCCCGTACATCAACTCAACCCAGTTAATACCAAACTGTGTTCCGGCTCGCTTATCACAACTTTCTCATCTCACTTTGCCTTGAATCTGAACTGGACTTATACGGAAAATCTTTGGCATCTTAGGTGTTTCGGTCTCAGCTCCGAATTCACGGTTCATCAAAACGCCCGGTAAAAGAGCCAGACATTGCCACAAGGTCGCAATTGATACACTCCTGAATCGCCATCATGCCAGAGCGCCCACTCGTCTATGTCCATTTTGAGATGGGCATATCATGGCCACGACAGAAGAAGCACCACTTATATAATAGACCTCATCCTAATGCGCATTGCCGGTGTTGTCGCGAACATGCTCATATAGCCACAGCTCTTCCGAGCAGCGACATAACAGTCCCCGTGCATTACCCTTATTGGCAACCACATGAGAGACCGTCGCAGCCACGGCATCATCATCGGGAGCATCAGAATCGGCATCACCATCGCCACGACAACCAACATCGACGACACCGTGCCTCAAAACCTCGAAGCGAAGGGTCCGTTGACCAAGGAAAATCTGCTCCTCCGCCACAGAACGAAAACCCATAGGATGCTGAACCAGAACCGATAGGGGCAACAGCGCTCCCAACTCGAGGTGGTGCCAGTAACTTGGCATTAAACCCGCTCCCAACAACCCCAGCGAATTTTTGGCTAGGAGAGGATGGATTGCCCTGCACAACTAGTCAGACCGCCATGGCCGGATGTGACTATATAGATGAGAGGAGGGGGTCGCCGCCCGGCCCAGGCGGAACAGCGAAAGGAAAACAGATTTTGGACGATGCCGATAGGGGGCGAGCTAAGGAAATCCAAAATTTGGCGACAGCCACGGAACACGGCTGGTGAATGTCGCTGGCGATCTGATAAAATAAGCTTTTACTTTTCAATATGTATTTATATATATAAGATTATATATTATTACGGCTTATATTTATAATTAGTAAAAAGAAATATCATAAATTTAATCTATAGTATAATCTTAACTTATTAATAGTAATCATGAAGTATTATGATAAAATAGCCTTTATCAAGTATGAGGCAGCTCCTTAGTCTTAATATATCAATAAAACTTACTTCTTCAGACAGCTATATATATTTCCTTACTTTCTTTCTTAATAAAAAAAACTATATGATAATAACCTATATGTAATATATGTATTTCACGAGGTACTACAAAAGCTATTATCTTTAGAGTTATTTCGTAGTCTATGAATTAGTTATTAATTATATAGTTCGACGTAAAGGTTATTTTCTCTATAACCTTAAGCCGAGAAAAATATTACGTTTTACTAATTTAAGAGCGAGAAGTACTTTTATTTTTACTGTATCGTAATGAGGGTATATATATATTCTTTTTTTTTCTCTCAGTAAGTCACTAGTTTATCTTTCTTCAGTATAAGAAAATTATGAGTTAGGGAATATATATTATCAAAGGATTTCCCGTGATTAACTAGCTGATTAGTACGCTATAGTTTCAGAAGTGATTTTTTAGCGTCTTAGGCTTATTGAGGGGATATAAGTGAATAATATAAGTACTACTTAATTATACCTATCTTAGGCCTAGTTTATTCTTATTAAAATATGTTATTTAAGATCTTAAGTACTATAATGGGATATGGAAAACTATATATATATTTAAGTTTGTACTAAAGAAGATTTTTACCTGAATTAAACATTTATAATATAATGTTAAGAATAAATATGAAATATATATAAATACATTATATATTGATTTTTAGAATACATTTTTATTGATTATCAAAACATAGATATATTGATTGTTAGAATACTATATATACTATCTTAACATAAGAGTATGCTCTTGACATATGAAGATTAATATATAAAAATAGTGATATTTAAATGAATAATAATTTATAAGTTATATAATTTTCTTTGGGGGTTTTTTTTTAAATATATATATATATATATATATATAATTATATTGAGTATAATCATAAAGGGGTTTTTTTTAAAACAAGAATTATATTTTTATAAATAAACAATTTTGTTTTTACTATAAAAACTTATTAAATCTTAAAAAATATTATATATTTTAAATTTTATAATAACAAAGTTTGAAAAGTGAGATTTATCAGATTTGTAATTAGACTTTTAAATAAATTATATGTATAGCTATGAGATTAAGATCAACTGGAACTAATTACAATTATTATTATAAAAAGCAAATTCATTATTTACCTAAAATAGTATTAAGATAAAAATAAAAAATATATACTACAAAGATAATATTGAATTATTTATAAAAATTAAAATTATATAAATAAATAAGAAAAAAATAACTTATATTTATTCATATTCATATTATCTTAATGATTATAATTCTATAAAGTTATACTTTTAACAAAAGAATTCTTTAAATTAAACTTAATTTCCCGTTTTAATATAGGAAAAGCCATGTAATAGGAATACCTAGAAACTAGTATGAAGAGTATCTAAACAATAGTATAAGATAATACAGTTAATAAATTTAGTATAATTGATAAACATATATACTGTTAGTATAGCATTTAAATAATAATTTAGAATAAAATATCATTGTTGTACAATTAATTTCTCAATCATAATTTCTAGTATTATATTAATATAAAAATACTATTTAGATATTACTAATGTATATACTCTATATAAATTAAGTTTATCATATAACTTACTTACATTATTACTTCCTAAAAACAAACTGCTAAACTAAATAATTTACCTGAGTCATTATTTTATCAAGTATGAGTTTTAAGTTTATTGATAAAGCTTTTTTCAAAAAAAAAATTATTTGTTCAAAAATCAAGACTTGCTATAATAATTAGGTTTTCTTTTTGCTATTTAGGTTTTATGAGTAGAGCCTATATGAATCAATTATCATAATATACATTCTTTATTATAAATTAATACTATCTTAACTTAAAACTAATTCAATATTTATATATTAATTATATTATGATATTGATGCTATAAGAATGTTTATATGATATTATATATTTAATCATTTTAAAAAAAACTAAATTAAGTAAAAACATTTAATTCTTTTAATAAATGATATAGTAAAGTTGCTTAAAAATCATATTCAGATAAATAAAAAGATAAATGAACAAAACTTTAATAATATATAATTTATTTACTAATTATTAAAACTGTTTTTCTTATACTTTATATATTCTATTTTAATTATAAATATATTTTATTTTATCTCATCATTTGCTTTATTATTCTTATCATTTGTATATTCAAATATATAAAGAGATTAAGTTTTAGCTATCGAATATATAATATTCTACCTCCTTACTTACCTAGCTATTATTGTTACTATATTATATTTTCTTAAGTTATCATGTTATATATACTAATTTATATATATTCCTGCCTCGTATTTACTACCTTAATTCGCCCTCGTGCTTTTTATTTCAACTCAAGAGGTTATAAAGATATTTATACATATATAAATGTAAAAATTAATAATAAATTAGTAAAGAAATAAAGAGTTCATTATTAAAAGTTTATAAATCAACGATTCAAATATTAAAATAAAATTAGAAATCTATATCAGCTTTAGGGGACCGTTAGCTATTACTATAATGCTGATACCTTGTTGAAAAAACATAGTTGCAATTATATTTCTATATTAATTACGTATATAAGGTTATATTATACTCTATTGATTTTCTTATCACGGATTTGTTTATTTACTTCATTATGCTTATCATATTTATGTTAAGCTTAAAAGCCACAAGAAAAAATAATAAGAAGAAAATATTTGAATCATTTATAAACTTAAATATAGAGTAAGTAAAAACCAAGCTGGAAACATTTTATATTAGAAAGAGAAACTAATTAATGAGCAGTTATATGAACTTAATACTATTTATAGTAAAATAAAGCTTTCAAAACACGATAAAAGTAAATAAACCAAAAATTATATTCTAGCTACTTATCTTATACGTAAATAAGTAGAAGCTAAGATTATTATACAGTATTTTCCTCAATATTTAAAATAAGTCGAGTTAACATATAAGTATATGTTTTCTAGAGTTTATATATAAATATCAATTCGTATATTTAATTCTATAAATGGCCTATCTTATGAAAACAAGTATATTATATTACATTTTTAACATATGTCTAATATAAAGAAAGTACGTATTTAATATTTAATATTCAAAAAAGATTAAATAAATAAATATTATATAAGAAAAGCTATCTAATATGTATATATAAATACCTTATCACTAAGTTGTATTAAGATGATGTAAAAAGAAAACGTATTTATAAGTTCATACTATAGTAAATTTAAGAAAACAAATAAATATATATTCTTTTTCATGAAAAGTAAAATCGCTTTTTGATTAATTTTTTTAGGAAAAAAGTAAAAGTATATAAAAAGAAATCTTTCAAAAATATTATTTTAAGAGATCTTAACTTATATCATCTATAGTATAAATGCTTAATGTATATATATTAAAACTATAAAGAACTTACAATAAGTCTCTTTAGAAGAATATTTAATTTTTCGTAATAAGTATAATAAATGTCTGGAAAAAAGGTGACACATAAAGCTAGAAAATAAATAACAATGTAAGCCCAGGTAAGCTTTATATCAAAATAAATAGAGAAAAGTAAAGTGATTGATTTTAATTTCAACACAAATATTTTAACCTTTCTTAAATAAAAAATAAAATAAATGAAATACATTGATAAAAGTTTAAAAAAAATCAAAATTTATTGTAAAAAAATGATAGTTATAGATTAATATTAAGATAATTATAAAAAAGATTATATAAATGATTGAGAATATTAAAACTTAGAACATACTCAAAATAAATAAGTTTTTTAAGACAATACAATAAACTTTCAATAAAAATATCAATTATGATTAAATAGTAAGTCGTAAAATAGAGTATCTTTTGTAATGAAGTAAATATATTAAGATACTATAAAATAAAAAGATAAAAAAAGTTCTTATATTTTAATTTAATATAGAAAATAAACTTAAGCTAGTTTTATGCAAATAGTTACTTGATATTTTAGGACGAAATTTTAGTAAAAATGATATTATAATCTGGATTTTATTTATTTGATAGAATCATTATATTTCGTCAAATTCTTTTTTAGATAAATCTATATTATAATAGTAGTTTTGTTATTTCTTATTCGACTTTTCTTATTAGAGAAATAAAAAGAGGAATTATAATAATAATATCTGTAAATTGAATCAATTTTATAATAATAGGCTTTAATATATGTTCTTTTTTATCAACCTTAGTATTACATTTTTTATTAGTTTTGCATTTTTATATTTCATTACCAAAACCCTTTAAATTATGAAACTTGGCTTAAGTATATGAGAAATATTTAAGCTTATTCAATACGTAATAAGAAAGGTTTTAAACTTAAGATATATATATCTTTAGATACCTTATAGTTAGAATTATAACAAATAATTATAGTTTGATTATAAAAAATAACATTTTAAATATAATTATAATCAAAGATCCAATAAGAATACTGTCGCAAATAATAATAATAAAAGCATATGTATGAACTCATAATAACCTCTTAATCTAGACATATAGAATCTTGTTTATATATCTACTAATAACGTAATAAATATAATATATATAAACTTCTTATTAATATAATATGATGTTTCAAATATTACATATAAAATATATATAACATAAAGTATTTGTTTTAAATAATATTTAAAAGAATTTTTATTCTTATTTGTATTAATATAGAAATTATGAAGAAACTTGATGTAATATAATATTTAAGAAACTTAACAAAAAAAGGCCAAGAACGAATATAAATTTCTAAGTATAAAAGCCTTTTTTTGAGTATTTACGTAATTTCTTATTTAATGATTTAGAAAATTAACATAATACTAATACGGTATTAATCACAGGTAGGTATATATATAGTATTATTATTATTCTTAATAGTAATGCTAAAAGATGATATATATAATAAGAAATAACAAAAAATATAGAAGTTAAAAAGTGAATATAAAATGATTATGAATTGTAGATTATAAATATAAAAGCTTCTTTATAAAAAATTGAATCAGAAATTAATAAATAAATAATTATATATATATATATACATATGTTATAAAAGTATTGAATTAAAAGTTTTTTTTATATTTTATATATTATATTATAATCTTAAATATATTTAGTTTTATTATATATCTTATTATTCTCATTTTTTGTAAATTATAGTACATAAAGAGTTAGAGTAAACTTTTATATAAATCAATTTTCTTCTTTAAATAATTTAATAATATAGTCAAAACTTAATTATAATAGTTTTTTCAAATATTTATTATTTATATATAATTATTTCAATTATTTAGAAGAACTATACAACAAACTAAGGTAGTTATCTTAAGTATATAATTATTAATATATGATTTTCATAATAACTATGTAAGCTATTAAGAGTTATAGCTAGACTAGCTAAAGCTACCTCGTACCAAGGTAATACATTATATAAATATATATTTATTTTATTTGATAAAAAAGTAATACAATACCTTGAAAACTTAATAAGCTAAGTTTTAGCTATGAAATATATAATATCTTGCTTTCTTACTTACCTAGCTCTTATTATTATTATTATTCAAGTTGCTTAATTTTTTTTTATATATCTATTTATATATATTGCTACGTCATATTTCTTACCCTGTAAATGTAGCTTATCTGATAGCATAGCTATAGACCGCGTTATATATATATATATATATATACGAATAAAGTATTTTATTTCTTGTTACTTTCAATTAGTGTTTTATTATTATATTTTATAATAAGGTTTATAAATAATATACATATATGTTTCTATAAGTAGTTAATTAGGTAAATAATATATCAATATATTATATATTGAGTAAATGATTATTTGTAAATATTACTATTGATTCATTATTATTAAAATTATCTAAACTTTAAAGGCTTATTCCATTTCTCGAGAAATAGTAAAGTTTATTTGATGGACCGCTAGTAAGCTCGCGGATTTAAGTTATATACATTCTTATAGACCCTAGATTATAAGAAATAGTAGTGGCTTGTTTACAATTATAACTAAGACCACAAGAGAGATATTATCGTGAATAATAAGAACAAAAAACTGTATATTCATATCTATAAGACTACCAGCTAGAAGTAATATAGTCTCTCTTATATTTCGTCCAGTAAGATATTAAATGTAAAATATAAAAAGGTAAAAAGTATTTTTTTATTATTCTCGAAATAAACATTTAAGATATTCAATTTATATAATTAAGATTAAAACTGATAAAAGTAAGTATATGTTAATATTAGAAAGTGTGATAATTAAATTGAACAAATAAAAGTCTTATATAGATATAGCATGATTATAAAGTCAAAAACAAGTAGAAAATTGTAATAATTATAAAATAATAAGAATAAATAAGATATGAGTTTATAATTAAAATAAAAAGCCCTTTTGTTATATTATTAATGATATAGCATTGCTTATCTTAGGCTTGAAATGTAGTATTAATGGTGTTATTCCTCATAGTAAATTATCATATTTACTTTGATAATTAATACTTATTATTATTTCTCTATATCCATAAACTTGTAATTAATCTTAATTTTTCAATATTGTTTTAAGTCTTTAAGTCTCTAGTCTTTAAAGTTAAAAGTTATATATATTAAAATTATATTATGTCTCTATTTTTGTTTTCAAGTATGATATTTATATAATATCTTTCTTATATTATTGTCTCCCTGTATAACTCGTTATCTGTTATCTCGTCTACATAAAACAGAAGATTGATAAAATAAGCGGAGTAAATTAAATAATATTATTGATATATATATATATATATTAAACTTGAATAAGAAAAATTATAGTAAACATTAACTTTACGAGATTCAGTATATTCAATAGAAAAGATTATATATATCAGGATTTAAGTTTCAAATAATGTTATTACTAAATACTTTAATACGTAAAAGAATTTTATATGGTCTAATGAATAAATATAACTTCTATAAAGCTTTTAACATATTTATAGTTCTGTTAACCTAAATATTATAAGTTTATATTTTATTTACATTTTGTATCTTCTATTTATTTATTTCTATAAATATCATTATTTTTCTTAGTTATATTTACATTTTTTGTTTCTTATACATAACATTTATACTATTAAATCTAAGGTACTAATATATGGATATTTACGTTTAGTATAAAAAACTCATATAAAATCTATATTATATACTTTTTATTGAAAGAAATATTTCGAAGCCTTTCAAGTATATATAATACTACATAACTCTGTATATATAATTTGTTTAGTTCTTAATATAAGTTCGTAAATTGTATTTAATATGTTTAAGTATAACATAGTAATTAAGCTCATATTCTTATAAACTTATGTTATATCTTATAATTTCTTATTTACTTATTCCTTATATAATTTAATCATTGATAGAAATGATATTATTTATTTAAATAATATCAGGAATATCATTAAAACTTGATCCATAACTTAGGTTGTAATTGATTTTAAGGTACTATATCATTATATTTAATATGAGATTATATATTATTAGCAGTATAACTATAAAGCCAAATTTATATTCCTATACTCTAGTATAATATTATACCAAAAAAGAACTCAGTACAATTATGAATATTTTAGAACATATCTGAATAATAAGTATAATAATATTAATCATATTTTTTATCAATATTAATATTATTATTTCTATTATTTCTCTTTCGTTTAATTTTGTTTTCAATAAATGTAATTATTTGATATATATATATACAAAAAGGAGTATTTGTATTGAATGTATTACTATCTTATAAGTATCAATATATAAGATAGTCCCGTAAACTTATTTAATCGAATTTAGTATATAGTAATTTTAAATAGTAAATATATATAATGTATAGTTTTTATATCTTATATGTTTACTAAGCATTTCATAACTAAACTTCACTAGCGCGTTTTATGAAAAGCAATAATGGTTTTAGTATTCTCATTATATGAATTACTAATTTCTATTTCCGTACTACTAGTATTATCAGTATATATAGAAATAAGAAATATATAAGAATAAATGATATCATTTTATTAACTGAACCTTATAATCTAAAATTTTCATATTCAATAAAAAGTTTGAAGTATAAATTTGAGACCTTTAGATAGCTAAGTAAAATAAAAGTTATATTAAATTATTCATTTTATTAACGTAATTTCGAGTTATATATATAAAGCATTTCATTTCTTATAATTTTAATTATTATTCATACTGTTATGTCTTATATCAACTCTTATATTAAAAATATTTATAAATTCTATAAATAACTTAGTAAATAAATACTATATTAACATAGTATACATAAAGTACATGATTATCTATGAATATCTTTTGATTATTAACAATTGTCTAAAACATAAAGGCTTGTTTAATTATTCGAGAAATAATCATACTTGTTTAATCAACCGCCAGCAAGGTCACGGGCTTAAGTTATTTCCTTCCTATATACTATAGGCATAAATATAATAAAAGATGGCGCCCCGCTATATTTCTAATAGAAGTTGTAACAACAATATTCTCATAAATCATAAAAGTAAGAAATCTGTATATTAAGACCTATAAGACTTTTAGCTAAAATAAACATTATCTGCTTATATGTCAGCCGATCACATCTTGAGTATAATATATAAAAATAAAAATTATTTCCTTACCTCTATAGTAAGATATGTCTAATACTCAACTTATAAAATTAGTATGAAAACTAATAAGGGGTAAATATGTCTTTGTTAAAAGGCTTAATAATTAGATTAAATAAACTTTCCTTTAATTTTTTGTCAATTTTAATATTTTTAATTTTTGTTAATATCTATAGTTTTTTATTAATTATATTACTTCATATACTAGTTATATTTATTTATTTTCTTCTTTTACTATTCTTTTTCTACTTCCTGTTATGCTTTTTTATTTCACGGAAACTTTATGGTCAGCTCTTCTAAGTAAACCTTTTTATGTCTAAAATTATATTATAATTATATAGAATGTATTATATCCATAAATGAGATAATATACATTAGCTTAAAAACAATACATTTTTAATTCATTTTAGTCTTAAGTAATTATATGATGATATACTTATTTTTATGTAATATTAAATCTATATCAAGTTTGTATAATATCATTTCTTACAAATATAGTTTTTTCGATTAAGCCTTATATAGTTGTATTTTCATATTTCTTTTTCACTAGGAAATAACCTATGTAAAGGTCGTTACTGAAAATATCTATCGAGGTCCAAATGAGTTAATAATTTAGTATATAAGTTTAGTGTTCTAAGTTCAATATAAAGATAGTAAGTAAGATTAAGTAAATAAATAAATTGTACATAAGAGAATTAATGAAATCTAATATAATTTTATACAAGTTTTTTTTAAATAACTTGTTATTGGTATTATGCAAGTCTGAAAATGATTCAAAGTAAAACTACTTTTCTAAGATATGTAATAGTCATTAGATTAAAATGCTTAAAGAAAGCGACGAAAATAACAAAAGTAATAAAAATAAAAAGCTCGCGTTAGGCTATTATTATTATCGTTACTATTATCACCCTCGTTAATTAATTATTTTCATTACCTTCAAAGGTATTATATTACTTATTAGCTATTTAACAGGATATATAATAATCTTAATCATGATAATATAATAACTTTCGAGATAGTAATTATTTATTATAGGAAGGAAATTATGAAAGACTTCAAATTTAATAACATACCAAGTAGTGAGGTTATTATGATTATATAGGCTTTTACTTTTCGAGAGGGAATATGAAATAAATATATATAGCTATCTACATATAAAAAAGAAAAATACTCTTATGCTAAGTAATACTCTTTAAGGTATAAGAAAAACACTTTATCAGAGATGTACATTAGATGAAAAGTATTTCTATGAATAAAAAGGTACATTATAGATTTAACTATTAAAGTTTTGTCTTACGAATTATCAAGTTTCTTAAAACACTAATATAAACTGCGGCTATTTTATATTACTGACGCTTTTTATAGTAATCTTATAATAGGTTAATTTAAAGCTAAACATACTTTTTATACTGGATATATATATATATATATCATTAGAAATATAGATACATTTTTTACTATTACTACTTAGTCGTTAGTTCTTACTTAATAAAAAAATATTGTGTATAGGTTCATGGCCTACTATATCAAGTTATTAAGATAAAATTTTATTTCTTAATCGTAATTTATATTGTATCAGAATATAGTATTACTAGACTATTTATAAACAAGTTTATATTGAGTTATATATTGAGTATTTCTTCATTTTATTATCACTTCTATTTACTTTATTAAGCGTTCTACTTGGATTAGTTCGAGGAATTAATTATTTAGCCTACCGACTATCTATTAAGTAACATAATAAGTTTCGAGATAGTGGCTATTTATGAGAAAAAAATTATGAAAAGCTTTGAATTTAATTATATAATTACTAATGCAATCATTTTAGCTACATAGGCTTTTTGGCTTCGAGAAGGGAACATAAAAAGTATATATATGATTATTTAATACATAAAATCCGCTAGCTTTTTCTTAAATTAGGGGATTACTTAATAGCGATAATAATTACTTCATAGGAATATCTTTTAATCATGTAATTTATATATTTTTTGAATGAAGTTCGATTGTTTTGAGCTATTATATATAATTTATAAGAAAAATTAAAACATTATGATTCTATGTGATTATATACAGTATATAAAAGTAATATAGTTTTAATAATCTAAATACTTAGAAAATTATTCAATTTATAACTATTAAGATTACGTTGAAAACTATGATAATAAGAAATTAAAATGCTAGTATCATATCATTACATACTAATTTAGATAAAAAAAACTGAATAATTATAGACAAATTTAAAATATTAGTATAAAGTTATTTATATATTATTATAAGATCAAACGAGAAGATAATAATTTTCTACCTATTCTATAAATTATTAATAGTTTTTTTAACTCTTTTTTATATTAATGAAAAATAATTATTAACTATAAAACTGGTTTATTACCCTATACTATGTATAAATTTTTCACATCATATTTATTCATATTAAATTTACTAATTATTATATTTCTATCTTTATGTATATGTATTAAGAAGTATATCTTTTTAATATTTTACTTTGAGATAGGTTTAAAGTAAGCTTTGTTAAGTAATATATTATTTGTCTTATTCTTGTTTTTATTTTATACATATTAAATATAAAATTATTATAACTATAGAGATATATGCTTTAATACAACAATATACCCTATTTGATTAGGGAAGTTAAGAGTATATGTATTTTTAAATTAAACTTTTTACTGTTATTTATATAATTCAAGATATTATTTAAATATTTTATCTTTCATAGTATAACTTATAAAAAATAATACATTTATTACAAAACTCAAAATTATATATAGTTGAGCTGTGAAAGTTTTTTCATTAATATTAGTTGTCAAATTGATTTAATCATAATGTATATCTAATTATGTAATTCTTTTTTCTATAATGAATTAGAAAGTCTTATAAAATATATGTATTATTTTAGAATACAATATATTTATCAACATGTACATCAGACTATTAAAGAAAAATAGTAAAGGTCAATACTGAATTGATAATGATTATGAATATAGGTAATTAATATTTTAGTGATAGTTTTGATTATAAGTTACAAAGCTATTATTGAAAAATTCATTCTCAGACTTCAGTTGTTTCACTTTAATAAACTTAAAAAAAGTATAAATATTCAAATTAAGTAAGAAAGAAATAACTTCGTAACTTACAATAATATATACAAGTATAAAATAGTGTAATATAAGTAACAATAGTAATATAAGATACATGAATAATGTTTCAATTTTACAAAAGAAATAACCTACATCAAGAACATTTTACACTAGCTTTCGAGTAATGAATAAATCAAAAGAGTATAGACATATTAAACTAAATAAAACTATAATATAGAAATATAACAAAGAGGTATAAGTATAATAAAATCTTAAAATTGTTTACTAATTATAGGTGTGAAGCATGGTTGTTTTGCACGCATTCAATAAAGCTATACAAAAAAAAGAATGGTTATGCTCTATATATTTATGTATAACTAGGAAACTATTAAAAAAGTAATAAAATAAAAACTATACATTATATATATTTACTATTTAAAATTACTATATACTAAATTCGATTAAATAAGTTTACGGGACTATCTTATATATTGATACTTATAAGATAGTAATACATTCAATACAAATACTCCTTTTTGTATATATATATATCAAATAATTACATTTATTGAAAACAAAATTAAACGAAAGAGAAATAATAGAAATAATAATATTAATATTGATAAAAAATATGATTAATATTATTATACTTATTATTCAGATATGTTCTAAAATATTCATAATTGTACTGAGTTCTTTTTTGGTATAATATTATACTAGAGTATAGGAATATAAATTTGGCTTTATAGTTATACTGCTAATAATATATAATCTCATATTAAATATAATGATATAGTACCTTAAAATCAATTACAACCTAAGTTATGGATCAAGTTTTAATGATATTCCTGATATTATTTAAATAAATAATATCATTTCTATCAATGATTAAATTATATAAGGAATAAGTAAATAAGAAATTATAAGATATAACATAAGTTTATAAGAATATGAGCTTAATTACTATGTTATACTTAAACATATTAAATACAATTTACGAACTTATATTAAGAACTAAACAAATTATATATACAGAGTTATGTAGTATTATATATACTTGAAAGGCTTCGAAATATTTCTTTCAATAAAAAGTATATAATATAGATTTTATATGAGTTTTTTATACTAAACGTAAATATCCATATATTAGTACCTTAGATTTAATAGTATAAATGTTATGTATAAGAAACAAAAAATGTAAATATAACTAAGAAAAATAATGATATTTATAGAAATAAATAAATAGAAGATACAAAATGTAAATAAAATATAAACTTATAATATTTAGGTTAACAGAACTATAAATATGTTAAAAGCTTTATAGAAGTTATATTTATTCATTAGACCATATAAAATTCTTTTACGTATTAAAGTATTTAGTAATAACATTATTTGAAACTTAAATCCTGATATATATAATCTTTTCTATTGAATATACTGAATCTCGTAAAGTTAATGTTTACTATAATTTTTCTTATTCAAGTTTAATATATATATATATATATCAATAATATTATTTAATTTACTCCGCTTATTTTATCAATCTTCTGTTTTATGTAGACGAGATAACAGATAACGAGTTATACAGGGAGACAATAATATAAGAAAGATATTATATAAATATCATACTTGAAAACAAAAATAGAGACATAATATAATTTTAATATATATAACTTTTAACTTTAAAGACTAGAGACTTAAAGACTTAAAACAATATTGAAAAATTAAGATTAATTACAAGTTTATGGATATAGAGAAATAATAATAAGTATTAATTATCAAAGTAAATATGATAATTTACTATGAGGAATAACACCATTAATACTACATTTCAAGCCTAAGATAAGCAATGCTATATCATTAATAATATAACAAAAGGGCTTTTTATTTTAATTATAAACTCATATCTTATTTATTCTTATTATTTTATAATTATTACAATTTTCTACTTGTTTTTGACTTTATAATCATGCTATATCTATATAAGACTTTTATTTGTTCAATTTAATTATCACACTTTCTAATATTAACATATACTTACTTTTATCAGTTTTAATCTTAATTATATAAATTGAATATCTTAAATGTTTATTTCGAGAATAATAAAAAAATACTTTTTACCTTTTTATATTTTACATTTAATATCTTACTGGACGAAATATAAGAGAGACTATATTACTTCTAGCTGGTAGTCTTATAGATATGAATATACAGTTTTTGTTCTTATTATTCACGATAATATCTCTCTTGTGGTCTTAGTTATAATTGTAAACAAGCCACTACTATTTCTTATAATCTAGGGTCTATAAGAATGTATATAACTTAAATCCGCGAGCTTACTAGCGGTCCATCAAATAAACTTTACTATTTCTCGAGAAATGGAATAAGCCTTTAAAGTTTAGATAATTTTAATAATAATGAATCAATAGTAATATTTACAAATAATCATTTACTCAATATATAATATATTGATATATTATTTACCTAATTAACTACTTATAGAAACATATATGTATATTATTTATAAACCTTATTATAAAATATAATAATAAAACACTAATTGAAAGTAACAAGAAATAAAATACTTTATTCGTATATATATATATATATATATAACGCGGTCTATAGCTATGCTATCAGATAAGCTACATTTACAGGGTAAGAAATATGACGTAGCAATATATATAAATAGATATAAAAAAAAATTAAGCAACTTGAATAATAATAATAATAAGAGCTAGGTAAGTAAGAAAGCAAGATATTATATATTTCATAGCTAAAACTTAGCTTATTAAGTTTTCAAGGTATTGTATTACTTTTTTATCAAATAAAATAAATATATATTTATATAATGTATTACCTTGGTACGAGGTAGCTTTAGCTAGTCTAGCTATAACTCTTAATAGCTTACATAGTTATTATGAAAATCATATATTAATAATTATATACTTAAGATAACTACCTTAGTTTGTTGTATAGTTCTTCTAAATAATTGAAATAATTATATATAAATAATAAATATTTGAAAAAACTATTATAATTAAGTTTTGACTATATTATTAAATTATTTAAAGAAGAAAATTGATTTATATAAAAGTTTACTCTAACTCTTTATGTACTATAATTTACAAAAAATGAGAATAATAAGATATATAATAAAACTAAATATATTTAAGATTATAATATAATATATAAAATATAAAAAAAACTTTTAATTCAATACTTTTATAACATATGTATATATATATATATAATTATTTATTTATTAATTTCTGATTCAATTTTTTATAAAGAAGCTTTTATATTTATAATCTACAATTCATAATCATTTTATATTCACTTTTTAACTTCTATATTTTTTGTTATTTCTTATTATATATATCATCTTTTAGCATTACTATTAAGAATAATAATAATACTATATATATACCTACCTGTGATTAATACCGTATTAGTATTATGTTAATTTTCTAAATCATTAAATAAGAAATTACGTAAATACTCAAAAAAGGCTTTTATACTTAGAAATTTATATTCGTTCTTGGCCTTTTTTTGTTAAGTTTCTTAAATATTATATTACATCAAGTTTCTTCATAATTTCTATATTAATACAAATAAGAATAAAAATTCTTTTAAATATTATTTAAAACAAATACTTTATGTTATATATATTTTATATGTAATATTTGAAACATCATATTATATTAATAAGAAGTTTATATATATTATATTTATTACGTTATTAGTAGATATATAAACAAGATTCTATATGTCTAGATTAAGAGGTTATTATGAGTTCATACATATGCTTTTATTATTATTATTTGCGACAGTATTCTTATTGGATCTTTGATTATAATTATATTTAAAATGTTATTTTTTATAATCAAACTATAATTATTTGTTATAATTCTAACTATAAGGTATCTAAAGATATATATATCTTAAGTTTAAAACCTTTCTTATTACGTATTGAATAAGCTTAAATATTTCTCATATACTTAAGCCAAGTTTCATAATTTAAAGGGTTTTGGTAATGAAATATAAAAATGCAAAACTAATAAAAAATGTAATACTAAGGTTGATAAAAAAGAACATATATTAAAGCCTATTATTATAAAATTGATTCAATTTACAGATATTATTATTATAATTCCTCTTTTTATTTCTCTAATAAGAAAAGTCGAATAAGAAATAACAAAACTACTATTATAATATAGATTTATCTAAAAAAAGAATTTGACGAAATATAATGATTCTATCAAATAAATAAAATCCAGATTATAATATCATTTTTACTAAAATTTCGTCCTAAAATATCAAGTAACTATTTGCATAAAACTAGCTTAAGTTTATTTTCTATATTAAATTAAAATATAAGAACTTTTTTTATCTTTTTATTTTATAGTATCTTAATATATTTACTTCATTACAAAAGATACTCTATTTTACGACTTACTATTTAATCATAATTGATATTTTTATTGAAAGTTTATTGTATTGTCTTAAAAAAACTTATTTATTTTGAGTATGTTCTAAGTTTTAATATTCTCAATCATTTATATAATCTTTTTTATAATTATCTTAATATTAATCTATAACTATCATTTTTTTACAATAAATTTTGATTTTTTTTAAACTTTTATCAATGTATTTCATTTATTTTATTTTTTATTTAAGAAAGGTTAAAATATTTGTGTTGAAATTAAAATCAATCACTTTACTTTTCTCTATTTATTTTGATATAAAGCTTACCTGGGCTTACATTGTTATTTATTTTCTAGCTTTATGTGTCACCTTTTTTCCAGACATTTATTATACTTATTACGAAAAATTAAATATTCTTCTAAAGAGACTTATTGTAAGTTCTTTATAGTTTTAATATATATACATTAAGCATTTATACTATAGATGATATAAGTTAAGATCTCTTAAAATAATATTTTTGAAAGATTTCTTTTTATATACTTTTACTTTTTTCCTAAAAAATTAATCAAAAAGCGATTTTACTTTTCATGAAAAAGAATATATATTTATTTGTTTTCTTAAATTTACTATAGTATGAACTTATAAATACGTTTTCTTTTTACATCATCTTAATACAACTTAGTGATAAGGTATTTATATATACATATTAGATAGCTTTTCTTATATAATATTTATTTATTTAATCTTTTTTGAATATTAAATATTAAATACGTACTTTCTTTATATTAGACATATGTTAAAAATGTAATATAATATACTTGTTTTCATAAGATAGGCCATTTATAGAATTAAATATACGAATTGATATTTATATATAAACTCTAGAAAACATATACTTATATGTTAACTCGACTTATTTTAAATATTGAGGAAAATACTGTATAATAATCTTAGCTTCTACTTATTTACGTATAAGATAAGTAGCTAGAATATAATTTTTGGTTTATTTACTTTTATCGTGTTTTGAAAGCTTTATTTTACTATAAATAGTATTAAGTTCATATAACTGCTCATTAATTAGTTTCTCTTTCTAATATAAAATGTTTCCAGCTTGGTTTTTACTTACTCTATATTTAAGTTTATAAATGATTCAAATATTTTCTTCTTATTATTTTTTCTTGTGGCTTTTAAGCTTAACATAAATATGATAAGCATAATGAAGTAAATAAACAAATCCGTGATAAGAAAATCAATAGAGTATAATATAACCTTATATACGTAATTAATATAGAAATATAATTGCAACTATGTTTTTTCAACAAGGTATCAGCATTATAGTAATAGCTAACGGTCCCCTAAAGCTGATATAGATTTCTAATTTTATTTTAATATTTGAATCGTTGATTTATAAACTTTTAATAATGAACTCTTTATTTCTTTACTAATTTATTATTAATTTTTACATTTATATATGTATAAATATCTTTATAACCTCTTGAGTTGAAATAAAAAGCACGAGGGCGAATTAAGGTAGTAAATACGAGGCAGGAATATATATAAATTAGTATATATAACATGATAACTTAAGAAAATATAATATAGTAACAATAATAGCTAGGTAAGTAAGGAGGTAGAATATTATATATTCGATAGCTAAAACTTAATCTCTTTATATATTTGAATATACAAATGATAAGAATAATAAAGCAAATGATGAGATAAAATAAAATATATTTATAATTAAAATAGAATATATAAAGTATAAGAAAAACAGTTTTAATAATTAGTAAATAAATTATATATTATTAAAGTTTTGTTCATTTATCTTTTTATTTATCTGAATATGATTTTTAAGCAACTTTACTATATCATTTATTAAAAGAATTAAATGTTTTTACTTAATTTAGTTTTTTTTAAAATGATTAAATATATAATATCATATAAACATTCTTATAGCATCAATATCATAATATAATTAATATATAAATATTGAATTAGTTTTAAGTTAAGATAGTATTAATTTATAATAAAGAATGTATATTATGATAATTGATTCATATAGGCTCTACTCATAAAACCTAAATAGCAAAAGAAAACCTAATTATTATAGCAAGTCTTGATTTTTTGAACAAATAATTTTTTTGAAAAAGCTTTATCAATAAACTTAAAACTCATACTTGATAAAATAATGACTCAGGTAAATTATTTAGTTTAGCAGTTTGTTTTTAGGAAGTAATAATGTAAGTAAGTTATATGATAAACTTAATTTATATAGAGTATATACATTAGTAATATCTAAATAGTATTTTTATATTAATATAATACTAGAAATTATGATTGAGAAATTAATTGTACAACAATGATATTTTATTCTAAATTATTATTTAAATGCTATACTAACAGTATATATGTTTATCAATTATACTAAATTTATTAACTGTATTATCTTATACTATTGTTTAGATACTCTTCATACTAGTTTCTAGGTATTCCTATTACATGGCTTTTCCTATATTAAAACGGGAAATTAAGTTTAATTTAAAGAATTCTTTTGTTAAAAGTATAACTTTATAGAATTATAATCATTAAGATAATATGAATATGAATAAATATAAGTTATTTTTTTCTTATTTATTTATATAATTTTAATTTTTATAAATAATTCAATATTATCTTTGTAGTATATATTTTTTATTTTTATCTTAATACTATTTTAGGTAAATAATGAATTTGCTTTTTATAATAATAATTGTAATTAGTTCCAGTTGATCTTAATCTCATAGCTATACATATAATTTATTTAAAAGTCTAATTACAAATCTGATAAATCTCACTTTTCAAACTTTGTTATTATAAAATTTAAAATATATAATATTTTTTAAGATTTAATAAGTTTTTATAGTAAAAACAAAATTGTTTATTTATAAAAATATAATTCTTGTTTTAAAAAAAACCCCTTTATGATTATACTCAATATAATTATATATATATATATATATATATATTTAAAAAAAAACCCCCAAAGAAAATTATATAACTTATAAATTATTATTCATTTAAATATCACTATTTTTATATATTAATCTTCATATGTCAAGAGCATACTCTTATGTTAAGATAGTATATATAGTATTCTAACAATCAATATATCTATGTTTTGATAATCAATAAAAATGTATTCTAAAAATCAATATATAATGTATTTATATATATTTCATATTTATTCTTAACATTATATTATCAGGGTATATCTATTTAATTCCCATAATTCGAAGACTTTTTATTTTTTTACTTAATGAACATGATATCTTAAATTCATTGCATTTATTCCAGCCATTGTATTTATTTCAACTATTTCTATGTCATGTTCCCCCTATTTTCCATTAAATTCACTGATTATAGTTATTTATAATTAGAATTCATTGCCTCCATTACATTCATTTCATTCTTTTCATCCTCTGCTTTTATAAACCCATTCTTTATCTTATTTCATTAAAATTCTTGTTTCTCAGTTCTCCATATGAAATTATCCTAAATATTGTCTACTAAATCGTATCCGTTTCACAGCCTGCTTTGTGTTCTTGTCCTCTTTCTATTCTCTTGACCAATTTTGCGATACATCTGCATAGAAGCATCCTTCTCGCACTCTTTCCTCCATATCTCCCTCTGCCCAATTCCTAGTGTCATAAAACGCACCGTCACCGTGAATGTTACCGCCCCCACCAAACGTGCTGCGAGGCGCTCCTTCACCGCTTTCACTGTGATCTTCGGGTTTCCTCTCACTCAATTTCAGCACGCATTGGAGTCCCTTCGGGATACGTGTTTCTCGCACCCGGTTGTACTCTCGAGTCGTCGACTTCCTCAACATTTTTGCCTCTTTAGCAACGCATGAATGCCGGTCAAAAGAGCTTGCGGATCGAAAGACCTCTTTACAACCCGTACAAAGTTTGTAGCATACCACGTCTACTAAATCAGCGAATGTCATCATAATTGGCTTGAGCACATACGCTGCTGGAAATGTCGCGTTTGGTTACCCTCTTTCACAACTTTATCACACACTTCTCCACGCAAGACTTTTTCCGACAGTGGCTGATTGATAAAATTGTACTCATCCAGGAGATAGTGTTCCAGTCGGCATCCTATCATCACAATGTTCAAGATACACTCGCGTGACTAACACATTAGCGGCTAAAAAAAAACACAAATGTCTGTTACTCACACGAAACTCGTCAATATGAATAGACAGGTCTTCTTCCTGGTCGAACTTCTGTTGACAGACGCGACACGCATATCGTCCCAAAGTCGTACTCCTTTTATCGTCAGGGATGTGTTTCCGACACCTACGCAATGCGTCCTCCAGTAGCTTTTCCCAAAACTGATACGTTAACGGAAGTACGCTATTTGTGTGAATTCCATACCTCATATAAATCAAAGTGGGCCTCCAGCCCGCTTTCTTCATCGAAAGTTAACTGACATATTTGGCATGAATACGAAGAGAAATTCATTGCAACTGTTTTAGGATGTCGGCTTACTCGTCTTCTCTATTAGTGTGAAATATCCCTTTATATAGTCTGCGAGAATAGGGGACAAGTTTATGCCTTAATTATTAGGCTCACAATATTAATGTCACGACAATTCAAGACAGAGGGGTTGGTCTGCCTATGTGGACGGGTCAATCTGGTTACCCACGGATTTGGTTGGTTAATCTGGGTATCCTAATTTACCTTATAATGAAAAACTATCCACTCATGAGTAACTCGCTGCGATAGTTCTTATAGTTAAGCACTGCAATGACTCTGTTAGTTGCCTATTCGAGAGAGCTGTTTGTTCGGATTTTCCCCTATCCAATTATCTTTGTGGTGTGACAAAGTGAAGCAATCAAAACATCACACGGGGCTTTATCAAAGTGTTCCTTTTTAAGATCCAGGGATCCATGCTTAGGCTCTGTAACAGTTTACGGCGCTTCCACGCTATTGTAATACTCAACCTTGGTAAATCACTGCTTGTAAGACTTTTTCCTAGTTGATATTGTTCAAGGGGGAAGGTTTGGGTGTGGCACTTTGGGTTTGATATAATAGGCAACGGAAAATTTCCTATATGGCCAAAAGTGTCCATTTTGTAGCAAGACTTTATATTATGGCGAGCACCATCCAATCGACCTTTCTGATACAAGTGATATCACCATTTGTTCCTCCCACTATTTGTTTTTTTACTCGGAGTGCATCCGATTCTAACCTTAGATATGGTCACAGAACCCAAAGCCCTTCGAGCATTGATGTTTGAAAACGTTACCCAAGGCATGATTGAACATCTTACGAGAGTGAGCTGCAGTGTTTTTCCAGACTTGGACTTCACTGGACTTGTGAATCTCATCACTTTGATCGCCTTACGTTCCAGGCTCCGCATTGCTACCCTTCTATCTTCGCTGGTCTATCTCAACAGGCTTAGATTCAGTTACAATGGCGCTTGGCCTCCTGGAGGCATTGGGAACATCATGTGCTTAGTTGCTCTTATTCTAAGCACCAAATACAATGACGATGTGTCGTTAAATAACAAGCAATGGGTCAGCACTATTTTGGGAGGCTCCTACTCCATCTTCGCTACAGAAGATATCAACAGAATGGAGATATATTTCATTGCTCAGCTGGGCTGGGGTCTTGGTATCACAGCACAAAATTTGTTCTCTGAACTCATACCTTTGCTTGACTACGCATTTCCGCAAAAGCCTGCATCATCACCTTTCGACAGAGAATTCATATGGGAGGGTATGGGGTACTACATATTGTGTATCCAGGATACCCCAGGATGCCTTGTGGTACATGCTTGGGTTCGTTCAGATTACGTCGCCGGGCATATTTGGAACGAGGAGAATTACCTCGCAACGTATTGGGATTACTTAGAGCATGAAATGCTACTGGAAAATTAATTTTTGGACACTATTATCCTAAGGTTTAGGAATGAAAACCCGGTTGGAGAAGGGTAGACTTTCGTTCTACCATAAAACATACCATTAGTTTTTCCCTTTTGATGAGACGACCAAGCCTATAGAGAGTCTCATGCACATATAAAATAGCCGATCCAGAAGATATCCTAACCCCTGTCCACCGGCTCAGAGATTGATGGTGATAGAAGTGTAATCGCATTCGACGCGGAACCCGAGGCTCGGGGTTAGGGACCGCCTTTCGACTCTGTGGTTGCGCTGTGCTTATTTTTTTCTTGTGTATAAATGCCGCTGCCCTGGCTCTGACAAGATGCAAGGTTTCCAGATTGGGACTCGATCCTATCTTTCTCTTTCCGGGTGTGATATCGAATGGAGCGGTACTAGCTGAACCTAGCACATGGTATCGCAAGCATCACCAGTATATTAGAGGCGAGAGAGTTCAACGCTTACAACATCAATGTTTCTGATTCGAGTCAGTGAAGAATTTCAGAGTTATTGTGAAATATAGGATCTGTGCACCCTGTGAGCATCTGATGATGACTTTACCTTCACGAAGATGTCTAACGCTTAGGAAGGTTGTATTTGTAGCTTGTTTCTATCATTAGCTGGCTGAATTGATTATTGTAATTATTTACTATAATTATATACCTGTTCGAATAAGTCGAAGAAAGCTGCTCCTGCACGTCCTCACTCTTTCGTTCTTTTTTTCCCTCTTTATTACCATTGGATGAAACGTAATACCCGAAAAAGAAATAAACTGCGCCAAAATCACAAAGTTAGCGGCAGTAGGGGTGGTTGTCGTTGAAGGGCATCTTTTCTCCTTTTTTGTCTTCTTCTATCTCCTTTATTTCGTTTTCTTCCCCCCCTTCATGTGACGCTCGGCCTGCTCCTGAAGCGCGCGAGGCAAGTTTCAACCGTTGGCAGTATTTGTCGACCTCAGGCTGTTTCTCCTGTTTTTCAGGGCCTTCAGTAAGCACATATCCCTTTAGGGAGCGTCAAGACCTTGTAGTTTTCTTGAGCTGGACACGAACGGGGGAAGGGAAGCGGGGGTATGATGCCGCAAGGGTCATCATAACCGACATCCACACCAAACTCTCCTGGATGGAGTAGCGGCAGCGGCGGCAGTGGTGATTTGGCTCCAGTATTGGTCATTCTGGTGATGATGGGTGTTGACGGGGCCGGCATTTCATATAAAGAGGAACCCAGCGGTAGTGATCAGAATTAGGAGCAGGCTTGAACTCGACACGCAGCGCAGCCACCTTCTCAGAGTTGGGCAGAGTATCGATGATGGGCTCATCCGCACTATCATTACCGCCGTCACCATGCTTGGGCATATCCCCATAAAAATCCTCACAGCCTACGTCCGAAGTGTCATCGTCTATGCAACACTTCACAATACCATCATGTCCTCCCTAGCCCGCACATCAGCATACGTCCTCGTCTTTCCCTCATCATTAGGAAGATCAAACCTGCCAGTCGCGGCAACATAGCGATTAACCAGATAGCGACACCTCACAAACAATTCATACATGGTGTCAGAAAAGGATGGGCCCTACCCAATGACCATGGCGCGGCGGCGGCAGTCACCGGGGAAGACGATAGACTGCTTGACCAGGCTGATCTTGTACGGTCCTGCAACGTCCATCTGCCGGACGATACTAGACAGAGTGTGCGGGCCGGGGAGGATTTCCGCGGATTCTGTTTGTAGTCGAAAGATTTAGTCTGGGCAAATACAAATGGCCGGTTATGGGGGCTAGGAAGTCGGGAAGGAGGATCAGGTGTACCTTTGATCATGGACAACAATAGCCCTGCTGTTCCGTCTTGAATGCTCATTGTTAGGCGAGAAGGTTTAAAATAACAAATACGCGTGCTCTCTTGCTCATAGATGTATATCAATCTACTGCGTCTCGCGAATGTTTCTTGGGTGTCAGGGAAACATGCATGCTGGACTGTTCAAGGTGGAGCCTGACCCTTTTGGAGGGGATAGAAAATAGGGGTGAAGTGAAGGTGCGTCCCTGGCACTAAACCAGCTCCATATTACTCAATCACTTCCACATAGATAACTGCGATTAGTTCGGGCACTGAAAGGCCCAGGGGGGAAAAGCTCGCGCCGCACATCTTCTGCCTCATTGTGCCCGGAAAATGGAGCCGACACCAATCTGACGCCTTTGTCGTATATTGAAACAGCCTTGTATCCCTAGCGTAATGAATGCGCAGGTTTAATCATAAAGTAAAAAGCAAGCCTTGTTTTCGTCCTTCTTAACGAAAGGGGGATCATATTAGACTAACTCTACACTGGACATTCGTGATGAGGCGAGGGAGGTGTGTTTAAACTATCATTGAAACTACCCTCCCCGGAAGCGAGTTAACTTGATGGGTAAGCTAGAATCAAATGATGTTATTTATTTGACCTTCCCTAGCAAGGACATACAAGCAAATACCTGATAAAAAATGTTAGAGAATAAAACTGGTACAAGTGCCTCAGGGATGCGAGCTGTGAGACAACTTTGACTTGGCGTTACTGTAAAGAGAAGACTTTTCAAATCGGCGCAGGATTCGTTACTCAAGCCGCCCCCAGCTTTCTCGCAGCCACTTCTCTCTGACGGCACATGGATTCAGCCGCACGAACTACTTGAGCTGCAAAGTTTGAGCTGTCATACAGACGCCCCCATATTTTCTTTTCTCACATTATTTGATTATGTAGGCATTCGTTCTCGTATTCTAGCGTTTGAATTGTGATAGTTTGTCGTACTTGTGCCTCGTATGATACGCGGCGGATTAAACTACTTGGATCAAATTGGCCAGAAAGATTGAAATATATACTTGATGTAGGCCTTTCTTGGCTATTCATAGTCGCGGCTGAAAAGTAATGAAAGAATAGGTTATGGATATTACTCATTTAACTACTTCCTCATACGAGACCCAATAACGTAAGAGCTTAGGTGGACGAGATATTCCGAACATGTGGGCACGAAGCTTGCGGCCGAAAATATAAAGGGTAGATACGGTGCTAGCCATACAGTGACTAAGACGATTGTACGAAAACGGGAGCGTATGCCCGGAGTACAATGGACACGAACATCAAGGCCGAGTCAACCCATGTGCACGAAGCAGGTTTAAGTGTATTTGCTGAAATATGCCAAGCTTGAATTGAAAGACTATCTGGATGCGTTGGCTTTGCAGGTGTCGTGCTAAGCTAGGGCAGGTATCTGGGACAAAGATCTCCCAGTTTACTTGCGAGCATGGGCTTATGGAGTATTAGCAGCAGCCATAAACGGACTTGGGATACATTACACAACCTTTAAGTCTAGTCACTTCTGTGATATTGCGCGAAGCCGGTAGCCCCAAGGGTTGTTCTTTTAGTCGTTCTTCGAGTAGTTTCTGTGTGAAGTACGTGTAGTGATAGGATTCTCCCCGTAGCGCGTTGAGAGCTATTCGAGAATCAAAGATAACACTGGATAGCATCAGAATATGGGCTTCAAGCGCAAAACGTTACCCTTACATTCCTCCCTTAGAAATACAAATTTTCTCCTCATCGCATTGTCGCGCTTTCAAATCTGTCAGTCTGATCGCCCAGGGCCCTGTCGGTTCTCTCCATCTTCTTAGATTCGATAGTTGATGCGATCCGCTATAGTAGATGACCTCTGAGTCTGCAGGCCATATCTGAATAGTGTAAACCTCCGGCTTCGCGCCCCCGTATCTGAGAGTCTTGATGTGATTGGGGTCCGGTGCGAGCCAGTCATTATGCCCAAGCGAATACTTCTCGCTGTTATCCGCATCGAGTGCATCCAGAATGCTTATGATTCGCTACTGCGATCAGACTTAGTTGTGTATATCCTAAACTGGTATACTTACCGGATTTGAATTAACGCTCTCGTGCCAAAATTGGTAGCCTTCTTCATATTTCATGTCAAAGCGCAAACTGTTTTTGGTCATCCAGTCCATTCGTGTGCCAACAGCAGAATCTTCAAGGTAGTAGAAGCCTCGCTGTTTGATATGGGTTACAGCATCGCTCAGAGGATGATCGGACGTCGCCATGGTCTGCAGAGATAGAGGAAGATGTTGGGTGTGAGAGGAACGTAGCTGTGTGGGGAAAATGATTCATAGCCCAAGGCACTAGGTTATCGGTGTAGGTAGTAGCGATAAGAAACTTTAACCCAGAGGTGGCTAAAAAAAACGCAATGTCCGTATGGACCAAAAGAAAAGAAAATGGAGGGCATATATGCTTGTGAGTTGACATGGAGCATCTCCTTGGATGAATAGGTGGGCAAATCACTTCAATAATGCGCCCGTTCCCCTTTCTTCTTTCGTAGCTACACGCGTGAGAACACTGTACAAGTCCTGTGACCATGAGGGTAGCCTCACCACACGTACTCCACACTCCATTCATATCAAAACAAAGCTCATCTACTCTACTTAGTATTGAATATGTGGCGGCGAATTTTTTTGTAGCGACGTTGGATTGGGCAGGCACAAGGGTAATTGGTTTGTTTTGGCGTTGCCGGTATGCAGCTCAAATTATACAACCAACTTACCGCTCATGTGCCTGCTATAACAGATTTTATCCGAGGAATCTTGGCTTATGATTTCTGGGCTTATATCTCTAGGTTACGAAGAAACCAAAAAGCGGATGGAGGACTATCCAAGTTCCAGCAAATGTGCGTGGAGAATTTTTTTGGGAGAAGTGAATCTGCCTCATATATCCAGGAGGCAGGCTGAGATAGGCTCGTGTCAACAACGGGCGTGTGGAGAAGGAACCATGGGAAGAGTGGGTCTACCTCCTCCTGGGTAGGGAGGGTAGAAAACACATAGCTTTATTTTTCTTTAAACAATTACACATCTTAATATTTAGATAGTAAACCCAGAGTCAGGATCATGTAGTTTTCGGTAGCATGAGATGCTGCTATAATCCCAAGGTTTATATTGATGACAGACCAGTACATCGGGCGAGCGATGACCCAGGTGGGATCAGAGGAGCCGAGCATCTCCTTGATAGTCGCTAGGCGTATTGCTGAACGGCGTAGACACTAAAATAATCAAATATCAATATCAGGTCGCTTAAGAGCTCTTAGAGACTAACGAAAACCCGAGGGCGAAATCCCACTGGTGATAGCTTTGACCTGAGTGGTCGGGCACAAGCCCGCGACTGTGCGTATTGGTAATGAGTATACAACAATATCAGTAACGAAGCTGAGTATTGCATTATAGAGGTAGAACATGTTGATGTCAATGCAGGATCTTTCAGAGGAAATACCGTAAGCACTGGCAATGTGGATGCATTGGAAGATACACACGGATACATTGGCAACTGTCTGGCTAATGCAAACCGCGATAACAATGTCAATGATCCTGCCTATCTTCACCGCAAAGAGGCGTCTATAGCAAAATAGAACAGAGGTTTTGACGCAACCCAGGCATAGGTTGTAAAACAGAGATGGCAGCCAGACAATCAGGACGTATGAGCTCATGTTTGAGGTTCCGAGGCTTTGGACGTTTTCAAAATGATCACCGAGACCATAGAAGACTGAGACGAGATTGGTGGTAATAAAAGCTGTTGATGTGACCTTTAGCTGTTTAGCAGTGTTGTTTCGGTTTGGGACTTTGAATTCTTACCCAAGCGCCGCACATAACATCTGTTTACTCAATTGACTATGTCGGCTTGCCTTGGGGTAGGAAGTGCCATGCGGTCATCTATTCCCAGTTGCCTCACTATGTTACTCGAGATTATACGACATACCACTATGATGGTCGATATAGTGAGCGAGGAGATTAATACAGAAATGCTTTTGCTAAGTGACTTCGTCCCGAACCGGGACCTCTACAGTAGTTAAAAGGCTGTGCAGCTCTACTTGTGGGTGGGAGATGGACCAATCTGGTAATCCTGATTCAGGGAGACTATATCTAGATCCGGCAACGTAAGTGGTTTGCCTGAAAGGCTACTGAATGCTGGCTCTGGGGGGGGGGGGGGGGGGTCGTTGCTGAGCCGGGATTATTTTGCAGAAAAGATAATAAATCAAGCCGCCTAAAAATTGACATGACTTCGACAGGGTTGAGCGGAGGTAAATATGGCCACGCCATCTGCCGAATATCATGAGATAGTTTCGTGAGGGTTGAATCGTTGATGGGTCCGAAGAGTATCGCACCTCAGGCATAAATGCAATTTACTCATAATTGTTCCACTTTTGGAATGTTTTCTCAACCTGCCTTCGGGCGAGCAAATTCCTCTCCCACGGGTGCGAATATCCTAGTAACAAAAAGCGGATCACTCCGAAATGTCTTCGAGGAATGATTTAAATCTAACCTTACATTCTCGAAACGCTATTTCGGATTCGCATAGCTTTAAGAGATTTATTCAGAAATTCCAATTCTAGTTCGTGTTCTATGATATATTATTTTATTATCAATTATAATTTTATAATAACATTATAAAACCCTTTGATATTTTAAATAATTATATAGCTTTGAACATGGGTGCTATTCCACGACTTGTGATAGAGGTTGGCGCTAGCGTCGGATTGTTCGTCGAAGTTGGCATGTGAGATGCTGTCACTTCTGATTGTGCATATGACATTGATTAATTGAAAGACTTCCCTGCTTGACTGATGCATCGAAAATAGAAAACAAACATCCGATGTTCAACTCCATCCCAAGCAACTTCGATTATAAAGTAGATGTATCACTTTAACCACCATCTCTCTTACATAATACACAAAGATATATCACCAGATCATTCTTACCCTGATATTTATCTAACCATAGCAATACGAAGCACGACTTACGCTTTTGAACTCCAGATCAATCTCTCGGTACTATTGGCTGGGACCAAAGTGACTACTTCAACTAAAGAGGCATACAACTATCCTGCATCGTGATAATTGATTGAATACAATCAGCTCTCTTCAAACAATCTTCAAGCTATGCTGTCAAATCTTATCGCATAATTTTGAGTCCTGTTCTGAATATCTTTTTTATTGTATGCGGCTGCCTTTTTCTGATCTTTTCGGCTAAATCTGATATGCCTACTCTTTGAAAACCAGACCATTCGTGGCTCAATTTTTTTTTTGGAAAGGCATTATTGGGCTCTGGCGACTCTTTTCGGAATCGCTTGTAAAGCAATGAGTATGTTACGTCATGGTGGAACAATAACATTGTATGATCCAGGTAATAGACTTCGTATATCCTATCTGTTGGTTTTCCGGACTGGATTGGCCAATTGCTGCTCCGTACTCAGATGTCATCTGTGGCCTAATCCAAATTTCAGTGACAGATAGACATCTCCTGGCCGAAATTGGCCACAAGCCCAATAGACATGTACGTGAATAAGTAATACAAATATATTATATCCATTAACCGGAAAATTTTCATAGTCGGTATAATCAGGAAACAAAGCGATCAACATTCGACTAAATAGCAATGCATTTCACAAACATGGACTCAACACCAATCCACTTTTGAGCTGCATTTTTAGCTGAGATAAGTGCTATGCTGACTACACGAGACACGCTTATAACCAAATGGCGGCTTCATGCGGAAAATTTACGACGCGCTCATGATACTACGATGCTACATAACAAGCGCTTGGAGAAGGATAAAAATGATCTTGAGCATAAAATCGAAGCTCAGTTTCGGATTATTCGAGATAAATCTGAGGAAGTCGCGCGCTTGAAAACATATATGGAAGCTGAGCAGTTTCCGTTCATCGAAATACGCTCTCCAGGAGACGAGGCAGTATCGAGTCTTTCTGACTCACTCGTGCAGGATATTTGCGACCCTCAAGCAGCAGCCAGTAAGGAAAGTGATAATCACAGCCTAGACCTAAAGATAAATTTAGCTAGATCATGAATACATTCTCCTCGTCACACCCAAAACAGTCAGCATCTACTATTGGGGGCCAGTAATTAACATAGTCTCGCACTTTCTCGTCATGCTAATAAGCTAGTAAGTATCTTTTTGCAAGCGCAACGCTGGCCGGTCGCCAGAAGGGCGACACAAGGGCGGGAACATGCTTGCATCGGGATATTTCGGCTAGCTGGATAGTTGATACCATATACACTTCGGATGTCGCTTTCATTAGCGGTTTATTCATGTCTCACTCGTGGGCGGTACCTACGTACTCAATTGTGGACCCTCTAGGAAGTGCACAGTGCTTGGCCGCGCGCCCATTAACAAGACTCTCCTCAGTCTGTCCCGAATCCTGCTGTTCTTGTGGAACAGCTGTTAGCGATCCACTTGCGAGGCTACCATATTGCACCGATCTAGCTATTCCTCAACAACCCCACATAAGGCTTTAGGACAGACCCGGTGCCTTCTTACCATTTCCTAAGTTACTCTATTTTACCAACCACTTCAGTCCCTCGTCAGGGGCCATATCGCATTAACCAAGATGTGATTATACGAAATTATCAAACGCATTCATGAGAAGTCCGCTTTACACAGACCCGCTAAGGCATCATGGGCGCTCGGCCTCGTCTATCACGAAAAGCACGGAAGACTAGATAGATCGCTACAAACTCTCCCAAGGTTGATGTCCCAGCACTTGATTGGACAGTCTCGTCCTAAGGTCGCTAGTTGAGATTGGATGTAGTATAATAAACTAGCCACATAGCATCAACGACGAGCACTTTGTCTATACGAACGGTCCCATGCTGTAGAGCATGAGCAATAGGTGCATAGCTAATCTAGCAACAAACATGCAAGTGTATTTAGACATGCTATAGACATTGAGAAGCGCACACACCATTCACCAGAACTCGTCCAGGTTTAGGAAATGATGGGAAGGACCCACGGCGAAGCCGCGTCTGGATCTAAATGGCCTCTACAGCACATATTCGTCCGTTCTATAATCTAGGCCTTTTATGACCGCAACAAGCTCCATAAGTATCTGGTCATCTCGCCGAATTCTCTACCACTTTGTTCAGGATAGAGACTTGAAAAGATCCGACGTCATGATCACCTTCTGCGATATTGTAGGTTCCGGTCTTGATTACAAGGCAATGACCTTCGATTACTTCCATGTATCGTGGCAATACTCGGCTTCCGCAGGGCTATTTTGTTGGCTGCTCTTAGCGGGCTACCTGATATCACCTTCGACGTATGCATCCATTGGCGATTCGGATAAGTTGCAGCATGCGGGAATGATAGGTCAGTCCTTGATGAGCACAGTACGCTACGTACCTTTGCTCGCTCTTGCATCTGTGCTTTGCCTTCTGTCTACTATTGGGCTTGGCTGGCTTTTTTGGAAGCTTCGTTCAAACTACGTCTGGGTGCAGAAGCAAATTGTATTGTGAGTGCATGCTTTCGCTATTCATTCTTGGATGGATATTCATATCAACAGGCCTGTGCTGCTGAATTCTATTCTCGGATTGCTGTCTACGATATTGAACATATATACCATGCAAGGCGGACAATGGTCTGTGACTGCTATTTGTACTGTCTGCATCATTGGCGTTTGGGCCTTGTGTTCTGCAGTGATGTGGGCTGTTTATTATTTCACACTCGAGAAGATGCAGGGTAAGAAGACCTGGTTCTAACTGGTACAGTTGTGTACATGCTCGTCTAATAGAATTCTCTCGCACTAGCTATTGCTTTACTGTATTGCTGCTGTCTTTTTGTGTAAGAAGTATATGTATTCCAATAAAGATGCAGCAACCGAGCCAGTCCCTACAGTGGACTCTATTATGGACCTGTCGGGCGCGCTGCTATTGCGAAGACTATATACCGTACGATCAAGACTATTGTGACAATGGAAAGAATTACTAAGTACATCCTTGTGCTGTAAGAGTGGCTTTAGCCGTGTCATAGAAAAGTATATAGGAATCATGACATAGCAGTACAGCAGGTGCGAGAGGAAATGAAGCTATAGAAGTTGCTGCTTCTCACGTCGCAAATGTAGTCATCGGATAGCTGCCGCCATCTTGAAGAAACTCCAGGTTCCCTTTCAACAGTGCCGTTCTGCGACAATTAGCTGCGCTGTCCACTACGCCGTATAAAGCCAGCGCTTACTGTTGGCTTAGGTCGGAGGATCTGGCAGGTCAGCAGATGTCTGATGTGAGAGCACGACAGGCTGGCTTACATGGCTGCAATACTGCCACGCAGCTCTGAGATCTGCTGGGACACGGCATCTTGACCCGTCGTCAGCTGCTGGTGCAACCCTTTAACCTGGTCTTGTAACACCTGCATCAATGAGAAGACATCTTGCGGAAACCGTTGGGATGTGTGACAGTAGGCGCCCGGAGGCGGTCGAGGCTGGTCCTGCCGCGAATGGCCGCTGTTTTCGGCTCTGCGCTTTGGCGAATCTCCTGACCTTCTCCGCACATGAACGTCGGATGCCCTTCGCTCCGTTAACGAAGTGGTACGAGGGAGAAGAAGAGCTAACGTACCCTTGATCATCGGTCACAATCTGCTTCTGCAACCGCTCGATCTCTTTCAATAGGCCGTCCAGCTTGGCTTGCACATGCCCTCGGGCGTGCAGCTCGTTGGCCTCGTTGGCCTCATTAACCTCGTCTGCATGTGACCACGATATGATATCCGGCGCAGGATCAAATACATGCTCGTCGACTCGGAACGGAGCCTTCGGCATCTGGGGCGGGTAGGGTCCGGACCTGACGGGATTTGTCGGATGTCTCAAGGCCATGGTTTGTCAATTTTGGCTACGCAGGCTAGGCTATGGGCACTCGCTCTGTGAATTTCGGGTCAATACGATATCTATGGTCTTCTGTGTTAAGCTTAATGTACCTGATTGATGGCCTCGATCTGGCCGCGTGCCGCTGACGTATGGGCTGGCCATTTTCAGCCGGCAGAAGCTGCTTGGCACCGCACTGTGTGAATCTTGAATTATGAGCTGATCGAATCGGTAAACCCTGGCACTGGCCAGTATTGATTCGATCCCGATACTCGCGTGAATACCAACATATTTACGGTAATTACGGTACGGCATGCAGGACACGTACCAGATAGTACACCAGATGGTGCATGCCTACTCTGACTCCGTAATCCCTCAAGACATGGCGCGTGTGATTCGGCACCGGTTCTGCCCCGGAATCTGTGACGCACTAAAGTCTGGCATTTCTCCGACTCGACAAGCTTGGCTGCACTAACGGCCTGAAGTGGCCGTTGATGATCTTCTGACGATCCAATGGATCCACCCTACCTAGTGGGCTGTTGATCGGCTTCGACTACCATGCGTAGCTGCAAGGCATTTTTCAAAGTAGATGCCGTAATGGGCAAGTTCAGCCGCGATGGGCAAATTCAGCCGCGAAATTCAAGCCGTTGCATGATGACTTGAGAGCTCGGAACGGGAGGTGATGTATTGGCTGACGGCAAGGTGACGTGATGACCCCGGGTTGCAGCACTGGCATAGAGGCCAGTAAAGGCGGGCCTTCCATGTGACGGATAATGCTTTCCTAACACAACCATGTACTGTAGATGCACGACTCTAGCCCAATCCGGAGCTACGACCTGAAGGGGCCTGACTGCGTATCGCCTTCCCATGCGTTGGTCCACCCATGCCGACATTTGCTGTTGGGTGGCCTCAACGGACAGGGCTATTCTTGGACTTGAGAGAGATCGACAGTTTGGGAGCAGGTATTGGGGTTGAACGAAAGGCATCTACCTGTAGGCTCGTTCTAGACAGTGCAGAACTCGGATCTGTGTATATATATACATATATATATAAGAGAGCCTGCTATATGTCAGTCGAAGAAAGTCGCCGCGTCGAATAAGCCGCCCATGGTTTGCGATCATTCTCTTTGGGTGCGCCTATGCCAAGATGCCAGTGAGTTGAAGCTACAGATTACAGATAGACCGACAAGACTTCTCGAATCGTTCGCGCATCCCGAGCATGATGCTGCCCAGTTGATCGTAGTTGTGGGAGGCGTTCAAAAGCAGTCCGTGTTACAGCAGCTTGATGTTTCCTCGTGTGTTGACCGGCGGTCGTCTGGCAACGAGCTGCACCTATCTATAGCTCGGCCTAACACATGGACCGGGCGAAATATGCTCGTAGTTGATCATGAAGTGTCGCCAAAATTGCAGAGAAGGCTGCCGGCGCCGCAGAGGCCGAAAGTCTGCCATGAAGTTTTCGACCATGTCGTATCTGTACAAGAGGATGATCGCAGATTCGATTGTGCACGCGACGCGTTGAACCGTGTGCTATGCCAGTCTGCATTTCCTCTGGCCGACATCGTGTGTCTCTTCGCCGAGGACGTAGGCGGTATAGAGAAGGCGGCTGAGTTTGTTGCCTCGTGGATGGGCTATATGCAGACGTCGCCTTCCCATACTGAGCCCTTTCTCATCCTGGCCGTAGAGCAAGCGCAAGAGAGGATAGCACGTCAGAGAATTCTCAAGCTAACGCGGCAAATGCGAAAAGAGAAGCCAGTGAATCACTTTCGGGCCATCAAGGTCGTAGGCGTACCTAAATCTTGGCCGCGGACAAGGCAGGGGCCGGTGTGCCGACGTTGGAGTAGATTACAGACGGAAGTCCGAATGTGTCTCGATGCCAGTTACCACCGACGTCAAGATCGGAGGCTCGCCTTTTCAGCTCGACACACAAGTGAGTATCTGCGCTTCGCCGCGCCTTACTCCATAGCTCAGGAAACGCCACTTGATCTCATACACGTCTCTCGAATGCGACGCAAAGTTCCACCGGACTTGGAAGTCCATCTGACCGGCTTCCTACGGCTTTTCGATACAACTGATTCTCTTGTACAGGGCGCCATTCCGATCATTGCCTCCGCTCTTGTGCTGGATCACTACCTCCCGGGGCAACACGGTATGATTCGTCTTCGTAAAGGATCTCTTTTGCATGATGCTGATCTTGTGTAGACTCCGATCCGGGAGACGTTTTCCGCACCGTATACCGCGAAACCTGCCACCGCGCGTACAAGACGTCCCTGGATACCTCTGAAACCTTTGACGAGCTCTTTCTGCCCGCAGGATTCGTCGCGCTACTCGAGCATTCGGTTTGCCGGCAATTTGGTAGGTATCTCGAGGTCGGCGCAACAGAGGCCCACCGATCTCTGCTGGCTGAAGCTCGAGACTACATCTTGAACCTGCACTCTGAGGCTACATGCCTCGTGTGCCTGGCGTCGAGGCCCCAATATGCGTTGCCATGTGTACATACAATATGCCAGGCTTGCGTCTGGAGGTTTGGTAGCCTCGGCGACTCGCGCAGCTGCTATCTCTCCCATTGCCCCCTGTGCGACACGCAAGCCGAGCTGATAGTCAGGAAGAAGCCGGAAACGGCGAGCCCGAGGGTGCTTAGCCTCGACGGTGGTGGTGCGAGAGGCATCGCATCGCTGGCCATCCTGGAGGTTCTCGAAGAGGCGATCGGTCTTCCTTGTCCAATACAGTATCTGTTCGATGTCGTGGTAGGCACGAGTTCAGGTACGCACCCGATTTTCCCCTCGTTCCCATCTAACGCCAGAGAATAGGCTCGATCATCGCCAGTGCGCTCTGTATCAATGGCTGGTCGGTCAAGGACTCCCTTTCTGCCTTTGAGAGCTTATCCCAGACAGCTTTCCGGCCGCGGCCGCTGCTCATGGGTCCTCTGTCGACCTTTTTCCTGCCGTCTAGCTGGTGGGCATTTGTGAACTCGCTACTATTCGACGGCAGGTATCCGGCAGTCAATCTGGAGTCTGCGTTAAAGGGTGTATTTGGGTCTGAGCGTAGTATTCTCGACTCCTCCGCCGCAACGGAGCGCGGAGTCATGGTGGGCATGCCAATTGCCACGAACAGCAGCGACACCATTATCGCCACCAACTACAATGGAGTTGGACGCCGCAATGGGAACCAAGGTGCTGTTACCGCTCATACAAGACATCTGGCCTCTGACAAGATATCAGATTACACGATCCTCCACTCGGACAACGGGGTCCGTCAAATCCCTCTGTGGGAACTGTAAGCTTGCTTCACTCGCCTGAGCTCCTTAAGGACATATACACTTACTCGCACATTAGATTGAGATGCAGCACTGCCGCTCCATAGTAAGAAGTCTTCACGCTTACGTGTGCCGCACGTTGTTAATAGATCGGCAGCTATTTTAAACCACATTATATCCCAGGAGTTGGCTGGTTACAAGACGGAGGCATGTCCTCCTACATCAACCCAGCAGAGCTTGGTGTCCGCGAGTCTGGCATACTCTATCCGCAGACGAGTCCACACATTGTGGTATCCATCGGAAATGGAGCCTCACGGTCGAGGTCTGAAGTTGCTGATGGCGGTCCAGACCTGGGGAGCGACTCGTTTATTGTACGTGCCTACCAATCCCTATGCAATAATTTAAATCCGAGAAGAGCATGGAAGAAGCTGCTGTCGCACCATTCAGTCGCGGCCGATTGTGAGTTTTTCCGCTTCGATCCTGAATTTGACGGTCCCGAGCCCGAGCTGGACAGTGTGAAGGATATGGGAATGGTAAGGGAGACAGCGTCACAAGCAGCTCTCCACGCTCCCACGCTACCTAAACTGAAGCAGCACGTTCATGCAGAGCTTTTCTATTTCGAGCTTACCAGCCTACCCAGTCAGAACAATGGCTTCCTTTGCCATGGCCAGATTCTCTGTAGGTTCGACGCCGCTTCATCTGAGCTGGACGCTTTAGTGAGCCGACTGGCTCAGAAAGATGCTACGTTCGCAGTAAAGAACCACTTCATACCCATTCATCCATCCAACAGGGCTGGGTCCAATAGCAAGAGTCAATTCTGTAAGAAGATTAAATTCCGTGTGTCGAGTCGCGAAGAACAATTCCACATCGTGTTAAACGAGGAGCACCAAGCAACGCCTATCAGCGGCTCCCCATTCACACTAGCTCAGCTTGTTCAGGTGCAACAGCTTGACTCTTGGTTCGGCAGGACGGGCTGCAGAGAGATGGTGCAGGAGACAGGCTGTGGTTCGACGCCCGAAGATGAAACTGCGAGTGAAGAGCCCGCTCAGCCCCGCAGAGCAAATCGTAGGAAAAGGGTCATAGAGGTGGACTTTGAACTAGAACCTGTGAAGTACAGACGCACTTCTGATGGACGTAGACGACGCGTGTGATGGGCTTGGGGATATTTGGCTTCATAGCGACTCGTATACTTTGGAATCCTTTAACCATTTTGTTGTGTGCACAAATCTGTGAAGGTCATATGCAAGGACAGCTTCGGCTTAATTCCCCTAGAATAATCCGCTATTCAACGTCAAAGATATGTGGTTCGAGCGTATCATCTAATGATTAGACACTGATAGCTATGTGGGTATGATCATGGGCACGATCTGCACCAAGCAAGATAGATCAGCTTGGACAATAAGTGACGATAATACCCCTTCCCTCTCAAAAAACACTTGGCTCTCCTCCCACAGGCCTCTTTGATTCATTCGGTAGACATGCTTACTGAACGCTACGGCAACTTTTGTCCTGATAAAGGAGAAACCGGCGACGCTCGCCTTTCAAAGCACGTAGCCCTGAACTCATAACCACTCAGCGGTGTTGGTAGGGCGGCTGCGACCGCTGTGTTCACTTCCCATGCTTGCTTTATACGGACTGACCTTCATTGTTCGTCTTGCGACTATGGGCCGTCATTCTTGCGAAGTTATTGTGCTAGGGATGACTCATCAGCTGGGGATAGCTTACAATACTGTCCACGCTATGCTGGCCACAGACATGTGGGAAGTTGATAGGAAAAGCAGGAAAACCCTATATTCCCTATATAAGCGACGGGTAGCTTCAAGCCTGGCAGGAAATCGGTCACGGACTCATATGTTCGATGAGTCGAGTGATGTAGTCTTGGAGCGAATGCTAGGCTACTATATTCATTTCTAGGGGAGATTTATTGCGCTGTGATGCGGCAGGACTACTAGTGTCTAACGTGGGTATTGGGGTACGACCTGGCCACTTTGAGGGATTATGATGATTACCTGCATCGATATTAACTCCCTCTTTAGTCACTGCTTAAGCCACGTTCTCAGCCATCATCCCAGCTACAGGGCCTATAAATATAATTTTACTGCGTAAGTATCGCTTCCGCATAGATCCTCGTTCCGTAGGAAATTTCTGACTTCAGTATTGGCCGAAATCGGGACTGTCAGTGTTGCCGTAGAGGACTGGAATGAGGTGCGTTTTTACCTAATATTAAAATTTCAGTAGCTTCAAATTTGAGCAAATTCTTATTGAGGTTTAAGATAGTATCCAAGATTTTGGATGCGGACGAATCAAGCCTTCAGGCCGTTCCTTCCAGGCTTAATTGAGTCCCATATCCAACTCAATAGTAAGAACGAGAGTTTCTGGTATCATATCCTATAGCGTCTTTATTTTGCCATTGATCTAGGCAGATAAGGACCTTCAGAGAGCTTTAGAGAGTGCTAAAAAGCCACGATGCGATTGCTTGTTGCTGTCTTGCCGTTTTCCTTGTCGATGGGCGTCGTGTTCGCATAACAGCAGCCGTCTCTATCATCTACCTTGGCTCAATTCCCAGGCTGCGCAGTAAGTTCAGCTACTACCAAACTAAACCTATAGTTGCTCGTCAGGACCCACCCATACTCCCACCGATGCTTATAGACACGCGTGAAAGAGGAAGACAGGGAGGAAACTAGTGTTGAGGCGAAACCGGGCTCTGGTCATTCAACATAGGCCAGAATAGACGCCTTCAGACTGGTCGTTGAGCTACTAAGAGGGGGAATCTCAAAAAGTTATCATATAATGATTAGAAACTGAATGCCCTTTGCATTTATTAGTGGTATTCGATTGTATTCTTTCGAAAAAACAACTTTCATATGTCAATTTTTCATTGCATATGAGGCATGTATTACTCCTAAAATGTTTTATATCGCATCATAGGGACCATAGCAGGTAACAAAGAAAGCTGCACTGATATCTTCACAGTTGCGTGAGCATGTCTGTCCACCACAGCACAAGATCTCCGAGGTGAATTGCAATTACTTAGTGACGCGAAGTCGACGCAAAATCTAAGAAATTTAATGAGAATGAGGACGGGCTCGAACAGGGGATAAGGTGGCCGTCGTCAGCTCGTAGTTAAAACATCTTGCTGCGGATTTCTGATGTGGGCGTTGGCCCAGACTGACCTAGTAATGGCCCAAGTCTACTGAGGCGCTTTATCTACTCTACACATGCAGTCGAATTTTGTGCCAAAGGCAGTATGATTGCCAGCGCTTACATTAACGATAGCTGATGGTCGAGTGCGCCAAAGATTCTTATAGTTAGGTCAACGTCAACACTTTGACACGAGATTAGAGCAATCTGCCTCTGGAATCGTTGTTGCTGGCAATTCGAAATGTAAGTACGGATGTAATCAAGGTGGGGCCTGCAGTCGTCACATTATTGCAGGTTAACGCACCAAATGATGAATAGAATACGAGATCGAGAGGGCGGCTAACTGCAGCGATAGCTACCTACTCGGATCTTGTTGAAACCCTGCTTGATCTGACGGTAAATCACAAAGAAAGACTATTCCCTTCCTGCCAAGCTATTATAAATGCATGGTGGCTCCTTGGGGCTGCACGCTTGGCTATTTTGCTGGCTAAGATCCGTTCATCCGAACCCGTTAGCGGCCATTTCGGAATCTTGCACGCTTGGACGTAGCCTGATGGATATATCTATCTATCCATACAACCCATTGGCCACGTAGAATGAACAAGCAAGTATGCAGTCTGAATCACAAAGCCTTCATACCTCTGGCACACTCTCCGAACTATGCAGTGCTATAAAGCAGCCGAACCTGCAAGACCAGTTGTCGGAGCTACACGAAACCCTAACAGAAAAAGAATTTCATGTCGAAATACTTGAGATGGAGGTAGAAATGCATAAAGACACACTTTCTGAATACTCAGCATTGGTCGAATCTCAGAAGGATATGATAAACGCTCGGACGGCTGCGCTATGTCATACAGGACAGTCAATCCGTTGCTTGTTAGACGCGTTTCAACAGAGTACCCGTGGCGAACATGTTGGTCGTTCTTTAAAACGGCGGCGGCTATGCTGAGGGCTCAGCTAAACTCAGCAACCCCCGTGTGTCCAATTCTGAGTATGAGCGGTCGTCAATTACTTTGGGCGAATCTTGTTTTCTATCCAGCTTGTTCTTCTGTAGTTCCATGGCAACCAATAGATTTACCGAGATACTCTCAAGACATCTGAATACTTTATGCCTTAGAGCACGGGACCGACATTGCCAATGCAGTTGGTTGTAGTGGGGATTAGGTTGGCGAGGATGGCTGCTCATTCTCTCTACTTGAACATGTTCATCACACAAGCAAACTCTGTTTTACCCATACATTAATGCATGTGTGAGAAACTACGAATCATGTGATAATCATGATTTTCTAACGCAAGAGCTCACGCGAAAACCGACACTGGATTTTCCGCGGGCATCTGGAGTCTGAAGCAATCACTTCACGGCTTACATTTATTTAAGGAGCAAGATACAAGCGTAGGAACGGATTGGTCGTTCATTGGGGCAGACAAACCCAATTATTCATTCGGTTATTGTCAACCAATAGCAGTCGAGTTCGAGGACGGCAAGTTGTGTTGGGACACAGTCTTTGATTGGGCGATGGGCTGAACTGGGTTTGCTAATACGGCCTCACCGACGTCGTACGTGCCTCTACAAATGATCCTCCTTCCTGCGGTGTTAGCAAAAGTGCCGGAGAGCTAAAAGGTCGCATCAGAGTTTTGCTCTGTGATACTAGGGATGTACCTTGAATTTGATGTAAACGTATACTATGGCGCTATGTCGTAGAATGCGTGTTTACAAAGACGCTGCCAAGACAGAGCAGGGTGCTTCGGTTTCGGACGGATCTGATCCCGAACATCCGATCAACTAAGTCTGCATCATGGCAGGTTTTCCCATCAGGAATCAGATCAAATTTGTCCGTGTCTAGCCCTGTTTGAGCCACAAATGTGAGGACGGACAAGACTTGCGATGCGACTGGCCGTGGGGCGAATAACGAGATACGGAAGCTCAGGGTGCCTGAATTAGGCGGGCTAGATTCATTTCATTCAAGCCAGCTCCGGAGTTTCTGCGAGGATATTTCGGGGAGCGATACAGTGGCATCTAGGCCCAGGCCATCTGGATATCTACATCGTCGACCCGGGAAAGCAACCTGTAGCGATACGGAGCAGTACGAAAGTAAATAGACTAACTATGGCCCCTTCACAGCCTGTAGTCAACGCTGTTACGGCCACTATCGACTTTAGCAGTTAGCTGCCTGGTCATACTATGATTTGATAACATGACTGCCGCTTCGATCAGTTTCTTCAACTTACCGCATATGACGTCTAAACACTTGCCTTTAACAGATAACGCCTACTTGACGCCCGATGAGCTTTGGACCGGGTGGGAGTCACGCAGCTGGTCAAGGAAGGTTGGAGTTCCAAGGGCCAAAGTCACCTCATGGTAACATAGAATGATCGTGACGCGAAAAGTCTCCAGACTTGCGTTGATGGCTATGGCTCCGATTGTACTATACGCTATCAGTTCGGGAAATTTCACGAAGCGACACATGCCACATGTGCGGTTTGTTCCCAGGAGTGTGGACTGGTCGGTAGTACCAGAATACTGCCCAGCCGGTACAATACGGAGTATCCCCAAGAGCTCGACCAAATCAATCCCAAGCATACAGGCTCCGCGGCGATCCTTCCAGAGCCCTAGCGAACCAGACCCGCGCCGTCAAGAGGTTCTGTTGGTGTTTTGTAGAAGCTACAGAGCATATAAAGATCGTGCGTGGTTACCGGACGAACTTGCGCCTGTCACAGGAACCGGAAAAAACACGTTGGGGGGACGGGCTGCCACACTGGCTGACACGCTTGGCACTCTGTGGATAATGGGGGAAACGGCCGAGTTCTATGAAGCCGCAGACGCCGCAGCCGCGATTGACTTCTCCAAGACCTCTGATGGTGCTATCAACGTCTTTGAGATGACTATTCGCCACCTTGGAGGACTGCTAAGCGCGTATGAACTAAGTGGTGAAGAAGCCCTTCTTGAAAAGCGGTGGAGCTGGGTTAGATGTTATATAAAGCTTTCGACACCCCGAACAAGCTTCCGGGATTCTGGCTCAATTTTGATGATGCACGCAAGGGACGCCAGCTTGCGGGAGTTAACGATCCGTCGGCTTCGCCAAGATCCCTATCACTGAAATTCACGCGACTCTCCAGTTGACGGGGAATCCAAAATTCTACGATGCCGTCGCTCGAGCCACCGAGTTTCTCAGATCTGTGGGCAATTCTACTATGCTGCCAGGCATGTGGCCTCTGATGCTAGATTTTCGCAGACAACAAGCCCACGAAAAGCGCTTTTCCCTGGGAGCTCTAGCCGACTCTCTCTACGAGTATCTTCCAAAGATGCATCTCTTGTTGGGCGGCGGAGAGGCTATTTATGAGGAGCTCTACAGGGGGGCAACAGATCAAGTTCTGCACAACCTCCTCTTTCGCCCCATGCTGCCGGACGATCAAGACATATTATTTCTGGGAGAGGCAGAGTGTTCTGATAAGCATATTAATCTGATACCATAGAGCCAGCACCTTTCATGCTTTGCTAGTGGTATGTTTGGATTAGGTGGCAAAGTTTTTTTTTTTTTTTTTTTTTTTTTTTAAGATAAATGGGCACATAGATATTGGCGATCGTTTGGCCCGTGGGTGCGCCTGGGCATACATCCAATTTCCAACCGGCCTCGTGCCCGAGATATTCAGCCTCATTCCGTGCGCATCTCTCAACGAATGCCAATGGATCGATACTAGAGATCCCCGGTATTAGCTGCGGCCTGAAGCCATCGAAAATATCTTCTTGCTCTACAGGATTACTGGCAAAGAAGACCTGCGAGATCTGGCTTGGCAGATGTTTCAGAGCTCAATCAAATCAACGAGGACGAGTATCGCATATGGAGCTATCCGAGATGTCACGGTATCGAACACCCCTGAACAGGATGATTCCATGGAGGTGAGTTACCAGACACTTTGCTGTCCATCCCTCCTTTCGACTTCAGGTTGCCTACATTATACAACTAATCTTCTTGCCTTTTAAAATATGTTATCGTTGCAATCTTGGGCTTCTCACAGCTAACACTACTTTAGAGCTACTGGATGGCAGAGATACTCACATACTTTTATCTGATATTCTTGCCCCCTGGCCTGATCGGTCTTAATGATTATGTCTTCAATACTGAAGCGCATCCTCTTCTACGACGCAGAGCATGATTCACTTCAAGGCTTGAGCTTGCAATTGATGTGACGTATAACAACTACTGGGTAAAACAGGTAGCTATGCTGCACATAATAGGAATCACGTGGGTAATCGACCCAAGAAGTACTCAGAATCTCAACTACAATATGCTTTTGAGTCACCCAAGGCAAATAGAATGCTTTCAGGTAAGCTTGGTTTTGAGGAAGCCTCAGGGTGGGATAAGTGCTTTTTGCTCGACAAGCAACGCTCAGGATGAAGCGTCGTCACAGGAGGGCTTTTGCGACAGTAAACTGATTGATCCATGTAGCACGCCCTGCGTTGGCCCTACTGCCCATTGGGCTATTTCCTTAATGGGATAGTACATTTGTACGAAGATTGCATCAAAAGCGGCTGAGTGTGCCGCTTGGATTGGTCTGCGGAGTACTTCTCGCGTTCTAGAGCTTATATGTGTTGTAGCCAACAGTTTGTGTCAAGCTCCACCTGTCTATGCGTTGCCAACATTGGGATTAAAACCCGGGCAGTCCCAGCGCACTCTCGCTCCTTTTAGATGCTATAGCAAACGTTGTCCTTGTTGAACACAGGCTTCAGGTTTCATCGTTGAAAGCCTAAAATATTCCATGGTAACATTATGGACCATCCAATTATCCCCGAGGACGAGAATCGAGGACCCCAGATCCTCATCATTACCGGTATTCTGGTCATCACTGCCTTCTTGATCGTCAGCCTCCGAGTTTATGTTAGAGTAGTGATACTCAAGCATCTGGATTGGGACGACTACATCATGTTCCTTGCCATGGTAGGTGGCTGCAAAATGGTGAGCGAACGTCACTGACCTTGTGCGGTAGGCCGTCGTGCTCGTCGAGATGATTGTTATCATCCCCCAAGTCGGATATGGAGCCGGTCGCCATGTTCAGTACATCAAGCCATCATCCGATATTGTCAAGGGCCTACGCCTAAACTTCGTCACCCAACCACTGTGTCTGCTAGCTCTTTGCTTGACAAAGATTAGCGTCGGTGTATTCCTTCTTCGTATGACACAAAAGGTCCGGCTTCGGCTGTTCATCTGGGGAACCATGACACTTACTGCCGCAGCCAGCCTAGCTAACCTCTGTATGAAAAGCCCACGGATGTACATGTTTCTACAGAACGTACACTAACGCTTACAGTGGTGGTTTTCCTTCAGTGCAAGCCGCTGGCCTTCACATGGGATACTTCGATAGAGGGTGGGGTTTGCATGCCCCTTGAATATCGCAAGGCTGCAGCATTCGCTAATTCCGGTGCGAAGAACGGGTATTTTCTTGCGGCTAGCTCATACTAATGCGTTGTTTTAAGGTGTGTCGACTTCAACGGACATTATTTTCGCCCTGCTTCCTGTCCTGCTGCTTCGCCAGGTTCAAATAGACCTCAAGATCAAGATCATGATCATGAGCATCTTATCGTTAGGGATCTTGTAAGGAGGTACACCGCATTATCTGAAGCCTTTCTAATGTACTCACAGTGCTACTGCGGCTGCAGTAGTGAAAATTATGCTTTTAAGGGCTTACGGTAAACACGGAGATTTTCTCTACGACAGCGCGGACCTGACTATTTGGTACGTATAGGTGCGGTGTGAGGACCGAATCAGAGGCTGATACGTTCAATGCTCGTAGGGCCAACACCGAAATATGTATATCCATTGTTGCCGCCAGCTGTCCCTACCTGAGGCCTTTGTTTAAGAGCCTTCGCAACGGCTATACAAGAGAAACGCATAAGCAAGATGAGAGAGGGGGCGAAATAGAAATGAACAATGAGCTTCTAGTATGGAGCAAAGACTCCAAGTGTTCCGCTGCAATATCCGAAGGAGTTGTCGGAATTGCGATGTAGCCGGGCTGCCCAATGTAGAATGTCTTACTCCAATGATCTATGCATTACGAAGAAGTTCTCGTCGAGGCTTGCCTCGTGGCTTGAACAGTGTTTCTGAACTCCCGCTGATGGAAAATGGTGCCAAAACTGTCGATGTAGAAGCTGCATGCTGCACTGGCCATATCCGCTTAGTCTTCCCCAGGTTTGCATCCGAGGATATCGTACTTGCCAGGCCGGCTGGAGTTCTCCCCACAAGTGCGATGCTAAGTTAGGAAAGGTTCATTTCCGGTGGCTTTCAGGCTTCAGCTAGACTATTTTGCTCACTTGCATAAGCTCTGAAGTCTCCGCCTAAACGCCTAAATGCCAAGGCCTTTCCGAGGTCGTCCGAAACTGGCCATAGTGGCCAAAAATGGCCGGCAATTTACGATATAACCGTCGCTGTCAATCATTTCCAATTTTGATAGGCTCCACTTGAAACTCCTGGCACTAGTGCGCTGGAAAATGCTTGGTTAATCTATGTCATTTTGAAAAAGCGATGCTACCTCAACCCTGGAGAAACGCAAAACCACCATGTAGTCGGAGTAATCCGCCAGCTCGTGCTCGACCAAAGTCCATGGTTCAGCATGTCACTGGATCGCCTTGCTCTGGAAGAAAAGTTTCTCAGCGATGCCGCTGCTTGAGGTGGCATAACTTAGATGGTGGTGGGGCTGATTGTTTGATTCGGTACCGACAGCGTGGAATCACCGCAACCAACGCCGGAAGAACAGCCGCCCAGCATCAAAATCCCTCTCGTTAACGAGCGAACATCTTCACGTCAATGTTCTTGCTGGATACGCTGTGATACTGGCGAGGTTTACTGGCCCTGGTCCAAATCCACCAGCTGGTATACCACGATTAAGTGCCCTCATCCTAAGTTTTCCGGCCGTTCTTTTCTAGCCCCTTTTAGGCATTTTCGGCAAAAGGGAAAGAGACGTTTGAGAATCATTTGGACCAATAGATTATACAGTGTCGAATCTTCGATCCTCGTTGAAAGTTCATGCTAGGGTCATTGGCCTGTGAGCTTGTAGAGCCCCCGATCGTTGACGTTCTGTACATTGTTGATGTTCCAACCAAGGGGTGCAACAGGCTGTATGAATCCGGGATCTTGGCCTTCAAGGCAACAGCCCCTCTTACTTAGATCTGCCTCTGCAATGGAATATTGGATGCGAAGCTTTTGGTTATACTGTTCTCTGATGATCGAGATGAGCGTCCTGCGTTAAGCTGAGATGGTAGAACTGTGGATGGTATTCCCCACCTTGTAGCATGTATCATTACGTTTTTCCAGACTCGGTTGCCTTTTCAGACCTTCTACCCCTGAGGAAAGCAATTTCGAAGCCAATGTATACAATTCAGGCGGACCGAGGAAGCTGCCGAGGCGAGTTATTCTGACTGGCCTTAACAAAGTGAGGGGCCGTTGTAATCAATGTTCAAATTCGAAACTTCAACGGCTATCGAGACGAAGCATTCCACGCTTCAAGCGGTGCCTTCGGCTCGTTTGACTATAAAGAATTGGCCCTGCCTCAGTCAACCACAATCCTCCATAGGGTATCGTCACCTGGCCCCGTAGAAATTCAGGCGTCATTTCGCATGTGAAAGGCGGAGTGTCTCGGGGAATCTTTTATTGTTACCTCATCTAACTGTCGTCACCGGTGATGCAGTTGCTTTGCTTTGGACGGATAGTAGTTCAGTAGAAGCCGTAGGGATACATGCGGACGTACGCCTCCCCTCGAAGTCGGCAAAACGGTACAGTCCTAGAGTGATGAAGCCAAAAGAAACTTGAGCGGGGATATTATGCCCTCATAATCATACATTGTGTGGATACCGATACCGGACGTCGTCAAAGACAAGGCCACAAGGTCACACAAAGATATAAGCGAATCATCCGTTCGAGCTTGCTCTCAGCATCTACTCAGTGACTTCTATCGCTAGGACATAAGGCTCCTTTATGCGCAGCAATGACAGATCGGGATTCTTGAGATATGGGCGTATGTTCAAAAGTGAGGGAGTGAATTTCAGTGCACTTTATTGCTAATGTGTTAGACCCCTCGCTCTGCCGCCCTGCAGTTTACATCGGCGTCTCTTTCTCACAATGACCTACAATAACTAGTGCCTTGAATTCACCCGAGTCCCAATTCATCCGAGCTAGTCAGATCTGGCCGACGTAAGCTTTTTGATCCTTGAGAGTCGCGATGCCCTCAGCTCCGGCGCTGCCTCTTCCTCGGATGGTCCGTACTGTCATCGTTGGTGTTGCTCTGAAACATGTCTAAGAGCCCACGAATTGCTTGTTCTTGCTGGTCCAACACCCTGGTTTGGATGTCAATAACTTCTTTTTGCGAGGCTATCAGCGCGGAGCATTGGGCGATGGCTTCTTTCTCCATATTGAGCTCCGATTCAAGCAACTCAATCCGAAACTGCTTGTCTTGGACGCACTCCTGTAGCTTGGACACCTGGCCTTCAAGGTTCCGCTGTTTCAAGATTGCATTGCACACACCGTAATCAAAATCGCTCGAGGTGATCGAGACGCAGGACGACAGTGGACTCTCTGACCCAGATAGCATCCTTGCGTTATCAGTTTGATGAAATTTGCCGCGGGGGCTCATTTAGCTAGTATATAAGTTTTTGAGTGCGACTCTCGTCCTTACTGAGTATCTGAAGAGGGCCAGATGACTTTGGGCGCAATGGCCCGAAGGCTTGATTCATCCGCGATTAAGTCTTAGATACTATCCTACATCTAGATGATCTTCAAGTCTTCTCTATATTGTCCAGTTGCGGCGATTTCCTGCCACTCACCAACGCCGCGCATATATATCCTAGAGAACCGATTTTGCACGGATAGTGCTCTCGGTCTTTCTCTTCTCCCGCTGGCTGAATGGATCCTGTAACTATCTATGTCCTCATATTCTGCCCTTCGTTTGCCGTATTGCTTCTTCGGCGACACCTAGGAATTGGTCGACGCCTCGTCGGAACGACGCTTGCAGCAGCACGACACCTTGCTGATTCGATCGCTTCATTAGGTCGTGCTGTCCTTAAACGAACTTCTCATATTCAACTACTGAGCCGCCACAGTCTAGTCGGGCCTTGGAATCTATTATCGGTTCTGTGCTTCCTGCTGTATTGCGCAGCAAATGTACTGTGCATTCTGACCCCTTGGGCATCGACGTCCATGTCTGCGGCGATAAAAAGGACTGGATACATATGCCTGATTAATATGTCCCCTCTCTATGTATCTCCCTTCTTCGATTTCCTAGCAGATCGACTATCACTATCTTTGACACTGTTTCGTAAGATCCATGGTTATATTGGGGCTGTAGCATTGATGGTGGGCGTCGCCCATATCGCCTGCGTTGTGGTCCACTTTGGCCGTGACCATTCTTGGAGCGATATTTCCAGCATCGAGGTAAGACTGTAGACTGTTCATGCTAGACTCGTACTGATCAGCTAGTCATTCGTTATCGACAGCAGTGCAGTCGTTCTCCCCATGCTTCTGATGTCTACCTTGCCACTCACTCCGCTACGCAGGCGGTATTTTGAGATCTATATATTTCTCCACCGTTTCTCTGCTTTCGCATTTGCTGGCGGGACTTTGTTTCACCTATATACGATACAGTTGTTTCAAGATGCCTTTTCTTCAAGAAATGTTGTTGAGCTTCTATTCCAAATGATCAACGCTGGTTCGTCTCCACACATTCAAGCAGTGAACACCGCCAGCGACAGACTGGATATCCGTTCGTCCTGCAAGATGGGGACACGGGACCTACAAAGATTTGAAAGATGGCTGAAGGGACTTATAGGGGTTCGAGATGCGGCAAGGAGATATGAAGACGCAGAGTAAAGAGATCGAGTCGGTTATCAAAAATTTCATGCAGGATCAATCTCTAGTTAGATCTCGAAGAGTCTGTGAGCCAATGAATGCATCAATTTCAAAGCTCAATACGACGCATGCATTGTCTACCAAGAGATACGATATGGTCACAAGCGCCGAAATGATGGAACATATTGCTTAGCGCATTTCACGTGACATCAAATCACTTATGGCGATTCACCACATCTCGGACTAATCTGAAACCTCAACCCATCATGTAATTGTCTTATGGCGTTTCCTATATTCTTTCATACTCGGACTCAAACATTTTTATTGCATTTGTACTTCTTCTTATGCCTAATCTGACGCATGTCTAAATATGAACGCATCCAACAATGCTGGTAACTGGGAAGAGGTCTGCGATCTCGACGTGTTTCCACATCGCCCGCCACAAGCGATAGACGTCGGCAGAACGAGGAAAGAAAGAAAGCGAAGATATGTCCGTCAGCCGCACATCAATTCTCTCTGCTCCAAATTACTTGTTCATCACCACACTGCGCTTTTCCTCAGACCGTTCCAATGGGCGGGTCAGCACATAAAGCTGCTCAATATCTCATTCTTAGAGCTAGAGCGGTGTATTTCCCCTTGTGCTCCGACTCAAGACAACTCGAAGTCAAAGAGCTCATAACAATGCAAAGGCTTACTTACAGACCCTGTTAGACAACTCAGAAGTGTTGGAACTGTTTTATCCATGTGCTGGTCCAGAGTATTCACCAGCGGCAAGTTTACAGTCTCATTGCCAAGCAGGTTTGGAGCGCGATTATACCAAAGTATGATCAGTCATGTTATATTAATGGGCCTTGCTGCAGGCATCGGCGAAGCCGAGCCCGCCATAGTTGTATATGTTGATCTAGACTCTGTCTCATGGCAAAGAGATTATTTGGTCAGGGCCGTTCAAAAAAGGCATAATAGGAACTTGCCAGTAAACAACTTGCGCAGTCGCAGATCAAGAAAGCCCACACCACTTACAAGGACCGAGGAGCCTTTTATACCTGCATTCTGCCTGGCTATGGCGCAGCGCAACATCTATGGGCTTGACATATCCCTAGGCAAAGGGCTAAGTTCTATAAGATCCCCAAACCGGTGAGTCCATCTCGACGATATGAAAGATGTGGGGTACAAGGTGCTAGCTGACAATAAGGATAATAGAGACTTGATTCTTTAGGGTCTATGTTCCTTGATCAATCAAAGTTGCAATGGCAGCTAGATAGGGCGCCTATTGTGACTCCACGAGAGCAGGCGAATGGTGCATACATGCAATATGTAGCCTGCAAACGATACTTAAACATTCAACATCGCTTACGTTGTTCTTGTGATCGTTTGGATTTGCCCCATTCTCTAGTAGAGTCTAGGGACTGTCGCAGCAGCTCCCACTGATCGCGCAGATCCAGTCAATCTCGCGAGATTCTACGGTAAGCTTAGAAATGATCTGTCGCACTGTCTGTCAGGCCCTTAACCAGAGTTACTCTGTAATCTAGTGTACACAACCTTCTTGCTTACTTGAATTACATCGCGCAGCTGCTGACCGATCTATAACCCTAGGCGGCCGACTAGGGGGCGAGCCAGCCGTAGCTGATGTAGTTGTAGCTGTGGTAGTAACTACGTTATTCTATATGTCTTCGATCCGACTAGTTTGAGTACGCAATATACAGTGCGACAGATCATGATATTTTTACAGTGAGTAAAGGAGTTAGACAGGCCTTATCCCCGATTTGCTTCTAGTACAGAGTGCCCCGTACGTTCAGCTGATGTCCAATGTAAAAATTCGTTTTTCTCAGAGTGCTTTGAAGTTTTGCGAGTTTTTCAGGCTAGAAATAATATAGCTAGTTGCCTCGGACATTACAGTCTCCGAGCACTTTCCTGCGTCCGCGCGGTGGCGCGGTTTGCGTACGGAGTACTCCGTATCAGTCTAAGTGTGTCGCGCTAAAGAATTAAAACCAACAAGCATTAGACACCGCTATCATCTAATCCTATCTCAGTTTAGTGTCTTGTAGCATTTTCGTCGTTATGTATTACATGCGTTGGTGCTGACGTGCGTCGGTCGCGTCATAACAACCCATTTCATTCACATAAAATAAAGCACGTTGCTATCAGCGACCTTTTACCACTGCTATACGTCCAACAACAAATAAAAGGCACTCGCATGAATTTGACGTCATGTGATGCCCACGACATTTAGTTGGCTTGGTGATCTAACGATAGAAAAATCGTTGTGCCATAGTGGAAGGTACTGATACGAATTGGCCCGGTTGAATATCATTGTCACATTGTGCAGTCTTGTTGGTACCCCCCTGAAGGAACGTTGGTTGGGTGGATAAAGCGGACTCCGACTTCACGAAACAGTTTGTTGGCTTGCATGTGAGGTTCATGGAGTTGAAATTATACTAGTTCAGAGACTCTTGAGAGTGTGGAAGCGTCAGTATGGCCGGTTTGGACTTTAAATAAGGGCCAGCCTAGGGAGCATCATTGCCCGTGCTTATTTCATTCTTACTCACTGGAAGAGCATGCCGACCTCCAAATCATGGTTGATGCAAAGATCAAAAGAGCCGATGCTGTTCGGAAGCGTGGGCCCACCATCATTGGGAAAACAGCCGAATTGGGGGCTCTGGCGGACATATTCACATTCGCGGTCTACCGGGACCTGAATGGAAACTTGAAATCTGAGTGCTTTGTGCCGGATGGCGAACAACCCCCAACCGATATCGAGATTGTAAGGATTGATATCTATAAAATATACTTCCAAGACTAAACGGCTGACCACCAAATGTAGCTTCAAGCTCTTAGAGGCGCTCGTAGCGGCGGCTCAAGGCCGCCGCGGAGGCGATTGGCGAAACCAGATATGAAAGCACATAGTGGCTTCGAGAGGCCCAGTACTGGACATTATTCTCAAGGCCTGTCCAATGTTGCTACTGAAAATCTGATCTCCACTAGCGTTACCAATAGTGAAGACTTTGGGAGTTATTGTAAGGAGGACGATGAAAGCCTAGGTACCTGGTGGGCATCTGAAGATAACTTCGCCTTCACGGATGTGTTTAACGCTAAGGCTAGTGGTTCCACAACACGAATTACTAGTTCTAGGGAAGACAGTGTCAAAGATGAGGGCTCATATACCATCAACGAATGGCTACCAGCCCAGGGAGCATGCCTTGGCTTTAACTGTTTGAACAATTCCTACCTAGAATAAGGATCTGGGACCAATGATACTTTGATTTTCCCCCATCTTCAGTGTTTTTAATAAAGCCAACGTCCATCTTCCGTTCCCCAATGGAGCCACTTATCAAACTATTGGATTTCGTTAATAGCCTTCGTGGGCGCATTGGAGTTGACTTGTATTTTTTTGCGAATCCAGTCAATTTTCTGATGAACTCTGTAAAACATTCCAGCACGCCGTTTTCGTTTGCATAATTTGGTCATCCCCTCCATGTGCCATTGAAGAGTGGCTCGTCGCCTTCAATGCATTGCTTCCAGAATGCCTTCGCTGCCGGCCCAAGATCGGCCACGCCTCTGACGTATGTATTATGAAAATCACGAAGCCCAACATACATAGTGCCAAGCTCGTCAAGGTCGGTGTGTTAAATTAAAACAAACAAGATATCCAAGGGCCTTGTAATGCCTTCCAGCAAAGCACAAAAAATGGTCATGCGTTACTAACGAGACGATATAAGGTCACGAGCAGGTATAACTCAGCGAAGAGTCTTAAAATATGGAAAACAAGCAAGCAAGAGGACTCATTTACGGTGGCATATCTGCAAAGGACGTGTCAAGAATATTTCAAAGTATGTGCGTGCTAGTCGGTATCGGGACCATATTACTGAGGCCAAAGTATATATGAATCATGTTGACTTGTATCTTATATTAAGTGCTAGGCTATTGATATTGAGCTTTACTTTGTGTGATAGCTATATGAGGTAGAAATGGCTGTGTTGGTCAATTCTTAAATACGTGTTGAGATGCGTCTTGGTTTATTTTAGCTCCGAATCAGTCTGGTGCGCCTGAAATTATTTCAACCTCTAAACACAATAATCATATCCTGATATTTCCTACGGTTTAGGAACAGTTACAACATGAGTAGTAGAGGTTCTTGTGAGGGAGTAGCCCTCCGCAGAGCGAGTGCTAGTGTATATCAAAGAAGAGATCTCCTTTGTCATCTATGTTGTAGGTATGCCGGTTGAGGTGAGGAATGAGTGCCGTTCAGTTCCCGACGTGCTGGATGAGAGATTGCCTGTCTCCGTTGAGGTCGCAACATTTGTACTATACGATAAGCTCAAGATTGGTGTACAGCTCTTGATAATCTAAGTTGTAGGAGGGGAAATAAGCGTAATATATGGAACAGTTAGAATGTCACCGTGTTCTAATCGGTTAATATCGATCTTTTCGTTATCAAGGATAGTGTTAGGACTAAGGGGAGTACATATAGGCTAAGAAACTTTAAAGGCTAAACTAGCCATATTTCGTACATGAACTCACATGATTGTTGACTGCAAACCTCTTGATTATCATTGAATTGGTTAAAAACGACGATAGCATAACCTTAATCGTGTATAACGTTTGTGCCTATGATGGCTTTGTGTTTCTCCCAGGCCTTCATCCTGTCCCGGAGCCATCTTCAAGCTCTTCTAATCCATAAAAGCTTAGGGCTGGATCTATTCTATTACTTCTGGTATCTTCAATCTCCGTATAGTTAGCTACCTTGATGTTTTCTTATTGATGATCATGTACTTTGACTTACAGTTTGTAGACCTCCATCGCCCTCATCGTGTTCTCTTGAGCTCTGACGAGTCCTTGGAAGTCGACCTCGTTTCTTTCCACTCACTGGCTTGGTAACCCCCCCCGGTAGCGGTCTGCGCCTATAAGAAGAAGCTTTGGTATTTTGGCCCGTATCACTAGTACTTTCATTCTCTTGTTGAGCCAAGGCGCGGATCTGAGCGGTGGCGAGATATGCGCAGTGGCTAATTTCATCACTTCCGATTGTACGGGATGAAATTGCGTTTTCTATGCGTTTTGAGGCGAGAAGAAGAACCGAATATATTTCGTCCGTCATGTGGGCTTCCATGGGCTGTTTGACTGGGATGGTTGAGTTTGGGGTATCTGGTGAATCCATGGTACTGGCTTGTGTTGAGTTTTGGCCACCGTAGTTGTATATGATTTTCTCTAGTGCATCCCTATGTCGCTTGTTGGACTTTTGCATAAGGATGAAAAAGTCCTCAGAAGATAGCTACACGCTCGGATATGATTTCCTGTAAATACGATAAACCTTGAGCGTCTGGGCCAGGCTTTATATATACAGATGAACACATGGGCACGGGTTTATCAGCGAATCACCGGTCACGTAGTGGTTGCCATAACATACTAGTAGTACGTGCCCCATTCGCCTGCTTGCACTTACTCCCTTCCATCCAATAGAAGTTACAGGCTTAATTGGCAATCTTACACGTAGTTTCTTCACTCATTGGACCAATACTTTGCGCTTTAGCATAGTATTGCAACAAGTAGCATGAGACTTCTTGAAAAAGGATAAGTAGCTATATTGAGCGCCTAGTCACCCCTGAGAAAAGAATATTAGTCACGATAGCTTCCATAATTTTCCCTTGTTAAAAACATATTTTCCAAGTCGGCTGTTGCCTCTCTGGGCTCCAATGCGCCCAGAATAGAAGGCTGCCTCAACGATCGGGTCTGGTGGTGGCTGTAGTAAATTGTAACTATGAGCTCTCCGGGTCTCAAGGAGATAATTGGTATGGGTTTGAATAATCTATATTTAGGACACCATGCGCTGCGCTACTAAACTCCAAACAGCCATCTCTATGCCAACCCCCTTTACGTATATCCGCACATTCCTCGAAGATGTTCATTAGTCGGGCCTTACAGGTCTTGCTTACCCTTTGAGTCACAACTCGACTGCACCCTCCGATCCAAGACACAAAAAAGAGGAACGCAGTATGCGCAGTTGGTGTTTCAAATAGTAGTGATATACTATCAGCCCCGTCGTAAAGATCAACATCATCATACTTCTCGCAGAAATAGTTTACGTATTTCTTATAGAGGCTTTCTTTTATTATGGCGGCGCCAAAGCCTCTCCCACTGCATTTTAGCTCAGGAATATTTTCTTGGTTAGGATTCTTGACCACGGAACAGGAAGCCAACTCAGATGTTGTCGCAACCGTACTGGTATTGGTATTTCTGATTTGCACCGTGGGCATAGTGTTGACAATGGCCTTCGTTGTGTGCTGATCCTCTTCCGTTCTCGTTGTGGTTTGATCAGTCCTTGAAGTTGTCCAGGTGGGACCAATGACGGTTCTTGTTGTGCTATTTTCTGCCATAAGGGCCTCACTATATCTCTCCTGTGACGTAACAGTTAAGGTCCCAGTTGTGGGAACCGGTGTCTACTCGGTGGTCAAGTAATTCAAGTAGAGAGTGGGAGTGCAGGAGCAAGTTTCCCACACCGCCGGCTGTAAAATCGGTTCGACATATGAGACTGTGAGGTAGTCGCCGTTCTCAACACTATCCAAATTGACAGCTGGATTCAATTGTGCCATATCCTGAAGACGTTCAATACCTCCCCCTAATACATTTGCCGCATCCAAAGTTATATCGCCGTACTGAACTCTCCAAAGACCTCTTTTAGGAGAAGGGTCACAGGCTATAACGAGGGGCATAAAGAACATTGAGTACGGACCCATATTTTAGTCGTTAAATTTAGCTGTTTTGGTAATTGAAATCCGGGATGAATCGTTGTTAAAAATGTTGACGCGAGTTGGAGAGTGCTCCGTGAATTGCAACATGCGGAAAGAGCCGCTTGTTCTGTGGGTTAAACCCGGCAATGGTGGACGGGGTATTGTATAACAGCTTCTGGCCAGATTCGACTTATTTGCGTCTAATTTGTGGTGTGTTAAACGATGGCTGCAAGGCAGTTTCAGCCTAAACAGGTGCCCCCTCGCATCAGATGAAACAGGTTTATCTGGTTTAGCTCATAAATATTTTGCCACTCAAGAAGCAGACATGAGCAGATTCTTGATGACGGAAACGCTTCTCTCTCTTATTCTACATGGTATTATTGATGCCCCTAAAAGCCCACCAAAAGTATCAAGAAAAGGATGAAGAAAAGGATGAAAGACTGAATTATGTGCTCTAGGAGATCAAACACAATTTCAAACAAAGATGGGGCGCAGTCTATCTATTTCCGCGTGAAGAATAAAATGTGACCCAAAGAAAATGCCTTTCAGCAAGAAGAAGGCTGGTGGTGATAGTAGTCTACTGGTAGCTAATGGATATGCTCCATAGTTGCGGGCATCCGTTCCATGGGCAACATTTCGTTGCTCCTCTTGTTGCCTCCATAGCCGTGGAAATTTCCAGTATTGTCTTCGAAATCGATATCGGGAACACTCAGGCCGACTATGCTAGGCGAGGGGAGTATAGAGTTGGGAGTACTTATGGGCATGTAGTTCAGGGCGTAATCAGGTAAAAAGCCAGCACTAAAACCGCCCGAAAGGAAAGGTAGTGAGAGAGTGCTAGGTATGACACCGATAGAGTTGTTCAGAGTATCGTCGTAGGCTAACCTGGTTTATCAGTCAGGGTATTAAGGTGAAATGTTGATCTCAAACTTACAAGGTGTCGAATGGGATGAAAAGGTGATTGATGAAGACATGCTCTCTTTCAGACGGCAGAGTTCCTCCTCTAGAAGCTTATTCTTGCGTAGCAGTTCACGCACAGTCTCGTTGCCATCTTTCTGGCTTCTAAGCTCGTCAAGTTCAGATTCAAGGCGCTCGATATGCTCTTTTGTCCTGGAACGGATAGCTCTTTGAGCCTCTCTGTCGTTGGCCCTCTTTCGTGCGAGCTGAGCAGGTGTTAACGTCGAAACACTGCGAGTGCCTTCGTGATGGAAATGTTAGCAACGATCTAATCAAGAGTAGAGGGGTAAACAAGTCTGCTGCCATATATACCCTTGCGCTTGGAGACCTTATTCGTCCCGGTTGAGGAAGGTTGAGTCATTTCGACTGAGGAAACTAGGGCTTGATCCGGGGTGAGAGAGGAATAGGTATGTGATGGTTCGAAAAAAGAGTGGAAGATATATTGATGACAGAGTTGGGAAGGGAAAACTTGGGGACGGGAGAGGTGAGACTGATGCCTTGATATATATGTGCATCTGGGTATTTGCAAGCCAGCCAAGGCTCCAATATTTCCCAGCTTCAGGGCAATCCCCGCCGAAGGTCAAGAAATTTGGGGTCAGAGTAGGTACGGAGTACATGGTATACTCACTGGGAGATAATGGGTCACTAGGAGTGACCCCCCCCCCCCCCAAAAAAAAAAGAACTCCCCCGCCATGCCCTTGCTATCCTTTTTAACGGCGACCTCAGCAAGTACTTTCACACCCAGGCTGGCTGTCGCAAATCATGGAGTCCAGGAGTTAGGGAGGGGGATTTGCGCAGCAAGGTTCGTCCAGGAAGGTGTGGCAGAGCCGGCATACTCAGTACGATTCGTCAATGTCAGTGGGATCTCCTTTCAGTCGCTATTATCCTAGTCCTATGTCCCTATATCTATATCTCTTTCTCTTTCTTTCTCAGCAAAGTCAGTAGTCAAGACTCAATGCTTTGCCGGTCTCGGTGTCACCGGAAGAAACCCAGGAAGTACTTTCCCATAGCTCCACTGGCACAAGCTGCTCCCCTCTGTCGTGATATGCTCACTTGAGAGTCGTGAAACCCTCATTACAGCACGACACGAACACCCCATGCTTAGACCAAACGAACATATGGTTCAATTCTCAATTCTCAGCAATTATATCTTTGGGAGTGGTAAAGCGAGTTTACAGCGCCGAGTTAAATCAGGCAAGGGGCGGAGTTCTGTCGAAGCAAGGCTGAAGGAGTCACTTATTATCGATAACCGGTGGCGACCGGCTGCAGGTAGGAGAATATATCTCTATGTTGAAAATGCCTCATTCATACTTAGCTGGTCAGTGTATTGTATATAGCGCGCATATATGCATCCTATTTGCAGGTATCAACCGCAATCCCCGTCACACGTACATGTATGGGCTAGAACATTGGGACAACTTTACCACTGTTACTATTAAAGATTATTGCCACACCCGCGGGGCTTGTATCGGCGTGAGGCTACTACAATCTTACTGATAAAATACCTGATGTAGGGGCAATATATTATCGGATAAGTACTATGTCTTATTATTCACCCTTAAAATTTGTAGCTTCCGATAACTGGGCGGTGGCTTCTCTTTGCTCCTTGGTGAAATATCACGCAGCCCACTACTCCGCTGGTAGCATGGGTTTGTACGCACTTACTACATCTTGTTCGCGATGCTTAGTTATAGTATTTCGCTAGAGATGTTAAGGCCACCCATTGTGCTCTCAGCCATATATAGTGAAGCGGGGGGTTATAGTGCTCTTTGTAAATCCTAACCCGTTTGACTTATACAACTATTTGAGGTGGCTGAAGTGCTCGGTGGTGAATAGATATATACAAATTAGGATTATCACTATTGTCACACTAGTCATAGACAAGAAAAACATAGAGCTAAATAACAAGTTATACAACCATAGAACCCTATTTCATAGCAGATCTGAACAGTTTTTTTATATACAAACGAATTTTTGGTCAATGCGGCGCTGTCTCTGATAGTAACTGCATCGTCTACACTCATGAGGTTTGATACTCAGCGTAAGGTTTGCCGTTCGAATCAATATATTTGATAACCCACGGGCCTTCCCCACGGAGTGCAGCCATATCTCGAGCAAGTAGTGCATTCGCCCGTTGCTGGTAGCCACCCACCAGTACCGACCCATTCTTGGGACATGAATCCTCATGGTCAAGACATACTATGATTAGGCGCAAATTGTCGAAGAGTCGGAGATGATGAACTATGGCCATAGGATCCCGCCACAAACGAACTTCCTGTACAATGATGTTTAGAATGCAACTCGGCCACATCACATAGCATATAGCGAGCTTGCTCATGACATTCGAATCGATATCATCCAAGATAAGGGCGTCGATCTCTGGATGAACCAATAGTGGTGGGTATGTTAGCTGAGAATCTTGGAGTAGCAGCGACTCGTAACAATGCATGGAAACCCCCCCACTGCCTATCGAGCGACATGTGTAACGAATTTTGTCCTCTAAAACGCGAAGTCTCTCGCCATCATATCGAATTTGGAGAATTTGCGGCTTAATATGTTCAGTAGGTGTGGCTTCAGGTTTCATAGTTTGACGTAACTGCGTATGCATTGGAAGCCATGTATATGTTTGATTAAGGAATACCACTACCAACGCTGAAGATTTCTATCGTCGTGGTCTTTATCCCAATCATATGTAGCTGTAGTACCGGGTTAGTTTTGGCCAGATTAGGTAACCCTTTAGACAGAAATAACTGGGAATCAAGTATGACGTTGTACAAGTGAAATATGTGGTATGCATATCACCAGCTAATCTCAGACGCAGCGGCTTCGCTTGTCTGCTCATCGCTTAGTTCGGTGTCCACTATATTCGGCTGCAAAGAAGGAGATATCCAGGCATATCCAGGCATATCCAGTTTTAATTTGTATAGCTATGTCGGGCAGAGTGCCAAACACCAGGTATGAAGAAGAGATAAGTTTTTTGGTAAAAGCGAGTCAGATGTAGTGAGTCGGCATATTGAAGCCCGGGAGCAAACTGAATTACAATTTCGATGGCTACCTTCCTCGTAGCTAGTGGGATGATTTGTGTATTTACGTCTGAAAAACGGCCGATTGTACAGTCAAGCGCACGCGTGAAATTGTGCAGGTCAAATTAACAGACGAAACTTGAAGGTTGAATAAGTAAAACATGAAGCGGGCGGAATGAAGCACTCGGTGTTCGGCGGGTTAGGTAGTATAAACTTATTTTGAGAACCATAATATTCAGCAGAGGGTAGCCATTGCATGCTCCCTGAGCGTTTCCGGGTAGTGACGATTATCAACCCCAGCATGTATTCATCAAACCCGTGCTATGATTCGGTTGGGTTTAACTGAAATCAACTATATTCGCTTTAACATATTTTATATTCTCGCTCTTCACTATTCCAATGGTCTATCCTGTCCAGCTCAGCCTGAAGGGAATGGTGCTTGTTTTTTTCCCGTTAATACTTTTGTGAGTAGAAGCCGTCTGCAGTTTGATATATTCAACACCGCTCATGGTAGTCCCGTGGCTGCTATTGTGACAATCGGGTTTTAAATAGGTATGGAAAACGTGGAGAGTGTCTGTTCTATGAGGCATTTTGAGTTGGCTGTACGTGTACTGGGATGTTGCAATGCGCTGGATTCACAAGTTTTCTAATACACAGCAACATCCACAGTCTCTCCATAGCGCTCTTTCTCTCTCTGTCTTCCTCCCCTCCTCCCTCTCCACCATTATCTTCCTGACATCCTTCTTCGCACTGTCCAGGCAACAAAGTGGGAATGTGCAATGTATCTGATTCCCAGTTATCATAAAGATCCAATAGACCAAACTGGCCTCCTTCTATGGAGCCTTCAGTTATTATGGATTGTTGCAAGGGCAGCCAATTGAAACCAGGATCAAACTCGTCCATTTCAAGAGAGACTGCGGGGACTGAATCTTTCTCTGTTACGTTGTTGCATCCTGAGAGAGTACCAGCACTATTGCTGCCGTCGTGTAAGCAATCCTCAATGGCACCGATGCAGCCCTCTGAATCAGATGGGACTTCATAAGGATCTCTGGCCTTGAAGCCCCGAATGCTGCCAATATCCGCAGAGATACTTATAGGGGCATCCTCGAGAGTATCTTCAGGGACATCCTCGAGAGTGTCTTCAGGGACATCCTCGAGAGTATCTTCAGGGGCATCCTCGAGAGTATCTGTAGGGCCTTTCGGGATCGCAGTAGAGGTTGTAGACCGCGTATATTGATGTAGGGCTCGCCGAACCTCTTTTGTACTGCTGTGTTGCAAACTAGGTTTTTGCGATCCCCTGCTTATCTGCCTGCCCGATCTTCTTTTTGCCCGCGGACGATCGCGGCGAGCGTTTTCTATAGCCTCAAGCTATCAAATTGGTTAGTTATCATTCATTAACGTCATATTTCAGCCCTTACGAGCTCGCCGTTAGCAGGGAATCGCTCGCCATCCGGGATGAAGAACGTTGCTCGCCACTGTGCATTGAGATCCCGATAGAAAGCAAATGTGCAGATGTTAGCCCGAGAGCCCAACTCATCTGCTTTCCGGAGTAGGGTTGCCCCTCGCTTTCGGACAACATCAAATCTCTTGATTCTTTCTTCATCGACCATGGCTTACTTGGAATGAAACTGCACCAAGAATGTTGACCTGATGCAAGCCACTTCTATACGGTGTAGGCAAATATGAGCCAATATTCAGATACGTACAGTCTTGGAGTATGATTGACAATGTGCTAAGAATACGTCATCACGGCTGCTTCTGGCCAGAGAAATGGTTGAAAATCGGGGCAATATTGGCCATTATGTGCCAGAGCAACTGATTTATTTTAGGATATTACATATGTAGCATGACCAGAAGAAATTGATTCTTCGTTCTACAGGCCCGTTTTGGCCAAGATTGCAGCGCTGAGCTAGTCCGCCTCGTGAACTGGTATAGAACTCTATGGATGATAGCTTTAAAATCATGAAGGCCGCTTTTGGCGGGTATGATACACGCTAACCATTGCCATTTCTTCCAGTCAAAGCTATCGTCGTATTCACCACTATCATTGTACCCAAAGAAACAAGCATAGGAAAAAACACTGAACGATCCGGCTATTTTTTATGGGCAAATCAAAAATCGATAAGTCCACATAACTTTGAGCATAGCAATTACGGAGAGCCCATGAACCGAAGAAAACGAAAGAATCCGTCAACATGCATAAATGTCCGTGTACCGCAAACTTCATCCCAATCGTACAAAGATATTCACGACGCTAGAATATCAATGATACAGAAGTAATTGCGAGGCTTGAACACCAGTTGATAATGAGCCACAGTGCCTTGTCTCGACAAATTTTGGTACTGCAAAACAGTACAACAGAACTTTTTCATCTAGGCAACCATTATTCTGCTATCCTTACTCACATGTCATTATCCGAGTCTTTTACAAACAACAATCGTAGTTCGCACATGTAGAACTTGTTTCTAAAGTAGCTGGTTTTGGAAAAGGGGCCGCCGTTGAGGGTGGCGAGAAGGTATGAAGATACCGCGAGCGTGTGGTAAATGTGTACTCCAGAGTACACCCCATTGCCGTCGGGCCCAAAGGTCGTGATCCCTACAGTCAGATTTTTCCTCCCTGATTCAGGAGGAAGACTAAGTGGGCATCATGCGGGTGCTTGCCGTATGATTCCTCCTTGTTTCTAGCTTTGTACGCTAATCTCGATCGGTAAAACTCCCTGCCCCTGACTTTACAATGCCTTCAAAGAAAGGGTTGAACCAGCAATTGGCATTGCGCGCATGGGCGATTTGCCAAGATGTTGACATTAATCTGTGAAGAAGTAAGCAGGTGCCAGTGTGGGAGTGCGTAGCATGCACTCCATGTTTCCTCCTAGACTAGAAGGAAGGCCATGTAGGTGCTTCGTCCGCACAAATTGGATGTTTCCTCTCTAATTTGGGAGGAAGGCTAAGTAGGTGCTATGTCGGGGATGTCGGGAGTAAGTACGTACTCTTTTAACGGCCACAAGGATATTGTAGAGTCACGGGCAGGGATCCTTGCTCATCATAACTAGCGTATAAACCTATACTTACTTTGCTGCAGACTTCGCCTACGATATGGAGCTCGTGAACCAGCCGCAGTCTTATGCCGTCACACCGCTGCAAATCTCTGAACCCAGCTGGTCGGATCTTTTCAGCTCCGTTTCCTGATTGCTAAAACTTGGGATGGTTAAGACAACCTTGTAGACACGGCCTTGGGACACCAAAAAAAAATCCAACCCCCCCCTCGTCCAGCCCTGTGATAGACTAACTTCTTTTTGCTCCTTTAAGCTGTAGCATGTTCTTGGTATCAACGCAACAACCTTACACTTTCATTGATAACTACGCATTGTTACACTCTTTCTCCGTTCATCTGGGCTCCGAAGCAACTCTCGACTCCTCCTCGACCATCGAGACCCCTTATGGAACACGGTGCCACCGATTACCAGCAATCAGGTCTGCCCTCGCTTTATCCAAGCAACTTCGGGGACATCCATTCTGAAGGCTCCTCGGCACACCACGTGTCTACTAACTAGTTTTACTCGGTCCAGCAAGAAGTCAACTATCCGATGGGCACACCTATCACACCTATGCGGTGGAACCTGGTCACGATGTACCTAATGTGCTCAGTATCAAAATATAATTATGTTGAGGCCTTTGTGTAGGTAGACAGTTTGATTGGCGTCTCGTCACCTTGGCAACGTCACGTTCCATGAGAAGCGTAATATTAACTCTGGGGTTGTCAAGGGCGGGGAAGTACGATCCAATATTAGGACTCCGTGGGCAGTGAGGCTTGTATTTTGCGGTGCAGCAAGGGATGTTGACGAGAAATGCACATGGGAGTCACAACAGGAAGCACAGCCCCGCCAAGCAAGCCCCCCTGCATCAGGGTTCTGTGTGGGTGTGCCGTGCAGCTGTTTGTTGGGAAAATTCTTCCTGACCAATCAGTTATTAATCACCATCCCACTTGGCAATTGTAGGACTGGACACCATTACTTTTTCCCACTCAAAAGCAAATATCGTTTCCTCAAATCCTGTAATCATTGTTGGACCGCAAGATCGACTTGTCACCGATACCTGATTTGCCCCAAGCCCAGAGGGTCCGGCAGCTGAACGCGGCCATCAGGGCGTGTTCCGGCGATCACTAAAAGGAAACGGCCGCGTGTTTTAACACCCAGAGCTTGATCCTTAAAGAGGACCCTTTCCCCATTCCTCACTGATCTCCCCGCCTACATATGTATGTACATCTTGTAGCCCCGCCGTTCCCGTCCAGTCTTCTCAGCATTACATATCCTTCCTGATCGTAACCACGCAGTCTATCCCCTCAAATACGCAATTTATCTTACCTAGACACACAGCTTTAGCAATCAAAATGTCTGATGCTGAGAAGTACACCATCTGTTGGATATGCGCGACGAGCATGGAGCTGGCCGCTGCGCGCTCCATGCTGGAGGAGACCCACGACGAGGCTCCAAACGTCTACTATTCCTCGGACGACAACAATTACGTCTTGGGCAGCATGGGGAAACATGAAGTAGTCATCACTTGCCTGCCCTACGTGTCGTCCGGCCCACCATCCGTCAACCGCGTGGTCAAAGACCTGCTGCGCAGCTTTCCGAATCTCAGGTTCGGGATCTTCGTCGGGACCGGCGGAGGTGCGCCTAGCCAACGGCACGATATCCGCCTGGGCGACGTCGTGGTGAGCAAATCTCTTCGTGGGAGTACCGGATTTCTTCAATACGATTTCGATTTGACTATGCGTCGCGAGGTCTTGGTACCCGCCGGGCCGTCGCATGACCCCCCGGCGCCCTTGCTCTCCTCCATTATCGCACTCGAATCCGAGCATTTTCTCCAGGGGAACCAGCTCGCCCAGACAGCGAACAGAATTCTCGATAAGTTCCCCAAGCTCAGGAAGATGGCAAAGCGTCCGGATCAGGGTACCGATCAATTATATGAAGGCGTGTGTAGTCAGTTTGCGGAGGGAAAAGCCGCCGACCACCACCACATAATATGCGACGATTCTTGCTCGTCAGGCTCGGTATCGCGACCACCTCGGTCCGAGGATGAAGATGATCCGTCGATCCATTACGGACTCATAGTTTCGGCAGATAGACGCATGGAAAACAGTCGGTGCCGCGATAAGCTTGCAGCGGACAGCGACGTTCTGTGCTTTGACGTGGAAGCTGCCAGTCTCACTGATGCCATCCCCAGTCTCATTATTCGCGGCATATGTGATTATTCGGACTCTCACAAGTACGACCCGTGGCAAGGGTACGCGGGGATGACGGCGGCCGCTTACGCTAGAGATCTCCTTCTCAGAGTGCGCCCTCAGATAATCACACCTCAAAAGAGCGGGAATGCGACGTCTGGCGTTCCCTTTGGTATGTTCACGGAGCAATGATGAAGGCTACATACAACACAACTTACAAGTGCCGTTTTAGATCCAGGTAAAGGGGAAGTCGTTCCACAGGCTTCCGAATCTGTATTCGAGCACATACGAAAACCGCGCCGGTTCTTCCGCAAAGGCCGGGTCTTCGCGACATTTTGGACGGAGCCGTGGTCAAGTAACGATGACAAGGCACCTCCGGGTCAGCCATCCGCACCTGCCCGTGTATTCTCAAAAACACGTCGGTTCATCGTAATCTACGAGGGCCATGGCTGTTCGACGTGCGTCCCCATTTACACGTACGGCGGAAGAGGAGCGGGCAAGGCGAAGCTCAAGCTGGAAGACCATGCTCGGGTCTATCCTTTTGAGTCCGACCCGCCTTCTGCAGGACACCGCGTCTCACTCAGGGACCCAATCGGGCTCGTCATAGAGGGGTGCGATGGCCTCCGCAGACTGCATCCCGAATCCCTGGCAAACTTTGGGAAGCTGTGCACCGTGGAGCACAACATAGCAGTCGCAAACATTGGTTTCGTCCATAAAACACACAATAACCGGTTACATCATAGCCTGCTTCCTTCAACATCTAAACATGACAATACTGACACGCATGGGTCGCATGGCTCAGGTCACGATGCTATCCCGACTCCCAGTGTTGGAATGGAAAAGAAGCATGAGTCATCTTCCTCGCAATGGGGGGTCCAGGAACCGAAAGCAGAGTCTTATCTTGAAACGCCAGCCTTGAATGACAATTCGGGTCAGGTGCAAGGCATGGATCGGAGTCTTCTAAAGACTGTTAGAGCACAATTTGCTGATGATCCTATCGGGCCGAGCCCAGCGGGAGCGGACCTCATATCACCAACCTACCCCGACTTACTGCCTGGTACACTGAAATCAACATCAACTGGGCCACCCTCTAGTGAACAACCCGGCTCAACGATGGGGTATGAAAGAGGCCTTGTTTCTGGACATGGTGAACATTCCTTGAATGAAGAGGCCCCGGAGGAAGAGGAAGTTGAGCTAGATGAACATGGGCCATCAGGGCCCGTCGAATTCCACAAAGTAGACAGTGATACGTTAAACGCAGGCGGGTCCGAACCCGTCAATCTGCCGCATCAAAGAAAACGCCACAGATCGCATAGCCCAAAAGCGGCGAAACGAGCCAAGTATTAATGGACGACAGAAGCCTAGACTCCAACACGTCCTGCCAATGCGTACATGTGCAACAATTACCACATGTACCTGACCAGTTCCAGCCACTCCTCGGCAGACGAAATATCTACGTTATAATTCGACCATCAAGGAGTTATTACCTCGCAATATTTCGACATTATTTACATTATTCCTGCCGTCACCTCCATATCCAACATTGAGTTCGACGATAATATTGCAGCCCTAGCGAACAGACTTGGGAACGGGATAAGGAGCCATGGTAGTATGCGTGACTAGTCTATAGGTATGACAGTCCCAGAGCCCTATTGGGAAGATGAAAATGCATCTTCGGTAGCTAAATTCTTATCAAGGGCATACAGATGAGGGTCAGCTCGTGTGTTGTGTCCACCGCTGCGCATGCTACACCTCAGCCTCAGCGGGAGATATCAATGTGCTGGCTCTTTGCCATCACGCAGCGTCCAACGCATTGCCTTTTTCATGAAATTCGTCAGGTCATCGATTTCGGCCGGGACACTGTTCCAATGACCTTGATCCTCATACAAATGCAAATCGACGGCAAACCCGATAGATTGCAAAGTATCGCGCGCATCCTCTCCTAGCGACGGAACAATATTTTCATCGGCAGCCCCGTGGCCAAGAAAGATTGGTGTCTTGATCGCAGTACCAGAGGTACCGCCGCCCCTCTCATTGCCCACTGACAGGAGATCATGGAGGAATTCTTTGACTTTGATGATTGGAACTTGCTCGCTCTGTTCACGATGGGTAGTATCATCCACGGCATCGTCTCCAAATGGGTTATCATCGTCGTCGTTCTCGTCCTCGTTGACCAAGAGATTTTCTATACTAGGTGTTGATACACCATGTGCAGTCTATCCTTGGTCGTCACTGTATACTTACAAACGCAAACTCTAAGCCCTCTTGATAACGGAATAATGAAATGAGAAAAAAGCCCTCCGTTACTTAAGTAGATAGTTTTCAATCCAGGCCAAACTCTGCCGTCTAGAAGCTTTATCAACACCAGGAGGATATGCAAAAGATATCTCACATACGTGAATCGTACTTTGAATTGCCTTCTTACTTGAGTTGCTCATATCGAGAGAGAGCATCGACTGTGAAAGTACTGTGTAGAATGCCTGGGGTCCTAGTATCATGGCAAGCAACCTTTGTGCCGCACAAGTATCCATTCTGTAACATTCGAAATCCTAAGAGAATAGTCATTCGGTTTAAACTAGATTTAGTTGTGTATATCTACAGCGCGTGCGACAAACCCGCGCATGTCGACCGACGCCGATGCAAACAGCCGAATATCTCCACCACCTGGCGTGCAGGAACGGGGGGAGGTGGTCGTCATTCAGTAATGATTGCATCAGGAAAATTATCAGCTTTGCAGAGGCAAATTTGATCGACAGGTGGCCAAGTCTTCACATTTGTTTTGCGGGCCTGGACGCGCTCATTGAACTGAATTAAATATCTCAAATGAAACGACACGACTAATTAAACAGGTCTACCTCACCAGTCTCGTCCCTGACCTTGGTTTGATTCAAGTTAGAGCTCTTCATGTATAACGTGCTTAGATACAAGCCACCTTTTCCTGCACCTTGAGGGTCTTGCTATTGAATAGTCTAAGCCACTTCGTATTCGGCCGTAAAGAGATTATATGTTTGGTGTAGCAACTTGTAGTCTTGCAGGCTCATATTTATAGCTAGCACGAGATTCGATTATGCCACGGGAGAAAGTTTCCACTGGGCGTATTAATAGCTGAGGACCCTCTCGAGGGTTAAATAAGAAGCTATGTCGCTTGGCAAAAGCACGTATCTGGTGAAGGCTGTGTCCAGACTTTGGTCGTTTGAACTGCAATAATGCAAATTGCTCACTGAAAAACTTGCTTTCAAAAAGTCAGAAGGAGAGTAAAAACGGTAGAAGAAAACGCTCAAACCTATAACGTCTAGCAAGGTCGCGGGTATGTGACTGAGTCGCTGGAGGTGTAGAAGAAGGAGTCTTGCAGAATGAATATTTCTCTCGATAAGCTTAAATGGTTGTGTAGGATGACGCCATCGGTATTGCTATTAAATTAATTACTCATTCAATCACTCATTGATTTGTGCTTACTTGGGTGGTGTGCTTTGTCCAGTACATCAATCTCCACACATCTTTCTCGAGCACCATGAGTATGACGACGATGGCTGCGGACGCATCTGCGCCATCTGAGGCACCAGAAATATGATCTTGAATCCGGGTAGCCAACATGTTTTCCCTGGACGCAATGAACCTTTCCAGATGTCGGTCCATCTGGTTTTGGAGTATTCGTGGTGCAGGTCGTAAACCATAATAAGGGTTATCCGTATCTGATACGAATATCGTATTTGTGCACTGCCAACCCTTCATCAATAGGCGATTAGCGGTCCACAGTTCCAATGCCCGCGGAAGTAGCTCCTATGATTCGTTACTCTGAGAACGTTACATCATCAACCTGATTTGCAAGTACGTACATAATTGGATGATTGAGTTAGTTCATAGAGACTAAGGAGAAGTGCATTTCCAAGCTCTTCGACACAATATGCAATGCAGCGTCGGATATATATATCCAGGTCTTTATACCCAGTCAGGCTGCATGGAGGAGTGCGTAAATACTTCCATCCATTGCTGCTCTTTCCCCAAAGCAAGGTATGTTCTGCTTCGTTTGATTCAAACGCCTTGGCACCTACCTGAAGCTTGGGGCCAGTGGCGTAGTGAAAGATCTCAACAGAACCAACTTGCGACGCAGGGAAATTCTCCAGGTTGGCCCATCGAAGCTTGTCTGAGTAAGATTCGTCGTTCCCTATACACAAAATCAGTAGATGATCACTGCTAAAAAAAAGGTAACGTACACTTATTGAAAACCCTATAATCTACTATATGTGGCCATGAGTCTAAACCGATAGGTATAAAGCTGCTCTGATAAACATGGCTTGGTGGTACTCCGATTGATGCAGTCAACATGTTGTCAGCACTTGGAGGGCTAGTATGAAGATATGGTGCAGCATTGATAGTCCCGTACATAGCCGTAAGCTGATCTGGATTGAGGTGGAAAGTCTGGCAGGCGAAAGAATCGGCAGTGAAATCAAACCATCCGAGCTGCTGAGCTTCTGGTTCTTCAAGGCCATTTCCTCGTAGATTTGCCAGCTCTTTTACAGTGTCCACTTCTGTGGCCATCAACGCTGGGTCCACACAAGTCCAGTCCGAGCCTTGTGAGTTTAGAGCACCGATTTGTTTGGCTTTGTCCTCAGAGGCCTGACGTAGTTTTTCGGCAGCCAAAGAACGGAGCTCGTCGATCTTCCTCGTCATGAAACTCCTTTTATCCACGTCGTTCGTCTCCCAGTGCTTACGATCACCATGGCGAATAAATGCTCGTACAGTGGGTATTTGCTGATCACAAAATGCGCATTTTTCAAGACATTCAACATCTACTCGAGATTAGCTTGTTTCTTCTTTTCGGGGAGGGCAATCAATCTTACGCTGTTCGTAGTGTCGCTGGAGCTCAAGTCCATGATAGTCACATTGTGGATGAGGACAACTATGCTTGTGAGATCCACGCTGGCGATTCATTTTGGAGTTCGTAGCCTGTTGGCGTATTGGTTAGGGTTCTTGACTCCTTGCTCAAAATAGGGGTAAGAAGTACGTTGTTCCCATGCGGGGTAATTCATGGATAAAAGATTATCCGTATAGTATAAGAGGCCCTGCAACTTAGTTACGCTGATCTTTAATGTTTCACCCGTGTATATTCATTGACTCGATGCGATGGAACGTCTAGAGTCTTCGTTACCTTTCCTTGAGGCCATCGAGCACTTAAAGAACCTACCACGAGCTGGATGGTGCCAGCGAAAGATTCCAAATCCGGAGAATGTCGCGAATCACATGTACCAGATGCAATGGTTTTGCAAACTGCATCCAGATGTATGCGCTTTATTAACCCTAGGTAGGCACAGCTGACAGGTGATTAGCTTTCAACAAAAGAGCTCGAACGAGCAATTTTCATGTGTTCGACGCACGATATCGGCGAGGTGACCGCTGGTGACATTACACCGGCTGATGGAATTAAACCGGGTTAGCCAACCAACGTTCATCAGTAATTGATATCCTATTGACCTTTGCAGAGGAAAAACATATGAGGGAACAGCTTGGGGTCGAATATCTCTGTTGTCTGCTGCAATCGAGCACTGCGGAATTGGCCTCCAAAATGATGGACTGCTGGCTTGAGTATGAGCGCGGAACAACACGCGTTGCTCGGATCGTTCATCAAGTTGACAAACTCGAATGCTTGCACCAGGCATTCATTTATAGGAAGAGATATGGAAGAGGGTATAATCTTGAAGATTTCCAAGGCCTGCGGGCCAAAATCGAAGACGCCTGGCTATCAAAAGAGGCCGACAGAATCCTAGCAGATTGGGCCAAACTGGATGATCAGCAGACACTACCCATAATCTTCGTCATTGGTATGTGGCCTTCTCAAAAATATTGCTCTTTACTTATCATCCTCCAGGCGGCCCTGGTGTTGGTAAAGGGACTCTTTGCACCCCTCTCTCAAATGAAATTGATTACGAGCACATCTCGGTTGGCGACTTGTTACGAGAGGAGCAAAAGAAGCCAGGATCTCCATATGCCTCCTTCATCGCAAAGAGTATTAGACTCTCTATCACTATACCGCCAATTATTACAATGAGGCTATTGCAAAACAAAATCGAAGCTATTGGGGACAAGAGTAAGGGGATTCTCATCGACGGGTTCCCACGAAGCATTGAGCAGGCGGTCACGTTTGAAGAACAGGTTCGTAAATAAGATGATTAGATGATTCTCTATTTTCTTCATTGGCTAACTGATTGAAGGTATCTTCTAACTATTCTACTATCTACCTGCGATGTTCAACAGACATTCTACGCACTCGAGTTACCGAACGGGCCCAGTTCTCTGATAGAGCCGACGATGATCCTGCAACGTTTCAAAAGCGTATCGATTCGTTCGAAGCCACCAATCAACTCATCGTAGATCATCTCTCCAAGAATAGACTACTCAACGTAAGTGAGCTACCTGCCGAATGCGAAGTCGATCTGACTTTCATATCAGGTAGATGCCAGTGGCAAGATAGACGAAGTTTACTCCAGTGTTCGGGAATTCCTAAAGGACCAGGCGTAATATCTAGACCTTAGTTGACCAACAAAATTGATGAAAAGGGTTTCCTTCCTACTGCTGCGTTAGCTGAATATTGGTAAAGAGGTGCATTCTAGGATGGGAGTGAATCCGCCCTAGGATATTACGACAGAAGAATACCATGGTATTACCAAGGAATTCAGAAAAAACCCGATAAGACATATGTTACAAGATGGGACAGTATTGCAAACAACAAACTATAATCCTGAGATATGAATGTGCTTAATGATATGGTCGCATCTTGGAAACATCAGCGCGTACTAACGTGCCTTATCTTCAGTCAGAAATTTACTGACTCGTTCCCTTTGTTGTCTACGATATTGCGTAGAGTGATGACTCTGCCTCACGGCTTTCGAACTGCAACGTATACGGCAGTTTAACCAGATGAGACATGCATGTCTGTTGCAGGTCAGTACGTTCTGGAGCTGGCGGGGAGCACACAAAGATGGGGTGAGCATCGCATGCAACAGGGAGCACACCGCGCTAGACAGGGAGCACACAAAGATGGGGCGAGCATCGCATGCAACAGGGAGCACACCGCGCTAGACAGGGAGCACACAAAGATGGGGCGAGCATCGCATGCAACAGGGAGCACACCGCGCTAGACAGGGAGCACACAAAGATGGGGCGAGCATCGCATGCAACAGGGAGCACACCGCGCTAGACAGGGAGCACACCATGCAAGAGACGCGGGAACCAACGTAGCTCAGCCCAACTAATACAGGTGTTGTCGCCATTAGGTGTGTTGTGGACTGTATTGGTTGTAACTAGTTCCCAACTACTTCTAGACTGCCTCTAGAATCAACTTTGACATCTATTTACGACCAGAACATCGCTTTAAACAGTTTTTTTTAACATGACATGGTTGCTCGCACTTTCAAACTATTTGTCAAGTTTTAGTACAAAACCACCGAGCTGTTGAAAAAATATATTGAGAAATTGTTAACTGCTTTGCGGGTATGTTCAGGACCGACATGGACTGTCAGTTGACTGACAGAGAAATAGCCTGGACCCAGCGCATAGGGATTCATCGTAGACTTGCAGACGTCAGTTGAATATATGGATTCAAAACTTAGTATTCTACTCAAATGTACTTATACTCATTACGAAACGCCGGCACCCAATACAAAGCTATGTTCATCGAAGGGTCAATTACCAATCATCCTTGCCGTTTAGTGCGGCAATTGAGAGGTCTTCTACATACGTCGGGACCTTGATCGATCTGTCTGACAGGTTTTGTCGCCGTGTCTATCATCGGGTCACTGTTGCATGGTATGATCATCCTCATGGTAACGTCAAAGTACAAGTCACGTATATTTCTCCGTCCTAATCTGCTGGCGAGAGGACTATAGGCAGTGGCGATGAGGACTAGGGCTTGGTGTAAAATGGACTTGATCGAGGCACCCTCGGCGACCTAGCTCTTTCACGAAGCCCAACCCTGCGCCTGAGTTACTCGCAACTCCGTACGAACCATTAACCAGACTTGGATCACTCATGATTATTCAAACAAAATTGGACTTTTCCTGCTCTTTTCTTCCGCTAAACGACTATTTGCCGTATTCTAAATGTCAATTGATTCACTGTGGCTTGCTCATCCACATGTATTTACAGCTGCACACTGGCAATGTCTTCTGTCGACACTTTGAAATCAACTCTCCTATTATCATTTTTTACTAACGTAATTGCTGCTCTTTTCTGATCTCTCATACAATACTTTTTGTTTTGTCCATGTCTTGATCCGAACCCATGTTCCAGGTCTCCTCGCATGCTCGATAGAGAACCCTCAATATGCCCCCGCATTTTTTCATAGCTCGTACAATATCTCTAGCCTTTGGCCAGCTCTGTGCCATCTTCTCTGTCTGTCCATCGAAAGTGACAACGTGGTGGCTTAGCTTCAAAAGTGGGCCGATGTCTTGCTGGCCAGCTGATAAGGATATCAATGCCAGAAGTAAGATCAAGATTAGCGCCCTTCTGCCTTGTATCAACCGAATGTATGAGCGGCTGATCGTCATGAATGCCCTCTGGAGGTTATATTGAGTATCGCAACTTGCTTCCCTAAGATGTATAAGCCATATGCTAACAAACAAGGTCTGAAATCTTACACTGCTTTGTCGCGGGCCTTCTTATGGGATTGTGTTTGATTGATGAAGCCTTTTGATAAGAAAATAAGCAAAGCTGAGAATGATATTGGTGCGATAATTGCCGTGAATAGCGCTGTCGCCAAAGGGCAGCCTGCCTTCTGAAGGCATACTGTCACAGATGGAACGATCCCAAAAAGCTTTAAGGCACCATTGCCAAATGCCGACACTGAATCGGACTTTCTGATGCCCTCTCTGGTTTTGTCATCAGGGTGTTCTCGGAGAGCCAGAAAGGCAGCACAATCGATGACTTGTTTTAATGGCAGCCATAGGACATCCTGCCCATAGTCCAGTAGTACAATGAGAATCAACTTCTCATAGTCAGAGAAACTTTCAAACAGTGAAGTTATCAGAATGAGTGAAGAAAAGTTACAAAGAAAAGATAGAAGAAAAATAAGTAAGTAGAACAAGGCATATATCTTGTTCCCGGATGTCGAGTGGAAGTTAAGTAGGCGCGTAGTCTCTGACGGAGACTCCATGGCTGCTGTTGGAGGTGGAACTGGGGGCTTGGGTGCGTCTCATACTTATTTCAGTTGATGGTACTTTACATAGCTATGCTGAATTGTATGCATAGAGGAAGGCGTGGTGGCCGGAGACGCAGAGGTTTATCAGCTACGGTCGCTGGAGGCGGTCAGACATGTAGCTAATATTAGCGGCATATTCACGTATGCATGTATATGGCATCAGAAGCATGTATTGGAGCAGCCCTTTATTCAGCCGAGGGCTAAACCTACACAGCATAGCTAGATGTTTTGGTGCACCTTTCTCATAGACTCATTTATGGTCTCTGCATGAAAACCTGATTGTAACCGCGGCGACGTCACGGGTAGGCATATACTCAAGAGACTGCAGGAGCATATGCCTACTATTGCGCCCCAGGCATTATATTCGCCTAATATAACACTTCTACACATGCTAGTTATTTGTGCTGCAAGATCAGGGTTTTCCAAACGGTGAAAATCTTTCTTTGGTATGGGCTGCAATTTAATTGCGAGCTTACTTAAGTATCATCATTGGCATCAAGTGGCCTTGGCTCAGAAAGTAAAACAAAGGAAGGTGCCTTGTTGAACTAATCTGTCTACCTATTTCACTCCCACAGCTCCTCGCGTGAGAACACCGCACAAGCCCCGTGTCAAGGCAAGCCTCCCTTTTCACTTTCTTTCTGCTGCTGCTGTTTATTTTCAAGTTGATAATATCCGTACTGAAATTTTGTTTTCCGATGTAAGCGCTGTGTGTGTTGGCGAATTTGGCGATTTCGTAGTAAGCGGGCCCAAGGGTCATTGAATTGTGATTCGTGAGATTGGCATTTGCCTGATAAAAGTTAGTTCTAAACCAACTTATTCATCGCTCAAAGGCCTACTTACAACAAATCTTATCCGAGAAATCTTGGGACAGAACTGCAGGCTTACATCTTTTCTGGGTCGTGGTATATGTAGAGCACCACGAATGAACCACAAAGATAACGTGGGGGCAGTGCATAGTTCTCTATAGCACATGAGCATGTCACTTTCCATCACTCCACATGTTAATGGGGCGACTGCCAGTTACAAAACACACTTACACGGATATATGTACACATTATCAGATGTGATACAGATGCAATGAAGATGGCGCAGAAGATGGAGCAGTTTAAGGCAAAATGGGAGTATCCAATGATGCGAGTTTATATATATGAGACATAACAAATAATATCACTTAAGGAGTCCCCTGTTAGCTGAGAATTGGGCCTCCCTCCTAATTATGGGAGGACGGCTAAGATGAGCTCGAGTCAACAAGTAAGCGGCAAAACACGGCGAAGGAAATTTGAGAGGAGTGGGCCTCCCTCCTGATTATGGGAGGAAACCCTTCTTCTTAACCATGGGAGGGTTAAGCGAGAGCGAAGACACACTTCGGTTTCTAGACTCCCATGGGTTCAGGGTCAATGTCTCAATTTTGCAATCATCATGAGTTTAGCCTATAAGTTACGTGATGGCGAGGGGTAACCAACGGCTTTTATTCCTTCAAACAATTGCATCCTAAGTGTTTATTCAGTAAGCCCGGATATAGGTCCAGGCGGCTGTATCACGGAAGTTTCGCTATTTATAGGAATGCTGGTTTTGTAACGGTCAAATTCTACCTGGGGCTGATTCTTCACATTCCCCAACCCCCACGCCCACTATGTAGACTTTCAGCGCATGCTCTCTGAAGCTCTATATCATCTCTTTTGCCTGCTGAGTGAGCATAGACTGGGGGTGGGGCGTGCGTTTGGAGTAAAGGCCGTATAGTGTGTATAGATGCTGCTATAATCCCGAGGTTTGTCTCGATGATAGACCAGTACATGGGGCAAGCGATGGTCCAGGTGGGGTCGGAGGAGCTGAGCATCTCCTTGACGCTCGCTAGGCGTATTGCTGAGGCGGCGCAAGCACTAAAAAAAAATTAGCATTGAATCGCTTGAAGGCTCTTTGAAACTAACACAAACCCGAGGGCGAAAATCCCACTGGTGATAACTTTGACCCGAGTGGTCGAATGCAAACCTGCGACTGTACGCATTGGTAATGAGTATACAGTAATATCTGTAATGAGGCTAAGTATTGCATTATAGAGGTAGAACATGTTAATGTTGACACAGGAGCCTTCAAGGGCAATGTTATAAACACTGGCAATGGGGATGCATTGGAAGATACACACGGATACATTGGCAACTGTTTGGCTAATGCAAACCGCGATAACAATGTCAATGATCCTGCCTATCTTCACCGCAAAGAGGCGTCTATAACAAAATAGAACAGAGGTTTTGACGCAACCTAGGCATAGGTTGTAAAATAGGGATGACAGCCAGACAGTCATGAGGTATGAGTTCATGTTTGAGGTTCCGAGGCTTTGGACGTTTTCGAAATGATCACCGAGACCATAAGAGACTGAGACAAGATTGGTAATAATAAAAGCTGTTGATGTGACCTTTAGTTGTTTAGCAGTGTTGTTTTGGCTTGGGACTTTGAATTCTTACCCAAGCACCACACATAATATCTGGTTAACCAATTAGCTATGTTGACATGCCGTGGAGTAGGGGTTACCATACAGTCATCTATCCCCAACTGTCTTGATATGTGCCTTGCGATCAGCCGAAGAGACATTACTATAGTTGATACAGTGAGGAATGCAATTGATATTGCTTGAACAATCTGGCCTTGTGAGCCTGCCATGGTTGTCGGAAATGCTTTAAGCTTTGCCGCGAAGTAGTTGAGGAAACGAATACTGAAAATAGTGCAGCATACGCGTTTCATAAAACATATTAGAGTACTGAGAAGATGAACTGATAGCGGGCTCTTCATGCGGAGATCCAATTGCTACCCAAAATCTTTTTAAAGAAGAAGCATTCAGATTTTATACAGTAAATGTCACTTCTGTTTGCTATATATCAACCTCGCTTGCGGTATCTATAAAACCTCTGTTAAGTGCGTGCGCACAGATGTTTGAGATGATGTCTCTGTAATGGTACTCGTGTCCTACACATACTGACGGTCCATCCAAAAAAACATGCTGCAACCTCTGGAAGTCTTCGGATCTAGAGCTCGTGTCCCCGTAGTAGATCTTTCCTCTTCATTTTGAGAGGAAGTCTAAGTGGGAGTGGGTAATATGTGGGTGCTTCGCCCGCATCACAGATTGAATGTATCCACTTAGCCTTCCTCCTTGATTTGGGAGGAAGACTAAGTAGATACAAGGTAGGATGGAGCACGGCCCCTCTTTTTGGGGAGGAAGTGCCAACAAGCTAAATTTCCCGTTCCATCTTCAGAATGGAGCCAGCCATAATTAAATATTGCCTGTTTTCGTTTTACCGCGGAGTTCGGATAACCCCTCCTCCATGTCCTTTCTCCAAAAACTAGGAGAATCTTCCGAGTTTTGATCTAGCTTATTAATACGAGGCGGGCCGACCCCGAAACCCGAGAGTGCCTATGGGTATTGTCACATAGGGCCAGATGAAGACTCTACAATGTCAAAGCCTTGACAAACTGCCCGTGCGCACAATGCCACTTACATATCTAATCAGGGCTTTCCATACCACCAGCATGCTATGTACGAAGTAGGAAACACAGCACAGCCTGGTACGTAGGGATGCTAGGTAGAAGTAACCCTGTGCCCCTTATCTCCCCTAACTCTTGCTCTATCGCACAATACCGCTTTGTTTGATCGTTGTGTGGCTAGCTCGCCCAGAAAGAAATTATAACAGTAACCGCGAGATTTGACGGAATAGTGTGCACGGAGTCAGGTCCTAGACAGTATATATTAAGTAGAGAAGCTTGTATTCCACGTACCCTAATGGGCAGCCCATGGCTGCTATTTCGTCTTGTATGCGGTGCATTTCACCATTTCAAGTATCCAAAACAAAACCGTTACAAGTGTAAGGAATATAGAGACCTAGATCAAGATAACGAACTGAACTCCATAGTAAATGTTAACACCTACTTCTTTTGTCGACGTGCTAAACCTTTGCTGTGGCTTTGAAGCCATTATAAACACAACGGTGCTGGCGAGGCCTGTGCAAAAAGTTCCCAAGCAAGATACTGTTACAAGAAGACATGATAGCAGAGACCCTGCTAATTGGCTATTTTATTAATTATTTACCGTTCTGCGGTTAAACCGTCAAGCTCTGCGAGGGAAAAGGGTTGCGCCATATGGAAGTGAATTCAAGTCCATACCGCTCTCTGTCATGATAAACAGTCGCTCTGGGCGGTGAAATAATAGTGATGGGGGGAACTCGCCAAAGGCCACCAACGAATAGAACCAGGCCATCATCGAAGGCCACTCCATTCTTCTAGTTTTCCATATTGTAGGGTTGCATCGATTTATAAGCCTTCAGCTACATCTTCATTCTGTTCTCGATAAAAAGAACAGAACACGAGGGGCCATGGTTAGGAAGGAGGGTTTCCTCCCATAATCAGGAGGGAGACCCAGTTCTCAACTAAAGGGGACTCCTTACACGGAGTACTAGAATATGCCCGACCTAACGCCTACTTAGCCTACCTTCTTAAACAAGGAGGAAGTCTCTGATTTGTACTGATAGAGAGTACGTGCAGTTTTCCCACGTGCGCAAAGCAGGGGTGAGTCTACAGCCCTGCATGAATCAACACTCCAAGCTCATGCGTTCTACACGGGGCTTATGGTGTACTCCGTATATTTTAACAAACAAAATTTACTGTTGATCATTACATAAGAGCTGAGTTCAAGGACCTTTTGCGTATATTAACGAGTGTCGGGAATGCATGAACTATATGTTATAACATGGAGTATTCTAGTGAGTGACCGAAATACTTCTACCACTACACACTCGTGCCGTCCTTCTGTAACAACCTCCCAGCAGATCCCACTGTCCAAGTTCCTAGCATATATCAAGTCAAAAAAGTTATGTCGATAGCCCCAACTGCGCTCGATACCATCAATTATAAATGTCAAATTGGGCGGCACCCTGTCTAACAGTTAACAATCACTCGGGCATACTTGGGCGGCCTCACCATTGTGGCATATTAGAAGCTGGTCAACCGCGGTAACTTCTGTACCAGGATGTTTCTCAGTTGAGATTCAGTTAGTTGGCAGTCGTTTGGCATGCATAATATTTTACCGAAGTATACAGCCCAGGCGCCATGTCCAGCACCGAGGTCGAGAACTCTTCGTAGTGAGCTCGAATACTCAAGTGGAGGCTGCTGAATTATGTCTGTCTCATCAAAATCAGTTTAATAATATAAAGAAGGTATGGAATAGGCAATCATTCATACCCCAAATCATTTGCCCTTTCTAATGACTATGGTTAGTAACTCCCTGCGACTACAATAATAGGCATAAAGCTATATAATATTTTATGTGCGGTGTAGCGGTAGAAGAACCTCTTGTTGCGTGGTACGAAGGACAGCTAGGGGATGTGCTTATCCGAAATCTCACCCAGAAGGTTGGGCTGCCTGAAGCCGCCGCCGCCACCGTTGCTAAGTAGTAGTCGATGGCATAGTTGCCTTTGCTGTGGCTGCTGTTGTTGGTGGCCGTGCTGCTGTAGCAGTTTTCTGAAGTCAGAGAGGTGGATTACGGATGGAGAGGCCTGGGAGAAAACGTGGTCGGCAAGTCTTGGTGGTCACAGCCCGAGAGGTGACATGCTTGATTCCAGCGACGGTAGCGCCTAGTTCGAGAGCCATCTTAGGAACGAGCTGAAGGCCATCCTCTTTACTTCTTCTTCTCTTTAAAAATACTTTATGACTGACAGCTCGGATGCTTTGAGGAAGGTGTTGGTAAAGAGGGATCATCTAAGCGTGGTTAGTAGTAGTTATAGTCGTAGCAACATCTACGGCCTTTAATCCTAGCGCACGCTCTGTCTTTGCTCTAGCTCACTCGGTAGATCAAATAGCGGATGTAGAGCTTTAGATAGCACGTGCTGAGAGTCTACTAGAAATGAAGTGTGTCTTCACCCTTGATTGACCTCTCATAATCAGGAGGGAAGACTTTCCTCCTGTAGTCAGGAGATAGACCCACTCCTCCCAAATTTCCTTTCTCACGTTTTGCCGCCAACCATTGACTCAAGTTGTCAGCGTTCCTCCAGTAGCCAGGCGGTAATGTAGGGCCGGCATTTTCAGGGAAGGGAGGCGGTGGGACGGGTCAGGCGGTGAGAGCGTGTACAATCTGCTGCATGATGCATGATGAGAAGAGAGAGGTCGCTCAGGTTTGCTCCACGGCCGCACAGACATGGGGACTACAGTTTTATTTTGTTACCTAGGTTGACCTTGGCCAACAAAAACTACCGTCTATGCCCACCCATTCAACGTCGTGAGGGACTTCAAACACAAACAGTTCAAATCATTGAGTTTATGAAAGGCAATCGTGGCCCACACTAGGGTTGCTTCTATCAATCAAGTATGAGTAAACAATCGACAGCTATAAAAGCTCTTCTCAAGATATAGCCTCTAGCATTAGATAGACACCACTCTTATATGGCTTTGCCTGGGCTTTGTGTGGTAGTATACGTCCCATCCCAAAAGTTGAGTAGTATTTTTGTGGTAAAGGACACATCGTAAAGACAAAGTCCGTTTAGCAACAGGCCTTTGACACGCCATTCAAGAGACCCGTTACCTCATATCCAAGGCAAATCGCGAGACGATAACTGTGGTCCCTTTTGCAGCTCATTGTTCAGCCTCTCCTCTAACCGATTCCGGCCACACCGAAGTGATGAGTCTGATATCACTATGAATCACGCATATCTATTAGGTAAGATGGCTGGGCTTTATTCCAACAGCGTAATGTGATGTGACTCATGGAGAAACTAATGTACGTCTCGCGCCTTTCTCACCACAATCCAAGGTGCCCCTGCGAACGGAAATCACAATGCTCACCCTGCCAAATACACTGAAGGTTAAGCGGTGGAGTCTTTATATGACAATCTTATGCGGTGTCTCGGAGCTGGGCGTAGATATCATCTACCTGAACATCTACCAGCATGTCCTGGCTTACACTCCCACCCTTGCAACTTTCAAGCGCACACATAATCAACGCCATCGTGGAACATGGCAAAAGACTATAAATTCACAGCGCTGCCTGGTATAATTAGCTTTACTTCACTATTTACAACTGGCATTGATTCTATTATATTTTACCGTTTAGCCTTCATCATGTTCTCAGGAGCTGTGTATAAAGATTTGATACAGTTGGTTTCAACCGGAGCTGCTTGTTTCCTGCTTACTAGGCTTCTATATTGCCTGTACTTTGATAATCTATCACACATCCCCGGGCCTTATCTCGCCAGATTCACACGTTTGTGGATTACGTATCAAAATATTCGTGGTAATGAATGCGCCACGCTACTCGCTCTCGCACGCCAACATGGTATGTGGTATTGTATTTTCATAAGACTTTAAAGGGCCATCAGCTTACCTATGAAAAGGGAAACTCACCCGAATCTCCCCAACAATGATTCTTATGAACGATCCTGTCGAACTCCAGAGACTCTCTCGTCAGCCTCTTGACAAGTCGAAGTGGTATATAGACGATACTCTTACAAAAGGCACACCCACTTTCAATATTCAAGATTACCATAAGCATATGAAGGTTCGAAAAATCGTTCAAAAGGCTTATGAGCTAGACCGGCGGGGTATCAGTACTATAAATAAACACATGCTGGCTATTTTTGAAGCTTTGGACGAGCTATTAGAAGAGGGCGGCCCCATAGATCTCCAAAGGCACATGAATATGGGTCTTCTCGATCTGACTCTGGACCAAGCAGTGAGCCAAACACCTGGCTTCATCAAGCATAACGAGGATCTTTGGGGGGCCATACAGAGTTTCAAAGACAGCCTTGTTCCCTTTGGCATTATGTCTAGGTTGTACACGATGACTGAATTTTTGAAGAAGACAAGGCTGTGGAGCTTTCTGGCTCCAAGTCAGAGCAACTCAGGGATGCTAGCGATTTTGAACCTCACCAACAAGGCTACATTGAACCGGTTCAAAGATATTTCCATGGGACCTAAACAAGGAGACTTTTTACAAAAGTATTGATTTTTATCACGAAAGAGAAAACAGTTTGCTAACAGACTAATAGGCTCATTGATGCAAGAGATAACGAAGGGAATCTATTGTCCCTTAAATCCGTACAGTCCGAAGTCTTCCTAATGGTTGTTGCCGGTACCGACACAGTTGCGACAACTGTCATAAATATCCTAATACAACTTCGACAGAACCAAGATGTACGCAAAAAACTTACAGAGGAGCTCCGAAACCTGGCGCTGTCTGAAGATCTTTCTTACCTCATCAGCGATGAGTTTTTTCAAGCTTGCAAAGCCTGCAAATATCTCAATAATTGTTTGATGGAAAGCCTTCGCCTCGACCCTGCTGCGCCGAATCTATTCCCTCGCCTTGTCCCCCACGGGGGCATGTACTTATGTAATCAGTTCATCCCTGGAGGGACGGAGATAACCTGCCCCTCTTGGGTTCTTCATCGGAACGAAGATGTCTTCGGCTCAGACCCCGAAAAGTTTAAACCAGAGCGATGGGATGGCTCTCACAAGATGATGAGCGAGATGCTGGCTACTTTCGGCTCTGGGTCCCGAAGGTGCCTTGGACAGGTCATGGCGAGGACGGAAGTGATCAAAATGATAGGGATTATTCTGGTGAGATATGAGCACGTGCTTGAATATGTCGAGACATACACCCTGGGTGGTATACGCGTAAACAAAAACTGCAAATTCTATTTGTCGCGAAGGAAGTCATAGATTAGATCCTATAATCAATAGGTTTTGGCCGGACGCTGATGCTAGGAAGTGGTGGGACGTTTGGAGGATCTATAAATTGTACCAATCTGCTGATTACCACCATTGTATGCGGGGCCGATTACTGTCATGCCACCACCGTGTTGTGAGTTGGGGCTGCAAGCCTGCGCTCTGTGGGCAACATCGAGTTGATGCATCCAGCCTGTCATTTTTTCGCGTAACACGCGCAACTCGTGAGTTACCGACATGCATGGCAGTGGCGTCTGACCATTCATCGTAACGGGGGATTTCATTGGTCAATGTGACGGCCAACACGTAGCACTTTGTACAGGGATGGTTTCCTTTTCATTATGCTACATGCATGCTTTGGCCGCCCGGGTGGATAAAGAGATGCATGAGAGGAGATGCGTTAGCTGATATGTGGACCATGGAGCTGAAATTCCACAAGGTCGACGAACTTTACGCTGAGTTCACCTCGCGTTCGTCTCGTATATTACGTATAACTATGATTAATTGAATCAACCAGCACTTTACTATGGTTACAGAGTATCGCAGTCGCACTTTCAGTAGACCTCTATCAAACGTCATCAAGGGCTCAAGGCTGGCCTCCTTGTCGATCGGCGAGGAATGATACAATTACAGACATGTTGGGGAAAGACAACCTTTGAGCTGCCGCCATCACTGCCTGTCGCGTTATCGATTTACAAGCTGATTCGCTAGTGCCTGAATACGAAGTGAGTGAGTCATTATTATCCAACGTTCGCAATGTGATCATAGGCGGTCATGACGATTGGGCTCTCATCTACCTCACTACTATCCACTTCTGATGCACGATTGCCTTATTTCTGCAACTATGTTAATCTGGGTGTGAGGCTTGGTATACGCCTACATTGCACAGATACTGATGCCCTGTTATCCGCACATATGAAAACTCGGAATGTCCACCTCAGGAATCATTAAATATTATCTCTGCATACAAGCATACCACATTCTCTACACACAATGGCTGTGAAAGTCAGGGACAGTTGTGCTATATAGACCTAGAGGGGTGTGTGATTAGTCATAATTGTCTTTTCAGTTTCCCGAGGAGCTCAACTAGTCTAGCCGAAAGAAGACTTTTACTACAAAATATCCCAACGCGGCAAGTCACCCCTGACTTCCTCCAGCCCGCTAGAAAGGAACCACTATTCCATAGTCCAATACATCACGTCTCTTTCCATTAGTACGGAGTTATCGGTGCAGAACATGCATCACAGCCAATATTTGCGAATGCGGTGAGCAACTTGTAGCCCTGGCTGATCTGGCTTGAGATTTAGTTTGAAGCAAGAGCGGCAACTACAAAGTGGAGTACTTAATGGGAAGGGTATCTGAGCCAACTCCTCTGCCTGGTCCCTCCCCACCCATCCCTCAGGAAGGAAGACAGTCTGAATGAGGCTATTAGGACTACTGCTGGCTGCCTCGTCACTGGATGCATCAGACGTAAAGAAAGTTGCCACGTCAACGTATTCACTCTGCTTGTCGCCAACAATTCCTTCCTCATCCGAATCAACACCCAGATCTTTCTGCGCAAAGACTCTCCAACCTTTAGGCATGATCTCGTTGAGACGCTTTTAGAGATACTCCATGTGCCAGAGGATTGTCGGAGCGCGACGAGCCATGTCGTCTCCAATTCTATATGTTGTTAGCTCGGTCCCAAAAGTTTACGTACGCACGCTCACTTCCTGCCCTCTCTTTCGGAAGTCATTACAACGGTTGATAATTCCAATGTCAGAATTATCTTTGCCCGACCAGAAAGACTGCAGGCAATGTGAACACAGACGACTTCTCGCAGAATGCGGCTCTTTTAGATCGAGGCTATCGTCATCAGATGAGGAGCTCCTACCGCCCGTGCCACGTTTGATAACTATCGTCTACGGACCCTTGTAAGCAAAATTCGCGCACACCACTACTTGGTCGTTCGAGTGCTCTTTTCGGGAAGCCATTTTGGAGTATGCAGTTGCATCCAATATTGAATCGTTTTTTCTTGGGTTTGTGCTGAGTGATGCTAGATAGCCTTACAAAGGACAGATAGGTGCTGAGGGATATATACATATTTACGTTTACGCAAGACTCGAATACCAAATAAATAGTTGAACTATCCATGTAATCGTTGTGTGATCATGAGACCTAGGCGTAAACCTCGGTCTTTTGTGACTCAGATACTGCATAGACGTGACCATTAACTAGGGTCTATACAGCGCTAAGGGGTCAGACAATTCCTACTTAGATTCCGGCAGTATAGACAGTACAAGGACAAAGAAGCTACAGCAGTTGAGGTTTCCCCTTGGTCAAAAGTAAAGTTGGTGGGTTTGTTACGGAATCTCGGGCGCATCAAACGTGAGTGACAGCGGCGGCGTAAACTATGCAAAACATCTATTTAAAAGATGAAAATATAGGATCTGCTACGGAATAATGCGTTGGCCAGCTCGAGATTTGAGCAACGTTCCAGTTCTCATAACATCTTTCTTGCGTGGTGATCAAACTGCCATCATGACGAGAGAATCTTGGACCAAGAAAGGTAAGAGATCGCAAAATTTCAAAGCACGCGCACACACCTCTACTAGCTGTCATACGCCTCAGAGCCTTGATAAGTGTATTTCTACTTACTATACCTAATACAGTACGTGGTTCGCGCGAACCACTACTACAATTACAGAAACAGAGTAAGGCAGCGATACGTTCCATTTAGATATATATGAAGTAGCACTCAGGCATTTGGTTCCAAGAGGATTCAGCATTATTATTCATTCAACCTGATTCCACTTTAGTCTCAGTCTCTTGTCCTCATACCTTGCTACGGCAGAGCCAACCAGGTGAGTCAAGTATGCCATTGCCAGCTCCCCAGATCGCATTCTCCGGACTTGCCTGCAAGGCTATGACGTGCGGCACTTGGCTCGCGTTCAATAGTCATGAGTGATCCTCATGATATTCCACCCGTTTTTATATTCCTGACAGCACGAACAAATGAAAACAGCATTGCTAACGAAATAAGCCCCCTTATTCTCTCAAAATCATAGATCCTATCCTTGAAATTGATACCAAGAACTTCCAATTCCGCTTTCTTCAGACCTGCCGCGGTTGTATTATCACAATATGTCAACCGGACAACGAAGCCAAGTTCAAATCTTTGGGGTGGCTGTCGATCCTCCGCAACCCCACAGGATGATGAAACCGTTCAAGATGGAGCCCATCTCCGCAACCCAACTGGTCGACGATATCAAGGGCATCTATCGTGAACTGGTTTTGCTCGAATCAAAAGTAGCAGAGGTTGATGCTGCTCAATCTACCTCCCAGCAGGCCAAGCTTACCCGAGCTCAATGGCAGGCCCTTGTCAATTTGCACCGCACCCTTCTCTACGAACACCACGATTTCCTTGTTGCAAGTAATCACCCTTCTTCAACTGTTGCCATGCAAAAGCTTTCTATCGAATATGCCATGCCCGCTCGCCTATGGCGCTACGGTATCCATTCTTTTCTCGAGCTGCTTCGCCATCGGCTCCCAGATTCCCACGAGTTTATGCTTACATTCATTTATTTCGCCTACGGTATACTGGCTCTCTTATGCGAGAAAATCCCCGCTCACGAAGAGACGTGGATGGAATGTTTGGGTGACCTTTCTCGATATCGTATGGCAATCGAGGAAACTGATATCAGTGTTCGCGAGACCTGGACCAACATATCGCGAGGCTGGTACCAACTTGCGTCGGATCGGATGCCCAGCGTCGGTAGGCTCTATCACCATGTGGCCATCCTAGCTCGACCTTACGCGCTGCAGCAACTTTTCTACTTCCTAAAATCTCTTTCCGTTGCGATTCCCTTCCCGGGCGCCAGGAATAGCATTTTGTGGCTCTTCGACCCACTAATCGATGGCGCCAGGGTTCGTTACGATGCAGTCGACATAGCGTTCGTACGAATTCACGGAATTCTCTTTACGGGAAGAGGGCAGGCGAAGCTTGATGAATCTTTGAATGAATATCTTGAAAACATTGACTCGCGCATCGTGCGAACCACTAAAAAGTGGCTTGAAAATGGGCAAGTAGTCTCCTCGCCACTTGTATATGACAAAACTGACGTAAAGTAGTACCTATACTGGTATTTCTCTGGCCTGTGCAATGCTTGGCTACGGAGCAGAAGGCGATTTTGTTCTCAGAACTATTACCAAGCATCATATTGAAGCTGATGCACGCAAATTGCAGACTAGGCCTTCAGAGACGTTTAAACAAGCCCTCGGCCTTACTATCAAGGTCTACAGCATTGCTGTTAAGCACTGGGATGATCCCAATACCCTGTCTTTCACTCACGTCATATTTGTGTTTCTTTGGCAGATGACGTCGCATCCTTCTATAATGGAGCACATCGAAGAAGAATTTCCATGGAAGTTGACAGCTCTGATGCTAAACTTCCATATCAGATATAGGAAAGAAAAGCTAGCCTTTGCACCTGAGTGCCCTATTTGTCCTGCTACTTCGAGCACCAACAAAAATCGTCCTTTGCCTGAAGATTTTTGCATGAGGGAGATTGCCTTTTCTCAGGACTATTACCCACCCGAATTCTTCAAAGTACAAGATCTTGAGGAAGTGGAGAAAAGCTTCGAGACTGATTCCATGGAAGAGGTCCGGAAGCAGCGGCTGCTAGTGCTTGGCCGGCGGATAGCCGAAATGGAAAAGTGGTTGACATGGTCTGAAGAGACCAAGAGTTTCGGAGTAACGAAGCAGTTCTCAGGCCTCGAGGACGTCGACGTCGGCATCGACGTCGTACAGCCAGTGGATTTTGTGGACACTATCAATCGGGGCGAGGTTGGCTTTGCTAAACCACCCGATCCCCCGATGAGAGACCCCGAGGATGATGATATCGGGGAGAGTCGCTGACTTCTATTTTGGACACGCATCTCGGGACTTTACAAGCTCAAAACCACACTTTTGTTGATATGCAGCCCTTTCCAACCCGAAAATTGAGTTCTAACTTTGGTTCAATAAGTACTCCAGTTGTTGCTGCCTTCTCGTCTCGCGTTTCCACATCGCGCGTGCTGGGATCACACTGACTCAAGTGGCTGTCTAGTCCTCACAAGAAAAGCAACCCGAAACTTGGAATAGAAACCTGGTAACCAAATATGGCACATTCGAATGTATGAAGCATACGACCTAGGGAAGATTGGAATTAGTCAATGTATTCAGTGAGCGTGGCGAGTCTATCAGATGCCTCGGTGAGCCCTTATAAATGACAGCAAAAGCTCATGCCGTAAATAACGCTCCCTCTACAAGGTTTTTACTATCGTGTGTCATATTGAAGTCGTAGTTTGGGTACCCCGACTTGCAATAAGGTATGATAGGGCCTGCGCGAGATAAGAATATACCAAGTTGTGTCGCAATCGGAATGCCCTTGTGCGATCGCTGATGCTGTATGGGTAGATCTTGACTATCAAGTTGGCTTCCCTACGGTTAACACGCCAGTTTGGCTAACTCTTCATTCACAGCAAAAGCGGCCATACGCCCTGCGCCTGGTAGTATAAGGGATTAAAGTTCGTCGGCTGCACCTCCGAGGAATGGCAAGCGCACATGCAGCCCTCGCAAGGGCCGATAATGGAGGAGACATTGTTAAGACATCTGCTACGAGCCCTAGAGCAGGAACTTCTTAGTGCTTGACCAAAATGCCGGCAATGAGCCTCATTTGGCTGATGCGGTGAGTAGTTATGGAGTAGGTAGAGAATTGAAGAAGGCACTTTCCCGGTTTTCGAAGTACGGAGACTTTGGGCGCCGCCAAGAAGGGCTTTCATGGGGCGGAATACCTGTCATCTCTTTTCAAGCTTGTTCAACATTCGTGTATAGTTCATTTACCCCAAGCTACTTAGTTCAAACGGGCTACAAACACAATTCTTGAGCACAATCGCAATTTACCCATTTAATACACATCCTATATTTTTTTAAGGGCGTGACGGTGCAATAGGAATGTTCGTCCTAACCATCTATTGGCCTGCAGTTCAGATAGTGATATCACTGTTCATGATTCCTGTGGTAATCTCAGCCGCAGCCCGCAACCTTTATCGGCCTCACAATGCCTGTGACAAGGTTGTCTGACGGACCACGCTTGTGGCGTAAAGCCTGAGATCTCGACCTTCTATTATCCGAGTCAAAGGCTCATAACTCTATAGATACATCCGGTCTGTCACTATTCCTACGCCCGATTGCAACTTCATCACCTCAGTGCCTTATTATAGGCTACTTGCCCGTTTAGTTCACATAAGCGAAGAGGCTTCACGGCGTGGACCATCCGCCCACATCTATGGCTTAACAGCACGCTGAATCATTTACAAGTAATGTCATCCGGCTCAGCTAGGATAAGAAATACGTAAACTATTTCTGCGAGAAGCATGATGATGTTGATCTTTACGATGGGGCCAATAGTATATCACTACTATTCGAAACACCAACTGCGCATACTGCCTTCCTCTTCTTTGTGTCTTGGATCGGAGGGTGCAGTCGAGTTGCGACTCAAAGGGTAGGCAAGACCTGTAAGGCCCGACTAATGAACATCTTCGAGGAATGTGCGGATATACGTAAAGGGGGTTGGCGTAGAAATGGCTGTTTGGAGTTTAGTACCGCAGCGCATGGTGTCCTGAATATAGATTATTCAAACCCATACCAATTATCTCCTTGAGACCCGGAGAGCTCATAGTTACAATTTACTACAGCCACCACCAGATCCGATCGTTGAGGCAGCCTTCTATTCTGGGCGCATTGGAGCCCAGAGAGGCAACAGCCGACTTGGAAAATATGTTTTTAATAAGAGAAAATTATGGAAGCTATCGTGACTAATATTCTTTTCTCAGGGGTGACTGGGCGCTTATTTGTTGCAATACTATGATAAAGCGCAAAATATTGGACCAATGAGTGAAGAAACTACGTGCAAGATTGCCGATTAAGCCTGTAACTTCTATTGGATGGAAGGGAGTAAGTGCAAGTAGGCGAATGGGGTACGTACTACTAGTATGTTATGGCAACCACGACGTGACCGGTGATTCGCTGATTAACCCGTGCCCATGTGTTCATCTATATATGTAAAGCCTGGCCCAGACGCTCAAATTTTATGCTATTTACAGGAAATCATATCCGAGTATGCAGCTATCTTCTAAGGACTTTTCGTCCTTTAAAAAAGTCCAACGTGCGATGAGAAGTAAACATAGTATTGAGAAATACTAAATTTACTACTTCCCATTGCTACATAAGACCAAATATTCGGATCTCCTTTCATGCTTGATATTTTGTCTACCCTAGCTAATAATTTTTAACCCACCGTACACAATGACAATGGCAAGAGGTCAGCACTTCTATTCACGGTAACTCTTTTCTATTGATTCACATATTAATTAGATTAAGTTAACCCACACTTAATCAGTTCCATCTTGCACGCGTAGAATTATCGCTATCCTTTCTATTTCGCATAAACTAACAGCAGCCGCTTCTATGAAGTTATATAGGGTAGGTAGATTTGAGTCGGGACCGAAAGAAGCCAGTTGCTACGATAACAGCAATCGTGCTTCTCTCTCGACCTCTACCGTTAATATATCGCTATATTTACGTAGGAATCGCCGAATTGGGCGCGTTATTCAAATGAAAAAAATAAAATCATGGGTCACTAGTAAGTAAGGGTACCGGATGGAGAGAGATTTTTAGAGATTGCGGATAATATCCTATTATTCGCGTCTTTTCGCCCTAAGTAGGATAAGTGGCGAATAGCGCCGTAGCACGTAAGATAAAATCAATGAATTAATCTAAGCGAGACCTCGTGAAGTGAGTGTAGTATGGAAATTTGCTCTGAACTTTTTAATACTTAATTCTACAACACGATCACGCAAAAGACAAAAGTCCGTTGAGAAGTCTTTGGTGTATTGAGCTAGAAGGCCATCTGCACTGGGGTAGATTGTTATTATCACGACAATCCAGTCTTTCCTCGCTCGCAATGTTTGCAGATGGAAACAAATACAGTCAATAACGACTCTGACACTAATAATATCACACGAGAGCATACGTTTCGCCAGATGGGGCAAACTAGCAGCTGCGGCATATGGCTTATGATTTCTATAGGCAATTTGAACAAAGAAGGCCAACACACCGCTGAATGGGATCTTGCCAATCGAGTGAAGCTTAGAAGGGCTTACAGATGTTCAGTGTCTAACTTCCTAACTTTTAGCTGAATTTACCAGAATGTGACTTTTAATTGCGCAGGTCAAGTCAACATTGCCTCGCGAAGGATGGCATCAAAATGCTAAAACTAGCTTTTTAGCTAGTCACAGCGGGCTTAGGATATATTGAGTATAAACACTGATGTATCGATGCTTGAAAGTCTAATGGTGGCTGTTGGTGATGGTATCAGGGTGCCGAAGGCGTTGGAATTTGAGCTTGCAACGTGTCAAACGACAATGAATGGAACTCTTATCCTATGAAAATTCAAACATTCGAAAATTTCAAAGTGCACATGATGAAGGCGAAAGGACTAACATGTCAATGTCCTCATCATGCCTTTTTAAGTGGGTATGGCAGCAGTAAGCTGAGGCTCTGGTGCATGCATTACCTAAGCAAGGTGCTTTGTGGTTGCGGGGTCTCTCAAACGCCATATATCGTGACGTTTGTCCTTTAAGACTAATGGTAATCAACAACCATGCTTTGCTTCAAACTTTCGAGAGGCGCAATAGACATTGCAAAATCTATTCGCACATACGAGGAAAACTATGAGGCTGTTCCTAAGAATAGAATATGGCGATTGCCAGATGCAACAAATCCGGTAAATAAGCCAGAGTCAGCTGCAATCAAGCTGTTAAGACTATTCCACAAGGAGGAAGAGGTACCGTAGCTGAGTTTGTCCACTAGTAACTAATTTAACAAGACTACAGTTTATTGCTGCGCAAAACTCATGCCATAGGAGAGGCACTCAGATGGAACTCGCTAAGATGGAGGTACTATGGGTTGCTGGTCGTATGGGTTTGGAGAAAGGCGAAGTGGCTTACATTATCCGCATTCCGGCCCCCGTGCGATCGAACTCGTCGCACACCGCCTCTACCAAGGAGCACACATCTCTTCTTAATAGCCTTCTTCAACAAGATCTTGAGTTCTCGCCAAAGGACGCAATGCAAGATCCCGAAAACCGTGTTTTGGTCAGTTAATCTCCTCTCCTCCTTACTTCTTTTAGAGCTCATTTTTACCTAGAATAACGTTGGAGATTGTGTTCGACTACAAGGCGAAGGAAGTCTTTGCCCAAGTAATGGTGGTTACAATGCTTTAGTATTACTGTTCAAGGAGCAAAAGCTGCTATCAGAGTAAGTCATGGGTCATCGCTGAAGAGTCTGTGACATTCATGTCGGTTCTTCTTCATGATAGGTTGGAGTATTATCACTGTTCTGAGGCAGTACATTCTTACGTCAGATGATTGAGCCAAACACATATGGGCTTTGATTATCTAATTGACTTTACGATGTCGGTTTTATTGGTAACAGAGACTATGTCTCGAGAAGTACCCCCGTTTTACAATTTTGCTGCTCGTGTTGATCAAAAGTATGTAGACAAACACTGACAGCTAAATGGTGATATTATCTCATCATTGAGTGCAAAGCAAAGGCCATCCTAGGTCAAAAGACCTGCTAGCACTAGAAAGAGGCTCCATTGTCATTTTTGAATTGCGTATGAGAACCCCCCCCCCCCCCCCCCCCCCTGTGCGTTAAACGACGTGTCCCCGTATCATCTGGTTCCAAAGTTCTGCTGTTGAGCTATCCATAAACTCCATCATCTGGCTAGAATTTTGAGGAGAACCGGTAGCAATCATAGTAGTCTGTTCGGCGCTCTGTTCCCCAGAGAGCATGAATCCCATAGTCTCGTCGCCGAGCGAAGGCTGACGGTAAGAGCCAGGAAGCATATAGTCGGAAGTGGCGAACTGATTCCCGGGACAGTGTATCAAATTTCCCGCCAGGGATTGTGCCACTTGAGGAAATGGGTTGATGTCAAGAGAAGAGATCGTGCAATTTTGCTCACTAGAAGGGCACAATCCACTGATAGACTCACTTTCATCATCAACACGGCTGACTGAATCAATATGTAGGCCTATTGAACGTGAACTATTGGTGTCCACGCCCCTCGCTTCAGCACTTGACAACGCTAAATGGTCCCTCGGCAAGGTAGGTATAGCAACTTCAAGAGGTCTGGAGACGCCCTGGTCCTGTATCTCACAGCTGTAATCGTTTGCTTCTCTGATTTCCTCAGTGTAATCAATAGAATTCGAGGCATGTAGCGTCAGATGTTGTTGCAAGCCGGCGCTGATTTCCTCTGAATCTTGAAGCAAGCTATGGGTTGATATGCGCCCCAGCATGGTGAAGCGGATGTAGTACGAATCGCTGAAGTTGCCAAGTTCTAGAAACTTCGTAGTTTTCTCAAAGCTTTCGACCTCCGAATCAATTTGAAAGAACCACCTGGTAAATCCTATCGGATTAAGAATCCAGACTTTGGTTTTGAGGCTGTTTTCCAACTGAGACTTGATAATCCCCTTGAGCTGAATATTGACTTTCTTAACAAAGGATTCTATTGCATCGTTTCGCTCGACTTTGTGGGCGCGTAGTAGATCGCGGAAAAAGGAATTCGAATCTGTTATCCGTAAGAACCGATATGTGTCTAGGAATCGAAGACTACCCACAAACTAGAGCAGCCAACAGTGCTGGAGCACAAGCTTCCTGAAGCCCAGCCTTTCGAGCAGCAGTCATGATTCTGTGTCTCGTTGATACGACTTTCATGAGACTCCTTGTTTTCGTATCTTTGACTTTGTCATCGTTTTTGTTTTGCATGTAGAGCATGGCACTGCCTCTTAAATGTTTTATTGCTCGGGCAAGAAAGCGCAGATTGTTGGATGAATGGTAGAAATTCTCTTTAACTTCTAATAATCTTTTTTGTAAAAGATCAACGCGATCCTGCCCGTTGGTCGTGAGCGTTGCGAAAGTCACCGACTTACCCGTACATTGCGACTCCTTGAATATCGCGACTAGAGGTTTTCTCATTCTTCTGAACAATGAATCGCAGAGCTTGCTGGCTGTCAATTGAACCAGAGAGGTCTTCTTCTTTGCTAGAACTGCCGATTTGTGATATGTGCTTTGGTTCTGCGGTAAAGAGCTACTTCGCCTGGTGGTAGATGGCTCTGTCGTATCTATCAATTCGGTGATGGGACGGATGCGGGATTGCTCATTGAACAGCCTCTTTCCGGCTGGTGACTCTGAATTGGGAGACAATGAAATTTCATCTTCACCTCCTCTAATTGAGCTTTCCGGGGAGGTGATGGTACTGTCGGACTTTGAGAAGAGGTGCGTAGTAGCCTCTAATCCTGGTGAATACGCGTTTTCAGGTAGGCAGAAAGATTCGCACCGTAGGTGCTCTGGTGTTGATCGAGTGTAGGTATTCCTTAACACAATATCTTAGCGATGGGCCTAGTTAGTCCACGGACCACTCACTGAGATATTATGCGTGGCTGACGGAGCACTCTTTGTCCTTCGATGTCGAGTATCGCTGCAGAACAGCATCTCTCGGTAATGATAGACACTCTGATGTAGCTATCAGTGTTCTTTCCGATATCACATTCCAGCGTCTGGCGGGTAGAGTGGCTTTGGGAAATCTTCGACAGCCAAATTCGTAGGTGATTTTCGTATCGAGTTATCTGTACATTATTGAAATGCCGGAACTCATTAAGAAGTAAGTGATCCATTGGACTTAGAGGGCTTTCCAGCACAGGTTAACAAAAGTTCAAGCAAGATGCAACGTCGGAAAATCAGCCCGCGCCCGGAATCGAAGGAAGCGGAAGCTAAAGCTGATGTCGTGCGCCTACTAGGAATGTGCGAGTTTGCCATTTAGACCAGCGGCGACGTCGCGCGCTTCCCAGCAAGTTCATTCAGTAAGACTTGCCTAATCTTAGATTCCGGGGCCCGGGGCTGAGAGTTGCCGGGTTGAGGGAGAGGGGGTGGGGTGGGGGATGATATCCGAGTTTGTCGTTTTTGAAAAGCGGCAAACTCGAACACGCCCCTTACACACACACTTAGAAGACAGTGGATTCACATCGTTTGAGGGCTCCGCTGCATGTCCGCTCAGCTAGCCCAGCTTGAGCTCCGCCTACTGCCCAGCATCATATCGCGGACCCCCGACGGAACTGGCAAATAGGGATGGCATCAGCCATCACAGTATGCATTCATTTATCTATATGCCAACGCACACTTCGCAAATCTGCACTTGTCTTTGATCAACCCGAAAAGCCTTGCATTAGTTGCCCTGACCGCCTCAAACGCCTCCAAAGTGCGCCATGTTTACGACGATTCCAATTTGTGTGGCTCTTGTGTTACAACTAATTCATGTTCTACTCCTCGCATCCTGCGAATGTGGCAGCGTTCGTGTTCGCTTGAGACGAATTCGCTTCTTGGCCGCTGTTTGGTCTGTCTGCACTGCTGCTTACTGTCTTCTCATGGCGAACAACATCAATGGCTTATGGCCTCAGTTCTGCGTGATGATATCACTCTTGGTCTTCGAAGTATGTAACTGGAATAATATGGAGGGCAAAACACTAAGTCGAGGTAGGCGTATGAAGTCAAGCCATTGGCCTCGTCGTTGATTTGCACAGATAGGAGGGCCACGTTGCTTGGTCTTCTGTTCAGTATGCTCGTGTATCTGTTGGTCGTTGGTCTTGGTTTCTGGTACGAATTCCATCATCGGCCAGGGTTTCTCTGGACTGAGGCTATTGTTTTGCACTGCACACTTGCCATCATTGCCTGGTACCTTCGTGTTACTAGAGCTTCGCAAGCAGCATCTGTCGCCGCATTGAACGAACTAGCATACGGGAGTACCATAACTGCAGCAATGTCTTTACTAACTGTACCTCTAATCGAGGGCTATGCCGATATCTACTATGTTCTACAATTATTCTTTACGCTGAGCTTCCTCGGGCTTGTGCAGTCACGACGCCTACGAGTTGCCCACAGAGTGGCACACAAGGATAGGCCAATCGCTACACACGATAATACCCTGGATGAGGCTCGAGCAATGAGAAGACGACCGGGGAATCTGCCATGGCATCCGTGGCTACCAGAGAAATATGAGTGGATCTTGAGGGAATCATCTGAGGAGCCCACAGAGGAATTGATGGTAGAGCTCCAATTGCCTACACCGCCTCTTGAAGCGCATTTACCAAAAAGAATGGCACCATGATTGCAATGTTCCATCGCCGTATGAGTCTAACATTAATAATTAGATCACATTCGATTCATCTCCACAAATATATTATCTGATCGGGCAAGATGGGTCACTATTGGTATCTCTCACAATGTATTTGGCAAGAAAGCGGAACCCCGGGTCAGTTTGAATGTATATATATATAAGCCATGTTATCCTCTTAGGCGTGCTCACATCGCGTGATTTAGACCTTATCCCAACCAGCATGTGTTCTGCAACGATGAATGACTCGAAAGAATGGATCCCCTTCACTTTAGAGCTTCGGCATATCCCAGACGATTTGCCTTTGCCCGAGGAGTCCTGGGTTATGGCGCGCACGAATGCGCACATAACAGTCGCCATGTCTCCCAGAATAGCCGAATCATGGGTTACACTACATCCAAATGCACGGCGATCCTCATATACAGATCTCAAGAACGAGTCAGGCAAGGATAAATTCTTCGATGATGCAAAGAATGGTATTTTGAAACATGGTACTGGCCTGGCTGCTATTTACCGGAAAATTCCAAATCGATGCACACGTATATCGTTAGAATGGACTTGTGTTCGTCACGATATAGAGGTGAGTCTCTGAGAGAGATCTTCTGCGCAGCTTCTCATATCTAGGCAGTCAATGTCTGATCGAACGCAATTTTTCCGTTTCTTCTTGCTCGCTGTTCTTGTTGCCGATGGTCCTTCTGAGAAAGCAGATCAGGCAATGACGGAGTTGCAAAATATGTCTCAAGAGCAAATTCTGGAAAGACTGAAACTGCAGGTTGAAGAAAAACAATGCCTACAATCGATCGCCCTTCTTCGTCGCGTTGTGGAATTGGCAGGCGGACGAGAGGACTATGAGCAATTTGCATTCATTGATGCTCACAAGTCCCCACGCGTCAACTCCGAGCTCATAGTGTGTCTTCTCCTGCCAGGAAGAAATAGCCGGCGCAGCTCTTCGAGGCTAAGTTCTGAGGGTTTGACAAAGACCCTGAATGGTTTCAAGGCATGTTCGGCCCAAAAGATGGAACTCAGAACTGATCAAGTCAGGAAATGGAAAGAAGCTCTACTGCTGTGGTTACCTTTTGCTGCTGCAAAGAAACTCGCTACGGGGTTTTGGTTGCCCGACGTTGAACGCGCGGTACAGACTTGGGCTTCGTTGCATGAGACTCAGCATAGGCACGCTCTCAAGAAGAAGTTTTTCGATATGGAACTTTGCGTTTGCCGAGCTCTGAATAGCATCAGGTTTGATTCGGCTCGAAAGGCGCTAACCAGCCGGCCTGTGGATGTTATGTCCGAACAAAAGTTTCAAGAGGCGCATATGCGCCTTTCCCGGCAGAATACGGGCAATGTACATCCAACTCTAGAGACACTGAAAAGCGTATATGAGTTGATTCGGCCGTTTCTGGGAGGTTCTGTGCTGTTGGAAAAAAAGCGAGATGCCCTTTCGGCGTATAGCCCGTCGTGCAAAAACTACAATGGTCCATTGGAAAACATCTTACAGAAAGGGCTTTTTTACAAGGAAAGCGACCTCTGGAGCGCAATTAGCGATGGTAAGGAATCTTACCAAAGTTTGGAGGATGAGCAATTGTTACTTGATCACGCGCCGGCGATCGTACAAAGGCTACGCCCTGGCGACACTATGGTTGAGTTAGGTCCTGGGTAAGTCACACTTCGCTACTACAGTTCAAGGAGGCTAACGGTCGACAGAAATATGAAGAAATCCAAGATCCTGCTTGAAGAGGCGGCTAGGCAAAGAAAGCCTATTGTATATATTGCAGTTGATATTTCTTCTGATGCTTTGCATTCCGGATCTGAGCAGCTTTTGGAGGAGTTTCCTAGTCTCCACATTATAACGCTTCAGGGGAATTTTGAGGATGTCATTGAGAAACTTCGACGCCTACCGCAATGCTCTCTGATAATAAGTTTGGGATCAACTTACCTGAACGATGAAAGCCCTGGATCGCGGCTTCGAGATATTGTCCCCGTTCTGGGATCTGGTCTCCTACTTATTTCACACGATGGACACACTGGGGGCGACGAGAAGAAGGTCCTCGCAGCGTACGAGCAGCCAGCAATACATAAATGTATATGGAAGTGCTTGCGGGAAGTTGGATTCGATGATGATGAATGGAACTTACGTGGAGAGCTTCGAAATGACGGGCGGAACTCATACCATCAGTATTGCCTCGAGGCCCAAAAAGACGTAGAGGTTGGTATGCGGAGCTTTTCAACAGGCGAAACTATCAACTTCTTCAAGTCTTACAAGTACAATGAGCTACAAATGAGAGAGATTTGTCGCAGCGAAGGCTTAGAAGTTCATCAAGAACTGACCTTGCCCAGCTCGCGAATGTGTAAGTCAATTTGAGGATGATGTAGTGTCGACGCTAATTTCTGAAGGCGGCTATATGATATCTCGCTCGAGAGGTTGGTGATTCAGCGATAAGGAATCTTTGAGGCGAAGTTCTTGAGGAGTAGCGAGCTACAACACACTTCTTCGGATAGCGCCACTAAGCCAATAAAAGCGGAAGACGCTAGTCCAAACATACGGGGGTTGATTGTATATCATGTATCTAATTGTTAGGCTGGACTACGCTGCTCCCGTGGTGGTGCCAACCTTAACCTGACCCTGTCTAGCGCAATATGACCCCTGTTTGATCTGCTCCATCTCCGAATACGCCTTGTTTAGCGCGGTATAATCCCTGTATAACCTGCTGCTCCCGTCTTCGTGTGCACCCTGTCTAGCGCTGTGTGCCCCCTGCAAGTTTCAGTACGCACTAGCCTGCAACATGTACGTAATGCCTCGCCCAATCAAACATCTTAACATGCGCTCTACAGGTACTCCGTAGACAGCCATATTACACTCAGTCCTCGCAGTGAGCCCAAAGTGTCGCAACACCTACATTATGTGCCCCTAAAGATTTGTATGCTTTAGCAAAAGAGCCTGATCGGGTTAGCGAAGCGAGGTTTACGAAAGGCGTGCAGGCCACTCCGTATTCCGTAAAGGCCGCTAGAAAAAGCCATGCTTGAGCTTCTCCACTTCTACCCTACCAGGATTGTCTGCCGTATAGCGTACAAATATGTGAGATATTGGTATAGCTCCTTTCCAGTGGCGATAGGCGAGGGAGTAGGGCTCTAGTCTCAGCTGCAATGAGCTTTAGACCGTGCCTCATTCATTTTTTAATACAACTCGGTCGGAAACGGAAGACATCAGTTCACTCAAATGCAGGTAACCATTTGTCTGGATGGTTCAAGTACCCATAAAACGCCACAGTGACCTGTAAGGAGCAGCATCGACATTACGTCGGGCGCTGTGACAAACACAGTATGAGTAGAAAGGGGATGACATGCTACAAGTATTTAACATTGGCAATGCCCGTAATTTGCAAAGAGAAACTGCCTTCAGGGCCAAAAGCAGCTCGCTCACTACAACTCGAAAATGTTGAACAATGTCCAGCCAAAGCAATATCGCGCTCAGCCGATCCACCACCACCACGAATCTGCATGATGGATTTGTCACCACCAGATCAATTCTAGCGGACCAAAGGCTCACATGCGCAGAAGTAAGATATTCGCCGGCTTGATACGACTTGAGCTAACGTATTTGCCCTAAGGCTGATGCGCGCGAAACATTACAGGGTGTTAGAAAGGATAGGCAATCCGTGGAATCTGATTATCTATGGATGAAAGATTGCACACGCAAATCTCAGACGCCTCGCATCACAAGGCCTATTCACAGCGACTAAGAGGAAAGAGAGCATATCTCCCAGCTCTCACTCATCAGATGCCAACACATTTTATGGTACATCGGCGCTGTACGAGCATTCACATCTCAGTGGCAATTGCGACAAGGGCTATCAAACTCACGTTGAGAGATTTGGACTGGGTTTCAGAGTGGAAAATGAAGTTTTTTTTCAATAAACGATACGATGGTTCCTTCATTATTGACAGCATGGCCGCGCTTTGCTTTGGCCGCTTTTTTCCCTACGCGATGCTTTACTTAATGTCCCGGGCTTAACTTGTCATGTTTATCCGCTACCCACAATGCTATGTCAATACCCATTGCTCGAGCCAAACGCGCCGGGCGTAGCATGTGCTACGCAGGTTTCCGCTCTCTTTTTTTTTCCTTTTCCCTTTTCCCTTTTTTTTTCTTCTTTTTCCTAATTTTTCCGAAAGATTCAGCTGATTTAAATCGATCACTGACCGTGAAACTGCAGCGTAGAGAGGCTTGAAATAAGAGAATATACATATCTTGGAGTATGGTTTGCACATTCTTGATCATCATAACTGAGCACACCTCAACTTTTATTGCAAATTATGGCAAGATATGTGTTGGTTTACGAAGTATACTTACCAAACGATGATATTACGTCTTTCATGCCGGCAGGCAATTTTCCTTCCCTCTGAAGAAAAAAAGGCCCCAATGAATCTACTTGGTTCGACTCGCAACGGATTGCGATTGAAGAATACCTTGAAATATGTTTGCAGATTATATCTTAGACGGTATGGACCTCATCCATGCGTTACTCTAGAAATCTCCGTATTGCCCCAGCCCGCACGTAGTCTGGCTTTGTCTATAAATGAATACTACTGCTCAGGAACTCTCTAGATAGAACAGTTTGTCTCTCGAGGCAATTAGGATACCTATGTTCGTCCCCTCACTGAGCTAATGAGAAAGCCAATTATAGCCAAACCTTGGAAGTATTGATTCGAGATGCTTCTGGCTGATTGTATATTGATTTCTGAGCCTTTAAACATTACTACTTAGCTGTTTGTAGTCGGACACTTTGTAATAGCATCTTACAGACAGCGGTGCGCGTTCGTATACCTTGTCTTTAGCAAGATTCCTGTGGACGCGGTCCCATTATTGAAAACGTCTGTCTTAATAGTAAGGACCGATTAGGAGTACACCGACCTCAGTAATGTCCCTATGATCATATTGCATGTGAACTACTGTCTGACACTCCCGACAAAGTCCAATCAACTCCATGTGTTTTCGTCCCATCTGTGCGTGTACAGGTCAATAACATTGGCTGACTTCTATTTGAACATACAAGCTAACAAAAGAAAGTGCCCATCATGATGATTAATAGAAGGTCAGGCGTGGAATTATCCAGCAAATAATTAGCTAGCTCCTATTGACTGATTGATTGAGTGTGCTCCCTTCTCCGACTTGGCTAGGAAACAGTCAGAATCGACCAGGGCTGTCGCGTATCTAATAGAAAGACACGACAATGCGAGCTACTTTGATGCTGCACAACTGGCAGCGGGGTGTCGCTCAGATGCCCCGAATACGAAGCAAGAATGTCTTACAGCGATGAAATGCTGAAATATGCGCTCGGGAAACGTCAAGTATGCGATACAGGAGAATTGCAAAGCACTCGCATGGAGCCACCGAGCTACAGAGCGTAGCACGGGACGCGGTATCTCTTGTGGGCTAGACTCAGATCACCGACCAACGTGAATGCAATCTTCTGATTTATGCAAGTCTAGCCTTTGCTACTAGGACTCCCTCGTAGGCTCGAACTAAGTCCGCTTTCTCTCCTGGACAGTTGTTTGAGAGACACAATCAACAAATCCACGCAATATACCCAAGCGCATCACTTTTGCAATGCATATTTCAAGTTACGATTAAAACACTGCCGCTTTCAAGCCGAGAGCTTACACAATGGTGAAAAGCGTTCCACGTGCCACACCCCAAGCATAATCTGAATCTATGTCCTTCGCATAGCGAATACACACTTCCCAGCTTATGATGGCCATTTGTTGCTGCCACGACTTTCGAGTTATTAGCCTGAAGCCAAGTGATTGTTCCCAAAACCAGTTGGGATTTATTTCTCCGAAAAGTCTACTGTACAGTCGGCAGCCCGGAATTACTCGCATTTACATTCGTGTGAGGCAATATTGCCGATGGCTAAGCAGGCATCAAACGGAAGTTATAGACACTTCCCCGGCGCCTGAACCTACTAGGTCAAGAACAATCCTGGTCCTCAGTTGTGAATACGACTAGACCTAAATAGTTCGCCTGGATGGTCAACTTCAAGTTATGCAACACCCACTCCTTCAGCCAGGCCAATCGCCATTGACCCTCTATATTCCAGTGACTGAAGCCACGGCTCAAGACGTGTCAAAGCAAAAATCTTTCAGGAGACTGAATAGATCATCCGGTCTGTGCGTTGGTGCTGCCCCGTAGGTGGGCAGGTGAGAACCACTGCACCTTGACGGGAGATGAATGTGGACCGCGGCCACGCGCAGAGGACTGCACTGTAGACAATGCAGGTGCTTTGAAGCCGAATCTTGACACTCAGGATCGGAGACTCTCTGTTTACTATATTAGCACACCAATTACGTGAGCTTGAGGCCCCATTTGATTCTGTATACACTTTTCTCTTTCGAATTCGAACCTCACGTAATAAAGTCAAGCCTCCCGTTCATAACTCCTCACCAGCTAGCAAAGTCTTCGACGGTTGTTAAGGCAGTATTATTCGACGCTTTGATACTCCGAGGTGCCCAAAGGAGCATGCAAATGCTTTCTCTAGGAGAAGTGCACTTAGATTCTGCAGTTGAGGATAGTGACGATGCTTCAACTTCTTCCCTTGGGTCGAACTTTGACGAAGAAGCTACAGTTGAAATATTTAATAGGGTGTTTCATCGGAGCTTGGGTAAGCTTCCATAAGATAGTAGAAGGCAGGGGCATACGCTAACTTTTTCCAGCTTATCCATTCCCGGTAGACAAGGTAGGTGATTCACCATCATCATTTTCAAAAAAAAAAAAAAAAAAAAAAAAAAGCTAACCCTCAAAAGAAACAGCAAAGCCTCTGGGGTGCGTTTGGCATGTATCTTTTCTTGCAACTTCACTGACCAATCCAGAAAACGTGCATGCCGATATAAAGAGAACTATCCCACGACCTCTCGAGACTATCAAGGATGCTTTAGATCTTGGTACCGGAAATGGCAGATGGGCTGTGGAATTTGGTATGTTTTTTTATGCTAGCGATGGCCGGCGTCTAACTTTGAGCCTTAGCAGACGAAAACAAAAATGCACTTGTGATAGCAGTCGATCAAGTTGCTGCGTCGATGCCGCGCTGGTAAGAATCAGAGTGCGTTGATAGTCTAGCACTAATCGATTAATAGGGTACCCCAGAACTTGATACTAGAAGTCGACGATATCGAGCAAGACTGGAATCGTAAAGCCAAATTTGATCTGATACATGCCAGAAACCTTAACGGTGGCATTCGCTGGCAGCACATCATTGAATCAAGCTACAGGTGAGTTTCTCATGGTTTGCATTACCGTAGGTTGTCTTACCATTCAACAGATACTTGAGACCCGGCGGCCAGCTGATCATCGAAAACTTCGAATACCCTTTTTCAAGCGCCGGGAACTTGGAGAAATTTAAGCGCAGCTACTTGTATGCATGGTCTTCTGAGGTTGAGAGGGCCGCAAGAAAGAATGCTCGACCTTTTGAGACTATATCTACGCTCCAGAACATGCTAGAGAAGACTGGTTTTCAAATGGAGGTATTTATTGAAGAGCTTCCAATAGGCGCATGGCCAGAAGATGCGGAGCAGAGGAGCATAGGACTCGGCGTGAAAAAGTTCCTGAACGAAAGTTTTGAGGGGCATTCACTGTTCCTTCTCAGCGAGTATGGGGGCTACGAAGAAGAAGATGCCACATTACTCTGCGCACTTGCTCGACAGAATCTGTCCGATGAAACTTTGCGCGGTGTTTTGAAATGGTGTGTCTTTATCCTAACTTGGCAAGCGCGTCTTTCTAACAAGCTCTAGGCACCGGATTATCGCGACAAAACTGCCTTCGACCCTTTAAACTAATGAGCCCTGGACGGGCCAAGTTTATTGAGTACGTAAATGGACTCCGTAGTGTTTGTTATAGCGCTTAAAGAGAGTACATATCGTTCTACGACAAGAAAGTATGCAATGGTTATTTTATTGCCCATTTTCAGGCGCATTCTTGCGGATAAATCAACATCTCACTAATGTTTATCCATACGACCAATCACCTCCCTCACTAAAAGACCTAACCTGTATAAGAGCCGCCTCTGTGTCTGCCTCATTTCTTGGATTTAATAGTGAAGCTGTTGGCAAGATATTCACGAGCGTGATCTCGCAACTCTTCAAGAACTTGTGTGCTGCTATTGTTTCTAATAAGAATATAGAACTTCAATCGTAGCTTTGGTTCATGTTTTCATCATACGGATTGGGAAAAGCCTTTCTCCAGCTTTCGAAAAGAAAAGTCGATACGGTAGTTGTAAATAGTTGGGCAGTGTAAGTCGGGGTTATGCACCGGATAAAGTTGACATCAAGAAGAAACTCGGTGATCATGGCTGTGGCCGAAAGAATTTTGGCGAGCCAGGCATTGAACGAGTCCGGTCCGAGGGTGATTTCTAGTCGTGAGAAGATCAAGGCAAACAACTGAATAATAGTCAACGAATCGCCCAACGGACATCAAGCTGCGGACTACGTACCATATATATTACCGGGCCGATACAGGCTGTCGCATCAGGGGAACAGGTGAGCCTAGTAAGTGACATGTAAAAGTCAGTATAAATTTTGAAAGTGGGATATCGAGAGGCGCCCAAAGCCTGACGGGCGGTTATTTTTGCACACTAACGGCGCTACACACGATCAGAATGTCCGCCGAAATGTTAGAAAGGAACCCCCGACGAGAACGTACCCTAAACGTAAGGGAAGTGAGGTTTAACGTTAAACCCGGCCTCTGGGTCCCTTAGAATTATCTGGGACTGGAACAATTCTGTCCTTAGGTACTGAATCCGTTACTTAGAGGGCATTGCCAATAACAATAGCAAATATTAAGTATCTTCTAAGCCATCATACCTTGAGAAACAAGCCATAATGATTCAATCAACTCTTGGAACATATCAATTCCTCGGTTGGAGAAAAGAAGCAGTGGGGAAAGCCTGATGCTGAGGGTTCGTGCCTCTTGGTATGTGAGATATTATGTCCAGCTCGAGCAAGCAGTTGGGCTTCGTGGCAGCGGTAGATTGTGGAGGATGCTTCCATCGAGTCGAAAAATGATACCGATCGATGCAGTCCATAAGACACCTCGTGGCGATCAGACCTGTGTCGATTATCTTAATGTAAGGCTGAGCTACGCTAGTTCCCCTTGCCTCGTGTGCCCCCTGCCTAGCGTGGTGTGCCCCATGTTGCATGCGATTCTCACCCATCTTTGTGTGCCCCCTGCCTAGCATGGTGTGCTCCACGTACTAACCTGTAAGAGATACGCATATTGAGGCAATGAAGGGAAGGAGTCAGCAGAGAATTTCACCGAAGGTCAGGCATGTTTTGTGTGCGCTGTTATCTCCAATATGCCACCATACTATCCTGGGTTATTGAGCACATCTTGTCGCAAACCCAGGAGCCGCGACTGAACCAGTCATTCTTGGCGCCCAGGCCAAGCCATATTTTAACTAAGTCTCTTATTCTGTGTAGGCTACTTATCGAAAATAATCAATGTGGTATAGCGAGCTTTAGTCATTGAGCTTTGTAGCTCCACGTCTTTTTGGGCTCAGTAGATCTTACTCTATACTCATTTATACTTGAAAAGTGTTTTACAGAATGCTCTTACAGCTAGAATAAAGTCTTTTATATCAATAGATCAATCTACCTGTCTCTAAGGTTTTGTCTGGCGCCTAAACGTCTGATTGTTGCAAAGACATGCAATACGCTTATGTGTAGGGTAAGAGATGACATTAATGTGCACAGGCTGCTCAAGCATAACGCACATGCTGTAAGATGCATTAGCTTTGTCAGATAGAAGTGTAATAGAAGCTTTACATAGTTGTATTATCTACACTGCTAATAATGTACATCTGCCCAAGTCGCTATGACAACTTTCAGGCTGCCAAATGCTTCCCACCGTAGTCGATTCTTAGAACTCTTTTTTAAGCAGCACGTTCAATCTAATGAAGTGGTGAGAACCTCTTCTAACATACAACTTCTCAGCAAGTTGCCTGGAGCCTAACTAGTTTGTCTAAGCCGTAGACTGTTAGAGGAACCTTGCAACGTTTCATATCCCGAAGTAGTGCATGCGCATATGTTGGCAGGTCCCCGTAGAACTTATTCGTCATGGCGTTGCCCATCTTCTCCCAGCTACAAGATTCGAGCAAGAAATTCATAATCTTCAAGAGATGCTTATGTCTTCCGATGACCAGCCGTGTATCTTGCGCAAAGTCCTGCGATTTCGCGATATTCAACACCTCGTCTATGGTTTCCTGTCGTACCCTGACGTTATGTTGCAGAAGTACCTCGGCAGCGCTTAATCTAGAGTTGTCAACTGAGAGTGTTCGAGCGAGTACTTCCTCAAGAAATACTTCAGCTTGAAAGAGCGTGTTTGTCTGGTGTTTGCCAGTGGCTGCAGACACTGAAATCAGCAGTAAATAGCGCAGTACCATGCTTTGGTTGTGTTCTTCACTCTTCGGAGCCTTCCTCAAAGAGACACTTTCTATACATGCTAAACAGTGACCTAATGGCAAAATGTGTTGCAAACGACGAAAAGTGAGCCGGAACAGCCGCAGTAAGAGTTCCCATTGCGCCTCTGCACAACACTGAGCGATTACTACACTCACGTCGTAACCGAGCTCCAACACCAGGTTCGTCATTTCAGCAGGCCGTGGAGACGCAAGTGCCAGCTTCAGGCAGCACTCTCCTGAACGAGTAGGTTGTGTAATATCCCCATTATGATGACCTACTAAGTACACCACCAAGTACGGCACAGCATACCAGACCGCGTATTGCAATGCGTTCATGTTCAATTGGAGCGGGTTGAGTACAGCCCCATGCTCTACGAGAGCTCTTGCAGTTTCGAATTTCTGATGACGGATAGCCAAGAATAGCGGTGTCACCCTAAAACCCTCCGGACCATCTACAGGAAGGTCTTGATCCAGTAGGAACTTGACTATACCCGTTCGTCCGCACTCTGCTGCCAAGAGTAGAGGGCAGTGGTACACGAACTGGGTTGAACATAGCGCGAGTCGGCGATCCCTTAAGTCCCGACAATGCTCAAATTTAGCGCCGCAGCGGCTGGCGGCCTGAAGAATGGCGAGAGATGTTTCTTCATCCCGACATAAGGCGATAGCGTAGAACGTTGAGCTAGCTCCGGATCTCTCAATATCGTGCTTGAAAATTATCTTACTGCAGAGTTGATGAAGTTCTTTGGAGCATCGCGCAAGGGAGACTCGATCTCGAAGCGGCAAAAGCTGTGCTATTATGGCACAAATTTCTGTTGGGAGATAGCGAAACATTGTTCATTCTCTTTGACTGAGCCAAGAAAAGAGAAGAGCAACGTTCAAGAAACAGACGTTCAAGGAGCGGACGTTCAAAAAGCAGACGTTTGGTGGTGATTTGCATGAAACTTGGTGTCCAAACGTTTCTCGACGACACTGTTGAAGATGCCCAAGCGAAGGGCAAAATCTGCCCCAGAGAAACTCATCCCCATCGTTTTAATTGAGTGAAAGGTGATTATGGCCATTTCTGGCCGTAAGTGCTAATGCCGACTGGATGAGGGTAGAGCCAAACTAGTGCAATTGAATGATACAAATCTCTATCGGAAGACAGCGGAACAGTCCCTACCTCATTTCGATTAGACCAAGAATCAACAAGCAGAGGTTCAAAAAGTAGAGGTTCGGTGGCGGTTTGTGTGGCGGTTTGTGTGAAGCTTAGCAGTCAATCTTCTTGCTGTTTGACACGTTCAAGCGCAGAGCAAAGCTTACTGCAAAACTCTCAACCCTATCATTTCAATTGAGCGGGAAGTCAATGCGGCCATTTTTGACCGTAAGTGACAATGTATTGTGGGGATGGCCACGGACCACGTATTGAATACCATTTTCCAACTCCCGGTGTTTGCCTCCGACTGCCTGCTGGCCTTTATTAGCCGGAGAAATCTAAGAAAAGGTCATAAATGTCAAAAGATCTCGGTATGAAACACGGCGCGGCCCGCCCTCATGGTGCACAATGTATAGGCGATAAACCCATATCGTAGCGCTGAAGGGGAGGTATGGATATCTATTCAGTGCTGACGTTTTTGTCGTAATGCGCCTAGCAACCTGGAATCAGTTCGCATCCCGCCTTACGATGTGCCTTGTCAAGTGATTGGCGCTTGGTGCCCAAGGAGGACGCTTCATGACCAATACATTACATTGCTACGTAGTAGTGAAATAGCACCAACGCAGACATGCAGCGAAATGGGGCTATGCCTTGATGCTCGGCGATTGACAACGATCGAGACCTGCACATCCATTAGACTGCAGTGCGCTATAGCAAAGTGAGGCTGCCGGCGACGAACTCCCGCTGCCCTGTCCTTCACGATAGGTGAAAATTCAAGTCCTTACCCTTCACGAGATCTTGGAACTCAAAACCGCCGAAGGCAATAGAAGAAGGCGAAGCTAGCAAAATGCCATGCCTCGATCCGATATCGCGAACTTCGCTCCGTATTTGGCCAGATACTGCCAAGCTTGAATCCTGCCACGTTCAATGCGACAGTGCGGGTTGGCTTCAATTGACATTACGGGTTTGCCTCAGTAATGATGTTTTGATCAAAAGCTACTTCGGACGTCTCAAGACGGGCTTCGAGAGACGGGGAGCGATTGAATTTATTGAGCGGCTTCGATGGGCTGAAATCAGTCGGAAATTGAACTCAGCCTATAGTTTGCAATTTGAAGTTGACCATATTTGCTGTTGTTGAAGACGATGGCGGTAGAATATCAGGTTGATTGGGCAACCGGTCGGCTCCAGCGATGGTTTCAATAGCCTGCAGGCTTTGTGCTGGCCTGTCTTCAATGGCATTACCGTCAGGTAGCAGCAGATAATATCAGGGGTTCGCCGCATTTAGCGCGGCGCGCGTACATCCAAAGACCACGGAACTGAGTTGTTCCAGGCAGGATTGTATGCAGCCACCTTCTCGGTGGAAGCTAGGCTCGCACATCACGGAATATGCCTTGCCAGGTTGGCCCTTTCGTATGTACATAAAGCCTTACTTTTCCCCATGGATGAGTAACTGTATTGCTCCTCATCAAAATACTCTTATCTTATATACATCAATCCAGCTGAACCAAAAATGCCTTCCGACAAAGATCGTTTGTACGTTGCCCTGTATGCTCGTGGAGGAGCGCCAACTATGCCGGAACTGGAAGATACGTAAGTCACTTCTGCGCCAACACGTGTATCTTGTCCTGACTATTGCAGATATCATTGGGCTCTCGTAGTAGGACCGAAGACCGAGGATGGCAGCAGCAGAGGCGCTCGTTTTCATGCAAAGGAGACAATGACAGTCGTGGGCACTCCTCCAGTGGTCAGGTCTATTTGGGAGTATGAAAAGCGAGAGAGCTCCATGTTGCCAACATCGATGCTACTTGTTCGTGTCATGATTGGCAAAATCGAGGACAGAAATAAGTTGGAGTCCCTTTTAAGCGCAATTCCAGTTCGCCCTGAGATTCAGGGGTGGAACTGTGTCTCATGGGTGAAGGAAGCTATCGAGACAGTTCTGCAGGATAAGAAAGCCCTGGGAACCGTCCCTGAAAATGCAAATTGGCTTTTTATCCGAGATACTGCCATGCAGTATGTTGAGAAGAAGAAGGCCGCTCATCGTTTTGACGGACAGGGGAACTTTGATCAGAATAAGGCTGCTACCTGGGATATGATTGAGGGCCTTGAACGAATACCTTGAAGTTCTAGAGCGCGTGATATTGGAAATAATGAAATTATCAGAAGTCACCAAAATATTTGCGTCTAATACCTTCCATCTTTAATTCCTCCGGCATAGGCGTTATGAACTGATCAACTGGATCCGCCCAGAACGGGTTTTGGGGGTTGACATACTTCGCAGTTGTGTACTCCCAGTATGGCGGGAACCATCCCGCTGTCTCCCAGTCCACTATTCCCACCACGGTATCCTCGTTGATGAGGATATTGAGGCTACTTAGGTCGCCGTGAGTGAGAACCAGTTCATTTCCTGCTTGCTGATAGAATGCAAAGAGCTCGGCAAGGTCAGGATATTTGTTGCAGTCACAGTCCCAAGGGACGCTATTGGTCAGTGCTTCGTGAAATTCGCGCACAGTAGAGTATGGACCCCAGTAGTCCTGTGATGGCAGGCGACAGTCCCAGATAGGCCCACCATTTATGCTGCCAACTTGTGTCCCTTCTGGGGGAGGAACAGAACGAAGTTGCCTGACCATGCCCCGGAGCTGCTCCAGTATTCGCGTCCTTGAGTCCTCTCGGCGACATGCCCAGTCGTATCCTGCCATTTGTCCTTTGATATGGCGCATAACTATATATGATGTCCCCTTGTGAATAAAAGCGTAGTATACCTTGGGCACTGGAATAGATGTGTGGCTAGCGACGAATTGCATAGCAAAGGCTTCGGACAGGCTGCCGTCTCGTCTCGTTTTGATACAAATGTTGCTTATATGAAAAAGGCCGGTCTGTTTTCTCCAGAATTGTCGTAAGAGCTTGTGGCGTGTTGTCTTGACAAGCATGATGATGAGCATTCGGACTGCGCGTCCTGGTGCTGTGGGCGGCCGCGGAGGCGCTCTCTGGATGTCATCCATAGATGGTTGAGAGGTCGGCTGAAGCAACGATGGATTTCCTAAATGGAAGAGAGGTGGATGTCGTATTAGGAAGAAATGCGGTACTGAACTACAACTATGGCTTTGCCGTTGAGGTCTTTTGTAGTCTCGGGCCGCTGGGAGTTGGGGAGAATCTGAGTTGATTTGATGGTTGCGATAAAGATGCAAGAAGGTGGAACTACTTGAATGCAACTTGATGGGCAGGATAAAGTTTTAAGAAACCACGTGATAATGATACAAACTCCCAAACGGGTTAGAGGAGCCTTCAACCCCTGTTCTTCTATTCTCCACCAACTCTAGTAGATCACCAATGCGAACGAGAATAAGCCCAGAGGCAACGGCAGCGCGCCGAGGAAGCTGAAGGACAGACGCGACAAACCACCTTCGACGCATACATCGCTCACTGCCACAATCTTGTTTTCACTACTTTTCACGTCAAATCGAAAGGAGCAAGGCACTCGCATCGAAAGGATCTTTCACCGACCCGAGAGATAAACCGTGTCCGACGCGTCTCGATCCCTGGCCCCAATTCTTAGAGCAGCAAAGGGATGTATTTGACGTTCTCTACGAATTCTTTCCTGCCGAAGCGTCTTCTCGTCGGCTATCGACCTTTGCGCTACCCTATTTCCTAGACCGGCCAGGAAGTGTCGGCTCTCGAAGATCCGGGCTCGAGTCATTTATGCACAATAGTGTGGAAGATCCCGTTAGGACTATCATGGAGCAGCTTAAGCAAGATGACTGAGTACGTGAAGTATTTGATATAGGAAATGGAATCATCTTTGAAAATCATCCCCACGCTCTCAACGAAACCTCAGAAGAGGTTTTCGAGTGGACTTCGCCATCAACACCGCCACGAACACCAGATCACCGGCGAAATCTGCATCGATTACGACCAGACCAGGTCTGCATTTTCCGGTCGGAGGCTGGTGAGCGAACGATGATCTACGTTGCCGAGTACAAGGCCCCGCATAAGCTCACGGTGCAACACCTCCGTGCCGGCCTTCGACCCATGAACATCTATGAGGAGGTTGTCAATCGGAAGACGATCCCGGCAAACGGTTCCGAAAGTCGTTTCCAGTATCACGCAGAGAGGCTGACCGCATCCGCTCTAACGCAAACATATCACTATATGATCGAAGGCGGACTTGATTACGAGTTGTTGACAACAGGAGAGGCGACGGTCTTTCTCATGGTAGACTGGGCTGAGCCTAACGTACTATATTACCATCTGGCAGAACCTAGGCCTGAGGTGGAAGCTCATCCAGAGCATGTACAACCGAGTTCAGCCGTTGGTCAATTGCTTGCATTCAGCTTGTTGGCACTAGGTCGGATTGGCGAACGGGTCGAACATGGACAGGAAGAAAGACATCAGGTCGCGGGAAATCTTAAGACGTGGGCAGAGGATTTCGAGGCTACTCTACTATCGATACCTGAAGGTGGAAGATTTTATCCGTGCGTTGTCGGGCTATGATACTTATTCATGATATGGTTATTGTGGCCTAAATCCTAACAATAAATTACTTTTCCTTGGGAACGGCTCATTCCTTACGCCTTACGGTCACCAAATGGGCTGGTCAATTCAATGCTATGCAATGGCCTCTACTCGAGGAGTATGATACAGTGCGGATTCAGCGTCAATAATCACTGATTACAACTTTCCTAGAAACGGCCAAAAATGGACCGAGTGGGGCTTCCGAACAGTATGCATATGAAGCCAGTACGGCCTTTAGCCATCTCTGGCACTAACAGTATTTGGTGCTCTTACAGGCATTCAGCCAGTCATCTATCACCTACCACCTATTAAAACCCTAGAAAAACTAAATATTCCCATGTACGCAATGAATAAGTGCCATCGAATTTGCCACAATTTAAGGATTGCGCAAACGAATTTCAATTACCAGTCAAGGGTTAGGTCTCTAAGTACACGTGAACCTTAAGTACAGCTTGTATTAAGAGGTCCGTTAAGTCCAGAGGGATTCCACTCATGGAAACTAAGCTTTATGTCCAAAGCTAGTGCCTCCACTAATAGCCTACGGCGTAGTTTTCAATGTTCTGGACCACGGACTGTCTCAACACCAAGTAATTCGAATGGTAATCAAGAGACCGCACTTAACGTCGAGATGCTTGTGTAGAGGCGAGATGATTGAAGATTTTCGCTGTATGCTGGTGATATTGTCCGAGCACTTCCCGTCGAAGATCATGGGCAGTCCGATGCAGAGCCTCAGCCTCGTCGTATCGGCCTTGCGCATACGCAATAACCTGGGAGTGAGAGGTTGTCGGACCCAACACTCGTGAGTTGGAGAAAGGCTTTGACAAGCAACCTCAGCACCTGTCAGCACCACCACAAGCCTTATGTCTTTTAAGAATGATATTAGAGGGCGAGACTCACAAATTATGCGGTGCTGAGCATATCCCAATAGCGAGTGGTGGGTCGTGATCTCGTAAATAGTGCAGTAACGGCGATATAAGCCGAATAAAGGCTGTCGGCAAATTCTGATACTGATGCAAGAACAGCTCAAGTGCAAAATAAAAACGAACTAAATACTATGCCCACTTATGTTTTTGCGATCCAGGTCTTTGCATGCAATTGAATAAGGGGGAATACGCAGCTATAAATGGCAGTCCTAAAAAGCAAGCCGGCATGAGCGGTAATCCTCTAACCCTGATAGATCACACTCCAGTTCCCATGTCGAACACTGGTAGCCATGCCATTTGACAGCGTAATATACCCCACCCATAGGGCACTCGTAGGGGCCCAAGTCGTATTCGAATCGCCCATCAGTTAACCTGTCGTAAATGTGAGGTCTTTGCTGGCACTCTTGCCAAATATGTAACTGTCCATGCAGGATATGTACCCATAGCATATAAGGGTTTTTTGGGCATTCTGGCAACGGACCAGATATCCCCAGCAAGTATATCACGACCACTTTGACGTTTATCCTAAAACTTAAATACGAAGCGCAACCTGTAGTAACGAGAAGAACGATACTTTGACACCATTTCATAATATGAACGTATTATGACGGATAAGGAAGGACTTTTTTTGGCCTGTACAAACCTAAATGCAGAGGCTAATGAAGGAGCCCTACCGCTAGGGTTTCACATAGCTCGGGGCGACTGCAATGTAAGCGACCTAGCCCCAATGGAAGAATGCATCTTAATAAAAAGCAATATTTGAGATGTGTCATTATTATAGAAGTTAATGCCATTCAAACCCAGTATTCTGCTGCTTCATCTAGCTAAGTAGCCTTTGCCTTTGAGTAAGGCAATTTGACTTTTAGCTTGCACATTGACACCCGGAAGTAGAGGACGCAGAGCCAGAAAAAGTCTATGAACGCTGAAACCGAAAGTAACAAGGTAGCACGCACCCAATTGTGCTGGACCGCATAGATGTTATGTGCAATCGCCTTATCTACCGAGTAAGCAGTTGCATCAGCCGCGGCTGCACGAAAATGTTGCCGTATACGGATTGTATTTTCGATAGCTGAATTCTCTAGAGATTGCAGCTCTTTCTGCCTTGCCTCGATAGCCCTCTTTTGTACATCGAGGGCTGCATCGGCCTCCTCTTCTCGCCTGTCTAACTGGGTTAGAATCTTGTGTACTTCCTTCTGCAGATGTTTCATCTGAGCGAGACGGGGCTCGTCTTTGAGAGCTTCGAGGAACTCCACGGCAGCTTCTAGCAGGCTGTAAATTTCATCATTTCTCAGTCGTTGTCGATGAACTGCTGCGTGGCGTATGTGAATAATTGAAGAAGCGAGTTTCTCGTCTAAGATCTTGCGGAACTTCAATTGCGTTTCCCCCCTTTGTTCTTTTTTCATATGCTGAATGAAACAATTCAATTCCATCGATTCTGGACAATCCCAACCATTTCTTGTTAGGAAATCATCCTGTGATGTCTGCGCAAACTCGAAACATGCATACTCCAAGCAAGCTTGCGCAGCATTTAACAATCTATATTGTGCTTTAAACGGTAGACGAAATTCCAAGGTAGGAAGTTTGGGTGTGGCTGATTAGGTCAATACACTGGTATAGTCACCGAGAACATAAACGACTCACATTGAGAGACTGCTTCGATACTTGTAGCTGCTGCTGATTTGGTCTGGGCCCTTTCTTCCAGGGAGGCTGTAAGTCGTTCCACTGTAGTGCTTGTATTGCCAGAGGATCTACTGCGAGCCTCAGTCGGTACGCTGGAACTTGATTGCGTTGGCGGATCGTTTGATGAAACTCCTGCGCGTAGAAGCTTAGGTGCGGGGCTTTTTGGAAGAACAGTCGAAATGACTGGCATGGTCGCGCTTTCTGCCATAATAAATCGTCCTCTGGCCGCCTCCTCGGACTCAAAGATGCGATCTATAAGAAGTCTTCGCACAATACGACAAACTCTCTCAATGCCATGTAAGGTAATCAGGGCTGGAAGCATTCCCTCGGCTTGATGCTGATGAATAAGGTCTCGGATCTTTTCTGGTCGACGTATGTAGACGTTATTCCCACAGAACACATGCTTCAGTGCAGCATATATTGCATGCTCCTCGGTGGTTCCAGGTTGGATTTCCATTTTTGCCTCTAGCAAGTGGCTTGAGAGCATATACTGGTGATAGAGCTCGTAATAAATAAAGAATCAAGTGAGAAAATCTCTGCTTTCATTATTACTACCGATAAATAATTTGCGTTTCCAGCATTGATGCATTGATGCAGCACGCAGGGTGTGTTATGCTTGCAAGCGGTTCTCTTCTGCACAGGGCGAGACATGTACTTAACCATTCACTACTGCAAGTGTTCCAAAAGCGGCGTCGCCCCACTAACACAGGCTGGGGCATATACTAGACTGCGTGCTGCTGCAAAATCACTGGTTGTGGACAAGTCGCATTGGAATGTTGTTTTCCTACCAACCCCCTTCGCCGTGGTAATGATTTATTTGATTAACGCGCCCAATTTGATTTCAATCTAGCTAGCAGGCTACTTTCCAGGCCCGGGTATAGTTAGATACAGCCTCCACTCTGAGTTCAACGAACGCGCCCTTGTTATGGTAGATACTCGGTGGTCTTCTAGCCGCACGAGTCTTGATCCCACGGCAATTTGTAGCCGCATCCCAGTGAGTTTAATATTGATCTAATAAAGGTACCATGGGACAATTTTCCTATGTGCCAGCAATAAATTTTCCACTATCTTCGAAACTCAGTCGCCTTCTGTGTCTCTATACCACGGTACTTGCGGCTAGACATGCGATCCAAAAAGAAACAAGCAACAGAATAGCAACTGCATCTGTCTTGGTATGTAAGTTCAAAAACACTTCTAGATATCAACTGGACCTAAAATTCATCGCTTCCCCATGCAAAATATTAGCCTTCTTGAGAATAAGGAGTAGATTCGACATAGGGGGAAACCTTGGTACCCAAGGACAAAAGCAGCTGATCCGAGCGCATGCATGAAATGTTCTCTTCCAATTACCATACTCCCTGCAGTGCCAGCTCATGCATTCAATACCGACACAGGACGGCGATCTCAGCAGCAGCCTAGTATCATAATATTCCTTTAGCTCTGTGGCTTCACCTCTTAACGCAGCTGATAATAATGAATTACCCATGGTAAGACTCCAAAGCTGGAATTAAAAACGCTTTAAGTGGACCTCGCAGCCAGATGCCCTCGCGAACAAGCGAAACAAACAATGCCCTAATCATGAAGCCGGTGGTAGTTTGGGCCAAACCTCTAGAGGCGGGTGGAGCGCACCGGTTTATGTATTGCTATTGGCTAAAAAGGAGATGAAGCCCGAAGCAAGGGTTCCAAACTTCCATTCCCTTTGATCGATAAGATGAAATTAAATTAACCTTACTGTATCTATCCGGCAGTTTTTTTTAGCATTGCCGAAAAAGGCGGGGTTGCTGACGCAATGAACTGAGACCTTCACTTTTCCTTTTCTCTTTCAGTTTTTTGTACATCAAACTGTCATCATGCGAGGTATTCGGCGTAATATACAGAGTAACATAATCGTCTGATTAAATTCGGTTTATTTAACGTTTTACGGAGAATTCCGCCAATCCCTTCTTGAGCAAACGACATACTATCTAGGGTGACTATAGAAAACTAGAATAACCAGTATCCATTGTAGGTTAGAAAAGTGGAAGGACCCGCTCCGTCTCCGGCTGACATTACCTCCTCAGTAAAACTTATAGCAACTATTTTCTTAGTGTTTCATAGCGTTTGCCAATTCATAGTCGGTGAAGGCGCCCGTCATTGAGCCTCTCTCTCCAGCATAATTGGTTTCCAGTATGTACTTTCAAGCTAATAAGTAGCGATATAAATGATAGAAGGAAGGTAACTGCCCGCCAGGAGCCGCGGAGAAAATAACGCTAAAAGAGGCCAAGTCACGGCGCGGGTTGAGGTCGCGCGCCGCCGAGCCGTTCATCAAAGCAAAAAGCTCTGTGGAAGTCAAAAAGAGGGAGATGCACGCACACTGACCTCCCGCTCCGCTGCAGGTGTGCGTATACAGTAGCGTCAGCTCCGCGGAAAGGTAAGAGAAAAAAAAAGAATATTTATCACTTGCATCTGGAACCTGATTGCAGTCAATATCAAGAGGTAGGGTATAAGTGATAAATGCAGAAGATCGTCACTGTAAGAGAGGCCTCCAAGATCTGGAATATTTGGACCAAGAATTATCACGTACTTACAAAAGAGTTGACCTTCCACTTCATTCTGTTTCCAAAGCCGACATTATCTTGGTCGCACCAGAGATAACGTTCGTGTTTAGTCAGGCAGATCCAGGGACAAAGTAAGCGTAAAGAAAATATATCGGACAAAACTAACTATCTAAAGGCTGAGTGAAGAGGAAGAAGGTGAGGGAACTTATGCCGTTGAACTCGCTTTAGGAAAAACGCCCTTGAACAGGCTTCCTGAAGGATAGCGAATGATAGCTCGCAAAGAACACAAGGCTTCTATAATAAAACCTCAGGGTACAGAAGCCAAACAAGTGGTCAAACGAGACTTGATTAATAACTTCGAGCATCATGGAGCCACCGCTGATGAGTGGAAAGCTTTGCTTTCTGAACAACAAAGGCAACCGCTGGTACTTAATGCTAATGGCAGTATAAGCGCGCTCATAAGAACTCTCAATGGCCTAAAATAGCTTATAAGGATAGTGTTTGATTTTGCGTTCATTGGGTACCCATTGTCAGCTACTACAGGCTATTCATTGTCTATGTGTGAAAGCGCCGTCAATTAAAGACTTTAAACGCTGGTGGAGCGGCACGATCATTTATGTACAAATAATATCACTTCTCATAGGACCGAACCCTCTAATTCATTTAATATATACTTGTTTAAGACACGTAAGGCATTGTCAACGATCTTTGCGCTTAAAAATTACCGCAACCAAATTCCAGTGTCTATACTTCGAACGTGTAAAGTGAGCTGTCAAAACCAGATATCGGGTAAGACAGATAGATTTTACAATGATCCATGCTAGATGCTGCAACCGAACAATGAGATAAAATGATGAGCGTAGACGATGCCTCAAACTAGCAGGACTCAAGCTTTTGATTGAGGGGTATCCTTGCTGACTTGTAGCCAGCAGAGTGTAAGTAAGTCAACTTGAATGTGAATGCGGCGCTCTCCTTAAATAGTATCTAAGTCATAACAAGAGAAAGAGAGCGGCATAATTTTCAATATTGTCAAGTTGACTCGCGAACCGCCTGCGAGTTGCCTCATAAATCATTCGGTCGTCATCGAATATTGCAAAGGCCTTGAAGCATTGATTGAGTGGATGCGCTTGTGAGGCATGTCTTTCAGTAATGTACTCATGTATACCGAATCCGAGCTGCTACCCTGAGAACCGAACAAAACAGACCATGTCGTCGTATGCATGCAGCAGACTAAACCCATCAACTGTCGTTTGGGTCTTGTCCAATACAAATAAGTATGCTCGCTCGTGAAATCGCTGGTCAAATATAATGCCGCCATTCCCCGAGAAGAGAATGAGCTCATCGTTTAATACCATGGCGTCGCTGAAAAGAGTAGATTCAAGGCGTCTGGTAAGATGACGCGGTGGATATTGTCCTATGACGTACTGATCGGTCGTTGACTGTTGGTTGTCTCGATGCTTGAGGCAAGGATCCTTAGAGATCCAATATGGGAAACCGACTAAGTTTGTGCACAGATTTGGATCAGCTTCTTCATTCTCTTTCTCATTGAGTAAGTAGCAAGTTGTCTTGAAAAGATTCTGGTGAGACTAGGTCTGTTGATGCGAAAAATGATCGATTCTCATACGAGAATGTTTAGTCCTGGTACGGCAATACTCGCACGTAACAGACTGAAGTCGCTTCTCGGCCATGTTTTCCCAGGTCTTGAGTTGAGAGAACTCTGCTTGAAGAACATACAGCTTCTCTTGGATCTCCGGATTCAGCTTAACAACTTCGACAAGGTTTTTGAACGCCTCGCTGTTCTATAACAAGGATAAATCATGCGTTGTGTAGAAGATATGAGTTGAAATGTCTGAAGAAATGTCCCTGCTCTGTCTACTGTCCCAATGTCTATGCCGATCTATGAGTTCTTATATGACGAAGAACAAAAGGCTTACATCTTCCAGTCCCGTATCTGCTTCACACTGCTAATTGAACAGGACGATGTCACATATATCCTCAGAGCGGTGTAAGTCTACACGCTAGATATTTGCTTTTGCGCCCAGGCAATGTACGAAGTTTCGCCACTATCGAACAAAACCAGGGATTGTCGAAAAATAGCGTAAGTGGCTGAATTCTACACGCTCTGTGCTTTGAATTATTAGTTCCTTCACTCTGAGAAAGCGGAGTACGCTCTATGATTAAAATACAATAGGAATTAGGTAAAGCCGCGATGACCCAGGGGACTACCATTAAGAGAAATTATTCAGATTGAGTCTATCATCTAATAGCCTCCATGTGATAATTTGAGGGTAGAATGCACAACAATTCATATACCTATGAAAGTCTTGTACACTTCTGGCAAGACGTATGTAACGTATGTGGATTGCAATGTTGTAGCCTTCAACTGCTGTAAGTATGGCCTGAGTAAATTTACGATTTATTAAGGGTCGGTAAGGAGGGCTAGATCGACACCCGGTGTCATACAAGCTTTCTCCAATCGCCCACGCTGCTTCTGTTCCTTTATCCCGTAGATATTGACGGATCAGGCTGGACTAGATTCGTCTTGAACTGTCATGGTTGTATGAGCTCCAAACCGCCGACAAGCAGTCTTAGCTAAAGAACTCTGAACATAATAAAACGCCTGTTGCCGGAGCTGCGCATGCCCAGCGGGCTCGGAAAGAAAAGGGTGCTGATAACGTTACTTTGCTTTCTACGAAAGCGTGTCTCGAACAAAAACTCATAAAACTCACCATAGTTGAAGGTAAGCGACCTGACACCAACACTCGCGCAAACGATTCGGCACTCGGCGGCCATCGTACGACGTAAGACCCAAGGACCTCCATGATCTCCTTCATATGGGCAGCAACGTGCTCTTCATGTGCTGGACGGAGACAATTGGGAATTTTGGAGTCAAAGGACCAGTCGGGAACTCGGGATTCATGAGCTTGGGTCTAACAATAGTAATCTCTATGCCAATCGCTTACCGATTTTGACCACGCCAGAGCGAGAGATGCGTATTGTATCAATGCAAATATCGATCAATCGCAACATTACGTGATGGAAGGCTGGTAAAACCTAACGCCGTTAGATTGAACGGTATCCCTGTGCATGCAACAGCCTACCTGGGAGAAGACACTGGCCACGCCACTTGCTGTCAAAGCATTGAGGTCGAGAAGATCTATGTCAACCCACTCGAAGATCACATGGAAGGTTTCATGATCGTGATAGGCTGCGAGAAGTCGTGCTATGTTTGGATGCGCAATGGAAGCCAAGCGCCGGATATGAGATATGGACGCATAACCCAATTGTCGTACACCTACGACACGGTTCGTTTGACGATGCTGGCCGATCCACGCTTTCCCCACGTGGCCAATTTTCACGTAGTCAGATAAGGGGTGACGCCCAGTGAAGATCGCTACTGTAGTGTGGACTGTTTGTTCTTCAGCCTGCGCATAGAAACCAATTGAACGTCGGAGGGACATGCTTTGCTTCTACCGATAAGATAAGTAAGGTAAAAATCACATAATGCCGCATTACTGTCCTCGATTTTCAGAAACCTCACTATTACTGATATATTGAGAAATTGACTCCTGATCTTCAGTACGTGTCGGGGACTGGGCATACCTCACTGGCCTGTTTCGGCCACCAAAGTCCGGTCAGGGATCTGCTTTCTTGGATGTTTCGGTCTGCTCAAATTGTTCTGTCTGCATTCATTTCAGGGTAGACCCTCGGTAGTAGAGCAGGCTGGTATTACTGACATTGTCTCACTCATCAAATGTACTTGTCTACACGAGAAGCTGCTGGTTATAACAGCAGCTCAATTTGGCTACCACATCAATGTTAGCTCTGAGTAGAAGGTGAAATTCTGTTAAGTTTGCCCTAGTGTACATAGTTGAGGGGGAAATGATCGGCACTACACATGGATGAAACCAGCCGCTACAATGAATCAGGATAATCAGGGTCTGCGGACATGTTTGTGTACGTCAGGCCCACAGAAGCGTCCGCGAGACTGCACTTACCCACACTCACAAGCCGTGTGCTGCGTCTTGCCAAAGATGATGTAGATCTTCTGATCTGCTATCAGGATCTTGATTGGCTGTTTCATGTCCAATCAAACACCACAGCCGATGTTGAAGTTTCTTTTTCGCGCAAGTGATGTATGTGTACCAACGCGGTACTACTCTGATTGGAATACTGCCCGTTGCAGCAGCCTTCGGAAGAAATTGCTTGCCTACAGTCGGGCTCATGGTTCATTTACTATATTTACTTGTAGCAGCCCAAGAATTTCAAGTCTACACGAGGTGATACAAAATCCAAATAGCCTTACCATTACTGTAGAGATATAGAAACTTGTAAGTTCAGCCCACGGAACCAAGTAAATACGCTGACGGTTGAGTAGATAAATAGACAACTTTCTAAAATCGACGGAAGGGTTATCTGGCAAGATCCTATAACGCCTGCTAAGTACACACACTAAAATACACAGGGTTTCTGGATAAAGCTGTCGTTGCCTTGATTATACCTGAAGCTGCAGTTCACTAGAAAAACCGACGTAGCATTCGTTCCAAATCTTGGAGTAGAATTGGTCTCAAACATAGATAGAAATGATCATGCGGGACGTTCAATGTGCTGCTACAAAGTCTAGAGGGGAATCCTCTGGTTTCCGAGCGGGTGCTTGTTTGAACAAGTTGGGGATTATTGTTACCTTATAATTAACACATTCTCGTTGCGCTTCTTCAATATCGTTGAAGTTCGCGGAGGCTGATTTCACCTGTCCAATCTTTCGTGATCAAATTGAAGCCACAGCCTCTCGGCTTCGGATATCCTGCACCTAAAACCTCCGTCATCCCTAACTTCCTCATCTTACTTCATGTGACCCGGGCCTAGGAAATGTCATGAGAGCTCAACTTCGATCATGGCCTTCTAAAGTGCGGGACAAGAAGTTTGGGAGAACACCTACGCAATTTTTCAATCGCTCTTCTAAGGGGCTATTCATACACGCGCCTGTCTCCTTGAGGTGAGATGATGCACAATCTGAGGTTCATGTAATTGAAATCACGGTGGCTACATCACCCAAGCGCATTCGTGACGGTACCTACTAACGCACGTGAATGTTACTATCCAGCCAAAAAAAAAAAAAACAGACAACCTTGGCAACTTCGACTTTGCTAACGTGATGAGGTCTCGGACGTAATTTAACCAAAACAAGACGTTTATTATCATCTCCTAAATCGTGGAATCAAACTAGCTCTTCGGCTCTAATTACCCTGCCTTCACAAAATGAACTCGTCGACGAAGTGCTTTAGCACAGCTTTACCCTCGTCGAATTCCGATGTGTCAGTTCGTACAATTATAGCGGCATGACTGAGCCGAGTACGCTGAATCCACACGGGATATTTCCTCCACTTCAGTTTATTGAGAGACTCGACCATCTCCACCTGGTTCGAGCCTAATATCAGGTTTCCCTGCTGAGGTAAAGTTGACTCCACTGCTTGACTGATGTGGCCGAACCAGAGAGGTCCTTGCTGCTCAATGCTCTCTTCATCTATCGACCCTAATCGTTTTTGGTACCTCTTGGGGTCATGCACAGACTCGAGAAGCTGCTCGTCTTCGTTGATTTCGACGCCTAAGATTGGTGCCCGATATGACGCAGTATCGATGCCCGCCTCGCCCCTATCGTGCAAACTGATTCGACCAGAGCTCCGCACAGTCTGGATAACAGATATGAGGAGAAAAGCTGCGATTTCTAGAGGGGAGATTACAGTAGCGGTGACTAGTCGAAATAGGACTTTGACAGATTTCTTGACAGGCATGGTGACAGAGAAAGCTGATGCTGGATTTGCCGGATTCCTACCTCTTGGTAGGAATGGTAGATATGGGTCCAAGATGACCTCCTTATACCCAGCTAAATAGTTGACCTGGATATCATTCATGTCAGCGAATGGGTCTGTCGTCTCGATACTGGTCGTATAGTAGGCCGCGCTACGATCGTTGACAACATTGGCGTAAAGTATGTGGCGAGTGAACTTCCGAATTCCAGACATGAAAGCTGATTTAGAGTCAACCAGTAGCGAAAGGAGCGGTCGCCCGGTATCGCGACAGTCATCGATGACAAATAGCTGTTGACCGGATGCGGAAAATACTCTTGCGCCCACTGCATCCCATACACGATTACGCCAGCCCTGCATGGCGGTGCGGACGCCCAAATGAGGCGTCGCAAAGGTGACAAAATTCTTTAATACTTTTAAATTAGTCGTTGTATAGACTCTCGACAGCAGACTAAATATAAGCAGAAACGTACCATGCACTGGACCTTGTCAAGGACCCCCATGCCTCTAGCAAGCCAACAGCATAGCGCAGGACCAATCCTCCAAACGAATAGCCGATCAGACTAAGCTTCTTGACTCTGCCTCCCTTGCTCTCAATGTTTCTCAGCTGCTCCTCTATCTCAGCGCATAAGCGCTCGCCACCGCAATCTATTCCGTCGTAGGTAAAACCACCAGTATTGCCCTTTGCCAGCAGGATATAAAGCTTGTCTTGTGCAAACCGACTGCGCAGACTTTTTTCAATATTAGCCATACGACTTGGTTTACCTAACAACTAAAAACAATAATATAAATATTAGCTAGGCGAGCAAGTAAAGACCAAAAAGGGATTCGAGCACTGACACCATGCACGAGCACGCAGAGGTGGCTAGACTCTGGGCTGCTACCCATGTACGACGTGGTAGGAGCGCTTCGCATGGTGATTCATGGGTGCCACGCTAGGAGAAAAGCACTGGGCTAGGTCGCCTGTAGATTCGACCGACTTGGGCTCGTATGTGACAACCACAGCGTTGTCATATAGCTTGATGTCTGGAGCTGAAAATGCAACTCGTATAAACGACGTTCGCATGCCTGAAGTTAATGTCTTTGTGGCCTAAGGCGATATATTTCGCCGTCTAGGGCTGTTTTCGACCAGACATAATATCAGGAGATAGGTACGATGCTGCAAAGATCGGCTCGCAGACAAGGGCATGCTAAATGCGCATCGGCTGTTTCGAGACTCGGAAAAGTAAGAGGCTCTGTGCATGACATAAATGCAGTACCAGCTAAGCAAAAAAAGAAGCCACTGTGTTTGTTTGGCCGAACTTAGGCGTGGCTAATAGGTAGGGACCATATTATTTCGTAAGCCCAGTGTTAAAATTTTACACGAGGCCAACAACGCCAGCATAAGCCTGTCCGCTATGCACTTTAGAGTAACCTACAGATTCAGGAGGCATACCAATAGATAAGAGACATTGCATGTGTGAACACCAAAAGAACATGTACATAGACGAGCTATCAATCAGCAGTAAACTTCATGAATTATCTGAAGACATCATCTTTAAGCGAATACTTCCTATACGACGCACAAATCATGAAAAGAATTGTCAACACAACGTGGAAATCGCCTCGTAACTAATGAACGAGATGATTTATGCGACTTTACTCCCCTCCAAAGTAAAAAAGTACTATCTAGCTGTTGCTAGATACGATCTATCCTGACCCTAATGACATGGTTCGACCACCCACGCAAAGTCAATATAATTTGGAAGCATTGGACAGCAAAGTCTAGGTATTTTACGCCGCCTAATATTCTTTATAATCTCACGAAGCAACAGCTTCGCACTGGTTTCCTAATAATGAACCTCCAGGAAGAGGTCGTCAACTTGAAGATCTTGGAGATGAGTTAGCTCGTCAACCTCTAGGGCAGCGGCAGTCCAATGAACTGAGAAAGGCTATGCCCCGTGGGAACCTTATTACTTACCTGTCTCTAGCTATGCTAGTAAGGGAAGCCCGCTGACGGGCGCCTTTTTCGACCTTTTGGCGATTGCCACGAAATGCTAAATAAGGAGGTCCGGGGAACGCGTCGGAGGGTTTATTATACGGAACTAGCACGACCGGGTCCCGGAAAATCTATTTTCCGACTACCCTAGACTAGCCTTAGATAGCACGTCCTTTTGCCCTTAAGGGATTGGCGGATTTTCCGTAGGACGAAAAATAAATGATTGATTGATTGATTGATTGCTATTCCCCGTGGCGCACCTTGCTACTGCGTTTGTGGTATGGCCTTTGCTTTTGCGAAGGTCCCAGGTCGAGATCTGGCGGGGGAATCCAGCCTAGCTGGAAGCTATTAAGATGAGTACCAACCAACAACAACAGCCGGAACCAAGCAATTCAACACGACCCCGGGGGCTACCGGGGCTCGAGGCGCTAGGAAAGGAAGGGTTGGGTAGCTTATCATGTGTGGTTTCCCCTCCTAAAGGGGTTCCGAATACGGAGTACGTAGGGGTTTTCCCCGCACACCTCGCAGAAATCCGGATAAACTATAAAGCGACAGTACCCCATAGCGGAGGCCCAAATTGGGCGCTTCTTTTGAACAACAATCTCTATGAATGGTCCATAGCATCGGGCAATACTATTAGAGGAGGTAGAAGTGCTAGATAGCCATAGGACCCGTCCCTTTGCTCAATAACGAGACAAGCGGCCAGCCCAGCCGTGGGATGTTACATCAATTCCAGCAGTCTGAGAAAGGATGTGGCTTGCAAGATTCTGACACTCCCACTCGGGGTGCGCAGCTCCACTAATACTAGGTTGATTCGATATTTGGGCAGCAGTATTAGACGTGCAGGTTCTGAGGCGCATGAGGCTCTTCAAGATGATTTTACTAGTCTAGATTGAATTTGATAGAAAAACATGCGTAGATTGATTACAGGCCACTTCCGGCCTGAAGAGCGATGTTTCTTGTGCAACACTGGTTACACTCAGGGATTTGATGCCTCCACGTTTGCCACACGGGGCAAAGTTCCTCTCAGCCTAAAAGCTGATCTGCAGTTCCAGACGCCACGCATGCCTGAGGGCGCTGTATGATTCAAGAAAAACATTGTCGTCATTGGCCTAGAAGAAGTCGGGGTAGTGGGCTGAATTAAGCCAGTTGACAACCCTCCAATTTCAGCTAGTGTCTCGCTTGGATGATCGTTCTTCTTTGGATACATGCCTCATCTGACCTAAACGATAACGTATCCACTCACCGCGCTGGACGAGAACCGCCTCTACAAGGCGTGCCTCCTCCCCACTTTCGATTGCGCGCCTGCAGCCACTTCTGTCCTCATCGGTCGACATGCGACATTGGCCAGTCGGCTATTGCTGCCGTGCATCCACCATGGCCTCTTTCATCCGAGAGGACATAGACATGGCCCATAAAGGCTCCGCTGGCTTCTCTAATCCCAAATGGAAAACGTACCCCATTTAGACAAGCGGCCATTTCTGGCCCAGCGATTTTCGCTACATAACCCATGTCCATGCTAAAAATACATCAAAATTGTAAGAATGTGGGCCTATCGGCCAAAAGGAGTAAGGCTTAACAGCGTAGTAACCTACCTACGCTTGTTATAGAAGCTCGCTTGACACGAGATAACACTGGAGATCACTAATAGACAGTCAGTCATAAATTTCCGAGAGCTGTGCTGTTGACAGCAATCCGCAATCAACCCAAAATCAACCTATGGTCAACCCATAATAAGGCTACAATTTTACGTCGAATAATGGCCGGCGCCAAATGTCAGACCTATGAATAGCACGTATCATGTTGTTTTCTTGTCAATTCGGCGTCTCATTGTTGAGGATCGCGCAGTGAAGCTATCTTAGCTTGTTATTGTGATGCAGTCGCGACCCTCGGCAAACCCCTATTCTACCCCCTCCCCCCGGAAGCCACCCATTAGGTTTTCACAGGCTTCGGAGCTGCCTTTTGGCAGCCGAAATATATACTGAGCTACTAAATTGTACATTTGTTTCTTGAACCGAACCTGATATTAAGTCAGCGAAGTTGACTCTGAACACCAGGCTTAGGTCTTCACTTGACTCATCACGGCGAAAAAAATTGTCTTTTGTCTCATGTGTACTTTAGGCTAGACCGTGCAAATCCTAACTGTCTGACACCCTCTCATCAACACCTTTTTCTATCGAACGATGTCAGCTAAGAACTGAATACTGAGCTTATTACAGGCACGATTCTCTCACTCCTGAGCTATATTGCAGGTACAGCTAAGCCAGGCGATAGTCAACAGGCATTGATCGGCACTTCTGTCGGTTGTAGCTCTAATACTCTGCCTATTTATGATCTCAATATCTGTGTTAGAATGTTACGGGATGCCCGGATCAAATGCAAACAAGCGCGCTTATTTCGTCCAAGGAGGATTAGAACGGGAATGTCGCTGCGTCTCCGATGATGGGAGCCACGTCAAACTTTTGGTTCAGTGACCCTGTTGTCACTACTAAGTCCAAGCCCTCTTGAATAACCTCTGAATTGAGCAACTCGCATCTCACACTTAAAACTGACAAAAGTATGAAATACGTTCTGCAAAGACGTGTGTCAAAGTGCTCGCTGATAATATATTACTATGTACGAAGAAGAGGAGTTTATAAATAGTGGGGGCAGATATCAGACTGAAGGTGGATTGATTTATGTCAATCATATCCCCCATCGTATGGTGTCTCAAGTTCTGAACCTAGGATAACTTGATGATCAGGTGAGCTAACAAGCCTTCTTCGCATCTTCTTCTCCTTTCGATGCCGCTGGTTCTCCGAGACACTGCCTAAAGCCATTGTTGTCACAGCTCTTGAATCCAGTCTAGAATAGCCTTGAACAAGAGAGGTATGTCTCTGAGAAGTATAACAAGGACTCGTGCTTGGGGAGGTGCACTCAAGATCCCGGATAGGTTTAGGGGGTGAAGACTCAAGGAACCTCCCGAACGCAGTATAGAGATCCCTTTTATAAATTCGAAGGTCGTATTCCAAGAATGAAAGAGCTTGAAATTCCATGTAATTGATTGAATTAAGACTATAGTAATACGTACGCTTCTTAATTATCAACTCGGTGGAGCGAACCCAACACTTATTTTCGTAGGTGATATCGTGTAGATACTTGGCGGCTAGAATGAGGGAGACCAGACAGATGCGATCGGGAGCACTAATGTAGTCGTTTCGGTAGCCTGATAAGATCGAATTCAAGCGTCTAATGTAGACTAGGGAAGATAAGAGTGTGCCGAAGGAGATTTTTAGCTTCTTAACTAGTTGTGTAATGAAGCCTTCAAGGGTGGGCAAACGATTGCCCGTGGTTTCGACCGGCTTGCATAAATCAATAGCCAGATTAGTAGGTACGATTCTGCGGGCTTCATCGGCAACGACCTTGATCATGTCGGCACTGATAGGATGGTTGATGAAATCGTTTAAATCCAACCCCCTCAGTCTGGTGGCCTTATTTTCGGACAGGCCAAGGGGCCGATTCATGGTGAAAATTTTGAGAGGTGAGGGTGGGTCAAAAAGAAACGCTGCAGTTCAACAACTGAGAGTCAACGGAGTACAGGTGAACACGAAGGTAACAAGGAGAAGCAGATTCAATTCAACAAGGCGAGGATGAACTGCTAGGAAGAGGAGAAGTAATGGAGTGAGCGAATGCAAGCAATCTTTATGCCACGGACTTGGATATATATTCTCAACCCTGGTGGAAAAGTAAAACACGCTGACATACTATGTGTCTCCGAGAGATTGCCATAAACGGCCCAACTTTTTGCAACAACTTCTATTGCTGAACGGATGCAACTAGTGCATCAGCTGATTCGACGCTGAGCGAGAGCGCAGTTCACGTGCGTACTAGATGAGATCTGGGCCTGATGACTTTGAGCTACGGCCTTTGGGCCGCGAAGCCTTTGAAATACGGAGATGTAGCCTAGGTAAATAGCCTAGATAATTGCATAACGAGTAGCGTCCGATTACTAGCCACAGCCAATGCACATGAGCAATCGGAGTAGATTGAGGTATTTGTAATAGACCTTGGATAATAGATCTATTATTTTCAGCCACTAGTGACTTCGTTCGACTCCTTACGGTCGTTTGTTAGTGCTCTATGGGTACCGACCATAGCACAGAAGTACTCGTATCGCCCACTCCATGGGATACGTTTTAAGTCGCCATAGTGGTGGATATCTGATCTCGGACTCAACTCAAACACAGTGAAACTTGACGATACAGAGCCGCACAATGAGTTACACGGTTAGTGGAGGAAGATGAAAGACCATACTGGGGTCAAGTATACGAAGGTTCAACAAGGATTGTGGACACGCCATAAGAAACACGCCATGAAGGATTATCAAAACGACCTTAAACTATCAAACAATCCTCCAGCCATCAGTGTCCAAAACTAAACATGACCACGCAAACCTCTTGTTTTCTGATCGGTTGTACATGGTTAAGTCACTTCGCCAGCCAAATGTTGGGGTTATGGTGTTTCAGGCCGTAATGTTCTGCACAACACTGACCCTGTAACCGAAAATAAGGCAACCCTCCGTTATGTAAGCTCCTTGTCCGTAATTGTCACAAAGCTTGAAGTTGTCCCTCATACGTGCCTCGCAGGCGTCCCCTACGGTCTGGGTGTCGGTTTTCTCACATTGCTCGTCGAACGATATCGAATACTGATACGCCAGCCCCTTGTTTGTCCATACAGCCCCATCCCCCTCATACAGCCCCAAGATACTGTCACTGTTCTGATCCATAGTAATGTTCATATGGCTTCCGCAGAACTCCGATGCTGAGCGCTGTTGAAAGTCATCGATCGCGCGGTGCATGCGGTCCCATTCCAGGCAGTGTTGGTGTGGATTGGTATCAGGCCCCTTGGAGCTTTCGCGCGGCGCAGGGACAGACGTGGGATCACCACCCGGAGTGGTGTGCAAGGAGCTTTGTTTCGTCTCAAATGTCGCTAGTGGAGAATCTGTGGGATCTACCATGCGACTTTTCGTATGTTTACTGCTGGTCACTGTTTTCTTCACGGCTGCTGTTGTCGTTGATTCGGGTATCATCGGTGTAGTGGTGCCCGGAATGTACCTGAGATCCAGCATCCGTGTACAATCCGAGGTGGTCCAAGTTGCCGGGGCGGGCACGGATTCGACGTATGGCACTGTCAGAATATCTCCGCGCTTCAGTATATCGAGGCTGATCCCTGGGTTGAGGCGCTCGATCTCAGTGAGATTTTGCGGGTTATCCCCGAGCACTTCAGCTGCATGCCATGCTGTATCACCATACTGTACCTCCCACAAGCCGAGATCAGCTTTTATATTGCAGGCAGCACTGAAGCCGATGAAAAGAAGGTAATAAATCATTATTTGTCCACTCATCAGCACGGAAATTGATACATCCACGCGTACATTCATATACAGGTGTCGTACTAAGAGATGGCATCGAATCCCTGGCAAGCCGTAAGGCATAAAGCTGCCATAGACCACTTGGCCCGTAAAGACCAGCATGGAAAAGCCCAGGCCAGACAATGACATGCTCTGAACGCGGGTGCTGAGTTTCATGAATCCGCATCATCTGCTGCTGAAGACGGCAATTTACTGCTGCCTTTGGCCATACAGGTGTGACTCATAATGGACGAGTAACAGCAGATCGTGAGTTAGTATCATTGAGGCTTGGTCAATGAAAAAGGCCTCTTTCTGCCGCTGGCTTAGAGTAATATAAATAAGGACGGGCTCGATTGTTGATGTCTGCTTCTTGAGTGGCAAAAATATTTATGAGCTAAACCAGATAAACCTATTTCATCTGATGCGAGGGGGCACCTGTTTAGGCTGAAACTGCCTTGCAGTCATCGTTTAACACACCACAAATTAGACGCAAATAAGTCGAATCTGGCCAGAAGCTGTTACACAATACCCCGTCCATCATTGCCGGGTTTAACCTACAGAACAAGCGGCTCTTTCCGCATGTTGCAATTTACGGAGCACTCTCCAACTCGCGTCAACATTTTTAACAACGATTCGTCCCGGATTTCAATTACCAAAACAGCTAAATTTAACGACTAAAATATGGGCCCGTACTCAATGTTCTTTATGCCCCTCGTTATAGCCTGTGACCCTTCTCCTAAAAGAGGTCTTTGGAGAGTTCAGTACGGCGATATAGCTTTGGATGCGGCAAATGTATTAGGGGGAGGTATTGAACGTCTTCAGGATATGGCACAATTGAATCCAGGTGTCAATTTGGATAGTGTTGAGAACGGCGACTACCTCACAGTCTCATATGTCGAACCGATTTTACAGCCGGCGGTGTGGGAAACTTGCTCCTGCACTCCCACTCTCTACTTGAATTACTTGACCACCGAGCAGACACCGGTTCCCACAACTGGGACCTTAACTGTTACGTCACAGGAGAGATATAGTGAGTCCCTTATGGCAGAAAATGGCACAACAAGAACCGTCATTGGTCCCACCTGGACAACTTCAAGGACTGATCAAACCACAACGAGAACGGAAGAGGATCAGCACACAACTAAGGCCATTGTCAACACTATGCCCACGGCGCAAATCAGAAATACCAATACCAGTACGGCTGCGACAACATCTGAGTTGGCTTCCTGTTCCGTGGTCAAGAACCCTAACCAAGAAAAGATTCCTGAGCTAAAATGCAGTGGGAGTGGCTTTGGCGCCGCCATAATAAAAGAAAACCTCTATAAGAAATACGTAAACTATTTCTGCGAGAAGTATGATGATGTTGATCTTTACGATGGGGCTGATAGTATATCACTACTATTCGAAACACCAACTGCGCATACTGCCTTCCTCTTTTTTGTGTCTTGGATCGGAGGGTGCAGTCGAGTTGCGACTCAAAGGGTAGGCAAGACCTGTAAGGCCCGACTAATGAACATCTTCGAGAAATGCGCAGATATACGTAAAGGGGGTTGGCGTAGAGATGGTTGTTTAGAGTTTAGTAGCGCAGCGCATGGTGTCCTAAATGTAGATTATTCAAACCCATACCAATTATCTCCTTGAGACCCGGAGAGCTCATAGTTACAATTTACTACAGCCACCACCAGACCCGATCGTTGAGGCAGCCTTCTATTCTGGGCGCATTGGAGCCCAGAGAGGCAGTAGCCGACTTGGAAAATATGCTTTTAATAAGAGAAAATTATGGAAGCTGTCGTGACTAATATTCTTTTCTCAGGGGTGACTAGGCGCTCAATATAGCTACTTATCCTTTTTCAAGAAGTCTCATGCTACTTGTTGCAATACTATGATAAAGCGCAAAGTATTGGTCCAATGAGTGAAGAAACTACGTACAAGATTGCCGACTAAGCCTGTAACTTCTATTGGATGGAAGGGAGTAAGTGCAAGTAGGCGAATGGGGTACGTACTACTAGTATGTTATGGCAACCACGACGTGACCGGTGATTCGCTGATTAACCCGTGCCCATGTGTTCATCTGTATATATAAAGCCTGGCCCAGACGATCAAATTTTATCCTATTTACAGGAAATCATATCTGAGTATGTAGCTATCTTCTAAGGACATTTCGTCCTTTAAAAAAGTCCAACATGCGATATAGGGATGCACTAGAGAAAATAATATACAACTACGGTGGCCAAAACTCAACCATCCCAGTCAAGCAGCCCACGGAAGTCCACATGACGGATGAAATATATTCGGTTCTTCTTCTCGCCTAAAAACGCATAGAAAACGCAATTTCATCCCGTACAATCGGAAGTGATGAAATTAGCCACTGCGCATATCTCGCCGCTGTTCAAATCTGCGCCTTGACTCAACAAAAGAATGAAAGTACTAGTGATACGAGCCAAAATACCAAAGCTTCTTCTTATAGGCGCAGACTGCCACAGAGGGGGGTTACCAAGCCAGCGAGTGGGAAGAAACGAGGTCGACTTCCAAGGACTCGTCAGAGCTCAAGAGAACACGATGAGGGCGATGGAGGTCTACAAACTGTAAGTCAAAGTACATGATCATCAATGAGAAAACATCAAGGTAGCCAACTATACGGAGATTGAAGATACCAAAAGTAATAGAATAGATCCAGCCCTAAGCTTTTATGGATTAGAAGAGCTTGAAAATGGCTCCGGGTATGCGGTTTTCTTCCAAGAGAAAATTCTCGGGCTGGACGGTTCACTTTGGCCTCTCCAATTAGCATAGCCACAATAATGATCTCCTCATTCGCGCTTCTAGAAATGGACAAGATTTTGAGCTCATTCCACCCCGCGTCTTCCGTCTCAACTTCCCGTCGCCCCTCGTCGACGACCAGGTTCACTGGTACGGCTTGAATCGTAACACTGTTGAATTTCGCGCAGCGGACGAGCCTTGGAAGTCGTCTCCAGACGACTGGGAGCTCCGTGCTGTGGGAGAAGGATTGTAGCTCACACGGAACGACCAGGTAGTCGTGGATCAAGATAGCAAAACTGGCAAGACTCCTGGCAACATATTCAGCTACTTGGAGTTGCCATCCTGGGTGCAGGCATTCTATACCGCGACTCTGGAAACAGTAGAAATCGAGCTTCACAAGAGAGTGGCAGGTCACACCGAGGTCCACATCACTCCGGATACAGTCACAAAAGCGTTCGCGTACGGTATAGATGACCAGCTAGGGAGGCTTGTGGACAACGGAACCAAGCAAAGCAAGCTCTTTCTCGCACATCTGCATGCCTTGACCACGTTCTGTCTCCCCGATCCTCTGACTGATAGACAGAAGCATTAGCAAGGAGCTATGGGAAACTCACAAAGGGTATTTAAACAAACTTTACGTAGTGTCTCATAGATGTAGTTTTTGTACTATGTACGAAATCTCGAGGTAGGTTTATATGGCTCACGTACTCCATATAGTCCTTAGCTTGCTCCCCGCTATCTGAAAGTCAGTATTGCGAATAGAGGCCCAAGACATAGTTAACTGAAAACTTTTTCCATTCATCAACAAGACACGATGATTCCGACCTCATTATCTAAAAGCGTGGCTCGGTTGCCTGTGAACTTTTGCCCACCTGATATCGCCCCCCAACCGGTTACAAAGCCTCGCATACGACTCGTCTGTCTTGGAGCTGGTATCAAGCTCGATCAAAAGCTTTCTCTCTCGATATTCATGTACAATGGCTTCATTCTCTCTTAAAAACTCCCCGTGACGTTTTTCGAACATCGTGGCGTCATCTGTCTGCCGCCCCTCCAAATTGCGGGTAAGATACCGTTCCTTGGCAATCTCTGCTCGACAATTGAAGAGTAAAACGACCATTGGTTTTTCAAACTGTTTGCTGTTTGAGCACACATTGCCGGGGGCGAAAACCTAATGCAGCTTACTCGTTAGAATGCTTACCTCCGCTTCAAATATTCGCAGTTGTGCCAGATTCCGTGGGAATCCATCCACTAGCACTGCTCTTCTCTCCGGCTCTAGCGTCTCTATCTTTTCCAACTCGCTCCTTATGATGGGAATGAGGAGATTCCCATCGATCAATTCCTGCCTGTTCAGCATTGGCGCAATGACGCCTGATTGGGAGTGGGTGGTGTCGTTCTTGATCCGTCGAAGGAGGTCGCCGACGGAGATATGCTTTACAGGGAAATCCCTTGTCAGCAAGGCGCTGAGAGTAGTTTTGCCGGATCCGGGGCAGCCTGGATCAGATGGTTTAGAGCTTTTGCTGCGTGAAACCCCCCTAAAGGAACGTAAGAACCTACCAAGGACAAAGACGACAGGTACTGTTGAAGCCATGATTTTTGAGGTGCTATCACTGGCTTTGAAAAGCAGATGTTTTCACGTATTTATTTCGAAAGTTTATCAATCTCGGAATAACATCCATGCGGCCGACGAGATTTCAGCACCTGCTGCGTAAATTATGTGTCATGAGAGTAGATTCTGTACTGCGTGGCGGTAATTGATTGGCTTGCGAGATTGAACAGACCAATCATGGTCAGATGCATGCTCTACTTATGAGGAAGAAATGTAACCCTCTGATGGGTTAGACTCCGATCGTCGTATAAAACTATCGAAAGGGGAAAAGGGGGGATACAAGATGAGTGCACTCCAGAGGCAACCTTGAGGAAGCCATCGCATTCCTACGGTGAATGTAAATATCTATAGGCCTTGTGTCGGCAATGGCCTCGAGCTCCGAATGTATGCCGTAGAACCCGATTCCACAAGAGGGTGCTGCTTGATTCCCTTGTGGACTGTTTATCTCCTCTTCTACAAACGTGAAGATCGAATGCCGTTGGCATGTTTGACCTTATCGCACGTAATTGGGGCGGAACGCATATTCCAGAGCTGGGAGTTACCATCAACATGGATGCGTTCAGCGAATGTCACCTTGTGTCATGTGTACATCATGTACATCACTTCTGATCACCTTGAGGTATGCATAGGGCAAAAGCAAAACACACTTCGTGCCTAGCACACTCGAATCCCTACTAAAAATCAAGCCTTCAATAAGTGAAAAGTAGAATGCCTAAAAAACTATAAAATCAGCAGGTTCAACTCTCATGACTAGGCTTGAACAGCAAGTTCGCCGCCTTAAGAGATTTCTTTTTTCCAGGATTTACGGCAAAATACACGTTTCACCAGCCTCCATCATGCTACGATCATTTATATTTAACAACACAACTTCCATCGGTATCACTGGCGTTTTCATAGTGATGGGCAGCATTGCTTACCTCTTATACTACCTTGCCCATTTATGGAGATCACACACGGAAATCCCAGTCTCGGTCAATTATCACTTCTCTCGCAAGTGCAACTACGAATGCGGCTTCTGCTTCCATACCGAGAAAACATCTAGCATCCTCTCCCTGAGTGAAGCCAAGCGAGGGATGAGAATATTGAAAGACGCTGGGATGAAGAAGCTCAACTTCGCCGGCGGGGAGCCTTTTCTATATCCCAAATTCCTTCAAGAGCTTTTGCGCTATGGGAAAGAGGATTTAAGGATAGAAAGTATGAGCATCGTCTCCAACGGCTCCAAGATCACGGAGGAATTCCTGCGTGAGAACGCCGGATTCATTGACATCATCGCCATATCCTGCGACTCGTTCAACGCGGAGACGAATATCAAGATCGGGAGAGGCAGAAGTGGAGAGAACTTGCAGCAGCTGAAGAAAGTCGCCGACTGGTGTCGACAGGTTGGTATCAAGTTCAAAATAAACACTGTTGTGTGTAGTTTAAATTGGGATGAGGATATGGCTGGTCTGATTACACAACTCCAGCCTTTCAGATGGAAGGTGTTCCAGTGCCTAATTGTCACCGGCGAAAACGACAACGAAAAACGGAAGCGGGATGCCCGTTGCCTGCTTGTGAGCGAGCGGCAGTGGAAGGCTTTCTGTGATGGGCATAGGCATCTGCAGTGTTTTGTGCCGGAGAGTAACGAGATGATGAAAGGAAGTTATCTAATTTTGGACGAGTTTATGCGCTTTCTAGACAAAGGCGACGGAGAGGAGAAGGCGAGTCAAAGTATCCTGGATGTCGGCGTGAAGAAGGCGATGAGCCAAGTCAGGTGGGAGCGAAGCGCGTTTGAGGAGAGAGGTGGATTGTATGATTGGACTAAGGCGGGTGCCGAGGGATGCTGTCCAAGCGGTGATAAGGCAAAAGCCTTGGAATGGTGAAGGAGTGTCATGCAAGTACGCGGAAAGGGGATCCGCGATATTCGGGCTTGCAAATGATAATTCAACCCATTGTCTACTAGCTGTTGGATCCATTTTGTTTTTCTCTCTGCTGGTTGAAATAGGCACTCAATTTCCCAAGCGGGCGACCCGCCGGGAAAGCTTGTGGGTAAGATTGCATAAAGTCCCCGATCTCTTGGTCCATCTTCCGCCTTAATCTTGTCTCCTCTTTACTACCGTCGGTTTCTTGGAGGGTTCTCGTCAATTCTACCTCTCCGACGATATGGCCAAAGTCTGTCGTATCGACGTCGACCACAAAGCTACCATCAATTATCCAAGATTCCCGTTCCGTGGTGAAATCAGCGCAAGGATCCAGGATATCTTCAATACCACGTCCATCTGCAGCGGTAGGCAAGGTTTTTTTGACAAGGTCCATCACTAGACTGTTGCCGTCAAGTTCCGTGAAAGCCGAATTGATAAAATCGCCGCTACTACGAATCTTTGCCTCCCAATGTCCATTCCGTCGCCGGACGTAGATTCCTCTCGAAAAAAGCGTATTGTTCTGGTCGTAGTAGGTATCGTGGGTAGTTTGTTTCCCCAGACTTTCGTGACTCTTGAAACTTGAGCCCCCGCCGTTGGATCGCAGATAAGCAATAGAAGCTGGCGTGGCCAAAAACTTGCGCTCTACCTCGAGCCGGCGAATCGATTTACTACTTGGAGATATGGAATTGGCATTGGAATTGCTAGAGTAGTAGTAGTAGGAGGAGGAGGAGCTGCATAAAAAAGCATGTATTCTGTGAGGAAATATGTTTGGTTTTCTCAACATTGTGATAATAAGAGCCGTGCTTGAGAGGCACGTTGGGTCTGGTTTTGACATATATGTGTATCGTATAGCATCTGTCAATCAAACAATGATCTGTGTCGGCTAACTGAGAAGAGGATGAAGCCTCTGATTGTTCAAAATCATAGCCGATGATAGCGCAGGTGATGCAGAATCGTGATATCGAGACGTCACCTGCCGGGCAAACTTCGGCTTGACTATGAATCGGAAAATAAACCAACCGAAACCCACCGAAACCCCCCCCCCCCCTATCGCCTTAACAGGGACTGTAAAAATTAGGACCATCGTAGCCGAGCGCGGCCACCTTGGGAAAGTAATCTATATGGATACGTGGCATGGCGGAGGAGGGCCGTCACTAACGGGACTAATGGGGCCAAACCCCCGAAAGATCTACTCCGCAAATCTCAGCTAGCTGATGGGGTTGACTTGAGCTTATAACTAAACCTATTGAGGTGATTAAAGGCTCGAAACCAGGTAATATCCATTTTGGGCATGGCTCTCTTGCCATAACACGGGCCAGGCATTTACTATGGAGATGCTGCCGTGGATCATCGGTAAGTGTCTCTAAAGGCAAGGAGACCCTTCGCGCAACCTAGCTATGTAAAAGGCCTTGCTTGGCAGGTTCCAACGGAAAAACATTCATGGCTTCGGTGTCTTGGAGTATTTAAGTCACAATTGGTGTACAGAATAGCCGCTTAATTGGATACCCTCATCTGTTTCCTCTCAGCATGAGGTCCAGAGCTCACAGGAACTATTGGAACCCAACTTTTTTTTTCTTTGTCCAACTAGCCTTTGATTGCATATGGCAGCACCATAAGTGGATATAATCATGTTCGCGCGTGTTTAATCGACGATCTTGAAAAGTGTTTATGTGCTTGACCTATACTCAAAACATCATAGCCATCTTCCAACTTCCAAAGCACTGCGCGGAGTGTATAGGTGTGCGTGATAGAACAACCCCAGGAAGAGGTACCACCAATCTTTCCGTCTGCCCCGCAAAACGTTAGGTGTGATGATAATGCGCGTAAGCCGAAGGGGGGGGGGCAAACACGATCGGCTAATTTTAGCCCCTAATCTAATTACTACCAGGTACTCAGTACAGCATTCACCAAACTCAAGTAGCACCAGGACAACACGCTCTCGGACAAGGCGACTGCAGTACACTGCGATTACTTGTTATAACGTAATCACAAAACTGGTATTAGGCTGGCGGAAATCTGCATGCAAAGGGCTGCTAGGATTTTGAGCGGTTATCAGCGCAGCACTGGTGGGTGAAATGGCTTAAAGTGTCGATGCACCAGATTTGCGTAGCACGCCATATGGAGTGACATCGGAAGTTTACATGGCCATGAAACATCGGTCCATTCGTTCCTCTACCCCACGTAGCCTAAACTACTCGTCTTGATGTGGTACAATCATCTCACTCAGTCCAACTCTGCTTCTGTAAGCTCTTGAAATATCACGTCACTGAGCCATTGCCATACCCAGAAAATTACCACAAAAATGGTCACCAAGTGTCATTTGGGCGTTGTTCAACAAATAATACACTACATCTTCAGGTGCAGCGACCTCTTGAAGCTTGCTCTCACGGCGGCGGGGGCTGAAGAGGCCAAGCCGGACGGAAACAGAAATCTGGCCACGGTAGGCCGGGCTGCGTTGCAGCTAGCTGTTGTCAACATGGGATGCGATAACTTGGAGACACGGCGTACGCTCATACTGTCTCTGACGAAATGCAGTATCATGATAGTCGTGCCTTTAGACAGCAGCCTCGAAAACCTCGTTTCTGGATCAGTACTTGCATATTTGGGTCATGACATCCAGATCATTTTCGACGACGCGGCTAGTCATGCCAGTCGCACCACGCCAGTAGAATGCAGCGGAGCACCTGTTAGTCCTCTGCGAACTTGTCAACGCCGATGCGAATCCGACGAGAACGAGCTCATTCCAGACGTTGGCACCGAAACCAGAGCTCGGAAGCCGCCAAAGCAACAGCAAAATGGCACCAGTGAGCCAGATACGGGTTGGTTGAGCTTGTTCCTCGCCGAAGAGGAGGAGCGTTGCTCGGGGCTAGGCCTCCCGGGTCCACGAGTGACGTTCATGAACGAGGACACTGTCAAGAATATTTCTGACTTGGCCGGTAAAAACGGCGACATACCCGCGAAAATAGTCATTGGCATATCTAGTGCATCGGCAACCATTGCGCTCCAGGGGGCAATCAAGGTCCTTCGTGAAAAGCCCAGCTCGCATTCACACTCGTCGTTAAATAAAATCCCAACGCCAGAGAGATTTGCCGCGATTAAAATAGCCGACCAACAAATTTCGAGCCTAGCTCTGTTGAAAAGATGTCACGTTATTAGATTGTGGGAGGATCACTGTAAGCCAAGGGCCGCTTCGAGGTTCATAATGTATGGGCGTTCATAGGAAGAAACCTGTAAAGGGGCAGGGAACCCTAGAAACATCGAGAAGAACAAGACGATAAGAGAACTTCTCAGCCGCATATGCCCAGACCTCGACGAGGGGTCGAGCAATTATGCCCGAATGCACGAAAAGGCCAAGGCCTTAGAAAAGCTCGGCCGACGACTCTACATGTTGTCATGTGAATATAGGATAGGGATTCTAGGGCTTATGCTCGAATTCACCGATCAGATGTTAATAAACGGGCACGGTCTACTCCGAGGGAAACTGGCTTACGAAATACAGGTTGCTCAAACCGACGGATGCTGACTTCAAGCAGCTTCTGAGGGTGCTAGACCGATCCCAAGGGAAAGAGATGCGAGCCTTCGCTGAAGCAGCGACGCCGGTTGTCAACTGCGTACTCGAAGGCACACTAAGAAACGCGGATTATTTCCCATTCGAGCTAGTTGAAAGCTCATATATAGCCGGATTGCCCAAAAACTCACCAGCCCTCCTGTCGCTGCTGGCCGGCTATCACTTGCAGCACCGCTCACAGGAAGCACTCGATGCGAGACGGCAATGAAGCCAGACCCGAGGGTGGACATTCGAGTCGCCGTAGTAGTCCCAGTATAAAGGCCATGGGCCAGATGCCACTCGTGTTGGCTTAACGGTATTTTTGCTATAGCGTCTTAGACTCATGGGCCATCTTTAGTGGAATGTCGGCTAAGCGGTCCATACGCCACGGGCCAAGCCATATCGCACAAGGCGAAACAAAGGGAAAGATGTTACCATGTGCGTAGCTTTTACATGTACCCTTCGTCTTGTACATTCCATGCTGTTATTATCCCCTCTGTCGTCTCCTTCAAAGAATCGCTGAGTTACGCAGTCTAAAACCAGCTACGCACCTTCGGAGACCCGATAGCACTTGCAATCCCCTGACTCGTCTAGGCCTGACACGAACCACTCACACAACTAGTCGAAAGCGGAGGATGAGCCAATTCACGGCTCTGCCGTCCGCCGCACGATTAGGTCGCCCCTAAAGTCAGGGATTGACGAAGAAGACTAGTCCCCGACGCCGTGCTACGTAATTTTGCACATAACGATATCTACTCGGCTTATAGACTAGCTATATATTTTTATATACTCTACGTATAAATAGTATAGTCTTGAATAACCCCGTTCAAGATTGGCTTCTAGTACTTCAACCGTAGATGTGATATAGATTGGTTAGTTTGGACTCTATGTCAATCCAAAGCTCAGAAACAACTTTGGCCCCCCAGGATTGTATTCAACTATCAGTACTTTTTCTTACTAAGGGGAAAGTCATTTTGCTTACACTTATACCCCGTATAGGTAATCGCACAGGATTCATTTAGCTCAATTCCATTGCATTACGCATTAATCCTAATAGCCAAATTCGAAGCTGTCATTACATCCTAGGATAGCCTCACGTGTCTTAGTTTACATTTAAACAACGCGGTATAGTATGATGAAATATAATCATACCATAGTTAGAAGGGCCAAAAACGATTATATTGTAAAATAAATTCTTAGCAAAACTGGGATGCTTCCGGATACTGATTTTAATTAATTCTTAATTAACAGGTTACGAAGTACAAAAGTCACGAAGTAATTAGTTCAAGTAAATTATTGCTTTTCATATCTATCATTCATATAAAAAAGACTCTGGAGTATTTGACAATTACAACTAGGTTACCGTCATTAATTACGACTCAGTAATCATTTAAACGTCTATGACATTCTCAACAATGTAAGTACGTGGTTCCCAGTGCGGCATAGACCATGAGTTACTGAACATTCAACTACGCTTGCGTGTTGACGAACTGGAAGGCTAGCTTTGAGACAAACATGCACAACTTATAAACCAAGACTTCGAGATCGAGCTACTCCAAGCTGAACTCAATATATATAATACTACTATAGTAAAAAGGTATTCAGAAATTCACAAGCAGGAGCAGGTAATTAAGACGCAGATAACGATCTTAACGCGTGCTTGAGAAAATTGCCAACCAATTACAAAGTCAGATAAGCAAAGAGACCAGGTAATGGGTAAGCTTTTGACTTTGGTTCAAATCGATCTACAGTAGCCAGTTTTTGAGGTACAGGGACAGGGACTAGGATCAAATATGTAAATATGCGGCGAGGAATATAACTGCTACGCAGTAATCAATATATTGCAAAGATTAAAGGACATCTAAGCGAGAAGCCTAGACTCGTTGCTTAATTGCTTCAGACGCGTCTGTCCCTCCATTAAATTTTCAAGCTTCTTTGTTTCCCTGGCTCTTTGTGCAGTCTTTTCATCACTTTCCATAGTAAGCTCCTGAATCTGTTCATCAGAGAAATCACAGACCAAGTCATACGAAAATACTTGGCACAGTTCACGCAATAGACATTGTTCCACTGCGAGAACGCTAAAGTCATCCACAAATCTTTTCAAGGCCACCTGGTTAGAGTTAGTCCAGTATCACATAATCTATATCAACAATTTCTAGCATCCTATCCCTCCCCATATAATGACATACCTTGTAATAAGCTTCCATAGCGTCTATCGCAGTCATGGCAGCGTAATTTTCCATGTTGGGTATGGTCGCGGCTATGATAGAGGTGCGAACATCTTGGAGCTCGGTCAAGTCTACCTTGTCTGATGGTTCTCTGATGGTTACACTGGATATAGCGTTGTTTATGGCATCCATATGTCTACTCATTTGAGCATGCTGAATATTCTCCGTTAGGTAGTGATTGTATGTGATCGGATGTCCGCTGATATGTGGCTCTAGAAGTTCTGCCACTTTGTCATTCACCGATTTTGCTAAATGAGCCAGTGCCGGATCCAATATTGCAATTCGAAACCGTTCGACAACTTCAGTATCAGTGACGAATCTCAAAGCTGCTTGGCTTATATCTTGTACTAAGCATAATATTCTCTCGGTAGTGACTTTTGTGAGAGACTTCCATGGCTTGCAATGGGCGCTGAACATCTCTGCAATAATCATTGGATTAAATGTGCCAGGCAGTTCACGCCCTTGATTTTCCGACAGAAGCTTTTTCGTCTCAAGGGTGAACTGAGCCCTGGTGATATACGGTGGAGTGCCAGCCCGTTTCTTAGGTACTTCGTCTCGATCAACGATCGTTTTTGCGTGCCCACGAGTCTCTAGTTTTGAGGAGAAATTTCTCAATTCTCTTTGGATTTCAGCTCGTAGCTTCCTTTTGATATTGTCATCAGTATCCATGGGGCTAAAAAATTCCCGGTTTGAATAATCTCCAAGGACCGCCGCCTTAATTAGGGAGGAGAATGAACTGCTGAGAGATAAGAGGTATCTTCTCTGTTCACTGGCGCCTTTTCTCTCGGTACCAAGCTTCTCGACAGCTCCCCGACATTGAGAAACACAAGTATCAATATCATCGAGTACTGAAGGTAGTTGAGCCAAAATTTGTTCTCGCAACACTTTGCTTAACCGAATCCGCAACGCATCGATACCGAGCTGAGATTGATCCAAAGAGGCCCAGACTCCCTTTGAAAGGAAATCTTTCTCAGCAGCATCCCGGACTGGATTTGTCTCATGGCGTGATTCGTAGTCTCGGTTCTTCACGACGTGCCAACCTAGATGGAATCGCACATCTAGGTTTCGTGCTAAGTTTAAGAACTTCTGCTCAGAGGGAGAGCCTTTGTCCAGTGTATCGGGTTTCGTGATGAGTCCTATAGTTCGGTGGCCGCTGGGATCTACTTCACGAGCGTGACGGGTGACTTGCTGAAGCGCGAACTCGTTTTTTGCAGAGACCACAGCCAAAATAACACTCCTTGGTTGTGACATGTAAGAGAGAACCAATCTCTTGACCATCTCAGAGTCCTCGATAGACTGGTCTTTGTCTCCAGCCATAAAGAGACCAGGCAGGTCCACGAGAGTCAAGTTAAGCTGATTGGGGGAAGAGACCTCAATGCGAAGAATGTCGTTGCAAAATGTCTTTTCGCCATGACTTATTCCCATCGCAACCGTAGCCCTCTCAACCACTAGACTCAAGTCAAACTCGGGGGTGTCAAAATTCAAACCCTCAATCTTCCGGAGCTCATCTTTAGAGCGATCTGAACCCGGAATAATAGAGGCCTTCAGTCCTTTGTCGCTTGGATCCGAATGACGAAGGATTAATTCGATCGCAAAACGAGTACATAGGGTACCTTTAATTGGAAATGATAAGCCAGAGATTGCTTCAAGCACGGAGCTTTTGCCGGATGATTGATCGCCACACACGATAACCTGAGGGAGATCAATATATCGACCGATCCCTTGTGATCGGAGAGAGTCGACAATATCGAGTACTTCTCCAGTATTGTTCGATTGTAACTTCTCCATATTCTTTCGCGTCATGTTGCTCTAGGTTGCTGTTGTTAAGTTGCAAAGGGGTACTTCGTTAAATCAAAATAAGGACGTAGATAGCCTTTTAATAAGTATTCCTATCATCTAGGTACTGGAGGAATGAAGTACACGTTTCTTCAAAACGCAAAGTGCGGATAGCCAACTTGCCGTGGTCGCTAGCTTACCTAGTAAAATCACTTATTAAAGATCCCCATAGCCACTTAATCAAATCTAGGCCACCGATATATTTAGGGCCTATGTAAGCTTCTATTAATTCCATCATAGATCGACTCTGACCTTATTCCCCCCCCCCAACATAGAATTCCATACCTACATTTATCTAATATTAGATTTATTCACACCCCAAAAGAGAGAGGCCACTAGTGCGAAGTAAGTTTGTCAATATTCAGAGGGTCGAACCGCTCGAGTATAAGTAGCATCTTAAATCGATAAAAAGCGCTAAAAGTTAATGAAAAGCTTTGAGAATTATATTTTAAAGAAGCATCAATATCTCTAATGCTTGAAATTTGCCAGAACGCCACCGCGTCTGAGAGTCTGACGATCACCATCCTTATAGCTAGGTACTGGTTCGGCCGCATTGTTATAATGTAGGACACCCTGCATATATATTCAGACCATAGAAATATCACACATTTTACAGTAAAAGTAAAAAGTTCGCTAGTAAAGTCAAAGCATACCTACGAAGTCACACCAATACATCTCAGCCTAACAAATAAGAGCTATCACGCTCCTTTCTCAAGACGACCTGACCTGTCAGTTACCAGGCTGGTGCTTCCTAGGTAAACCCGAGAATCAACTAGTTGGTAAATCTAAGTCAATGGCACGGCGCGCATGGACGTCGTCATTCCGTGGGAAAGCTCTCGCGAAGAGGGGACATTGGCTACCAGGCCCATGCCTCGATTACCTAGAGGCTGGTGCCGACCTATCAACTAAATGCTTTTCAGCCTCCCATATCACAGCTGAGCTACCTGGACGAGGTACGGAAATCACCAGCATCCGTCTCCATAACACCAAGCTAGACCTCAGACACGTCTTCGTCCGCGGGGGACAAGTCTTGGTAGTCATTAGTTACCATAAAGCTCTGACTGCGAATAACATGTCCTTCTATGTCATAAGGTACCTTCCACGCGATCTAGGCTCGTCCGTTATTCTCTACCTCGCTTATATCCGACTATTTCTCGATTTCCTCTCTAGCCAGCTTGAGCTCCCACACTATCGCAGCAACGGATTTCTCTTTACAGATCCGAGGCATAACTATGTACGCTTTCAAGCCACACCTACGGAGCACCCTTGCCAGACTTGTTGGAGAAGAAAGCAGAAACACCCAGACTCGCTACAGGCAACGCAAACCCTCCAAAATTTGACCAAACAGCTTGGGACGCCATGAAGTCTGGGCCTATACCGCCAAGCAGCGATTGCTATAGCTAAGCGTCATATTAGCGAGCTTATTCGACAGAGCACCGAGTGCTCCTACATAATCGCACTGAACTAAATTATAATACATTTTCAGTACTTGCCAATAGTCACCTACTACACAGTAAATTTTCTGTAAAAGTCAGCTGTAAAACATGCCCAAAATGGACATTGCCCAGTGTCCTGCTTCTAATCACCGTGATAGGCTTAGCGCAGGAATTATAGTTGGGATACCATCACTCCAGCCATCACCAACCCCATTTATTGGCGTGGAAGTGAGTATTTCTGCTGTACAGCGGGTGGTATTCCTTCCCATTTCTACCCATGTAGTAAGCGTATTTGTAAAATAGCTACTGATCTTGAGTTAACATATATGCCCAATTGATTTACCAACCAACCCTCCTCTATCGCTCACCGCAAACTCATAAGAAATGAGAGTTAGGCCGAAGGCTTTTTGGCGCTTTTCTACGCGTGTGTGACAAGCGTAAGCCAATCCTTATATCGTTCATACACCCTCCACAGAGGAAGAAGGTTACCACGTTGTTGAGAGTGTCGCAGGCCCTGCTCCACATCGACACCACATACCGACTTGGCCTGTCATGGACGCTACTCCAGCACCAACAACCTTCATCAATGAGTTCTCACTTCCTTAACCCTTTAGCCGTATATATTATTCTGTAGAGTAAGACTAACTATTTGATGAGATGTTGAGGCGTTGGGACATAGATTTACTCCAAGGGAACTTGACATTCTATATTAATCATGCGCTGCGCGGTTGCCATCACCAATTGTGTAATATATTGACTGTTCATGCGCGCCAGGTCATTCCAAGCCTCTGAAGGTATGAGTAAATTGAATCCGGACGAACATTCCCGTTAAACCTGGCTATCCTGCTCATCCATTGAGCAGCGTAACTGCCTAATCATTCTGATCAGCCATGGAAATACCGGGGAGAAATTATCTTACCAGCTCGAGGTCCGCGCGAACTAAAACCCAGCACTTCAATGATCCAGGGCGCAACCAATACTAGTACACCTATTGCAATCAATGTTCCGGCAGCAATCAGAGATGCATAGTATAGATGATCCTCAGCAAGCTGTAAAGCTGTGTCTGTAGCGGTATTTACCGCTTTGTTCATGGTACCGGCTACCCTGACACCTCGCTTGAGTATATCCTCAATACCTCGGACAATGTCCGCAGCGAGTTTCTCACTCAAGCTGGTAGTGGAAATAACGGATCTCAATTGCTTCTCAAGCTCCTCCCCAGAGCTATCTGTGGTTTGAAGGATGTCAAGGAACTGCATGGCAGGATTGTCGTTGAAATGCGGCAGATCAGGTTTTTCGGTAGTTAGGGGAAGGTAGTCATCTGACCGCAATGACTTGCTGGGGATGCATGGAACGCAAGACCTGAACCAATTCATGTTTCGATCCCTTCGCAGAAATATCCAGTAGTATGGTGTATTTTACTTGTTTCTTCTCGTTCAGAATTTTGCAGAAACAACGAGGACAGATTATATGGCGTGATACTCTGTAAGCATCTCTTTAAATTAGCTTTGGTAACTGCTCTAGAGACCCTATAATCCTAGTACTACCTCGACCCTTCACCTCTAAAAAGAGTTTCCCACGATTTTAGTAACCATATCTTACTCACGCTACTGAAGTCTTGGTGAACCCTTCTCCTCTTCCTACTAACACTAAAAGAAATTCAGGTTTCTATGGTTTTGCTTTTTCTAAATGCCTCGTATAGTCTCCGTCTTCCCCTAGTGTTTTTAGGGCCTAAACTTATCCTCTTCCGTAGCGCCCCACCTCGTACCTGGGCCTCTACTTTCCCAAACCTTAAACCCCCGTCATTTCCATACTTTCCACCTTCTTCTGGATTCCGCCTACAATCCACACTAGCACATTACGTATGAGTACCTATCCTCCATGAGCATCCCTTTTGTACGACTCGTAGTCGTATGGATGGTATTCCTCGTTACAAGTTACATGCAGCTTACCAGCATATGACTTACTATCACTCGTAGGTTTTTTACTATTATGTAATCAGAAGATAGCTAGTGTAACCTCCTCTTAATTACTTCCGTCCTTCGCTTTAGGGAAACCACATTGAGCTACTTTTTATTGAACTAGCCGGAGTCTCGTTCTTTTAGCAAAAATTAAGATTCGACCGAACACTGTCAAAACTAACCGCTTTGGAATGTGGAAGATATTACTTAGGTTTTTCAATAAAGGTATACTACTAAGTTTTATTGCAATAGGATATTAATGCACCAGGTTGCTGTGGAATCTTATGTATTACCATTAGGGTCGTCCGGCGATCCGAGGAAGAAGGAGAGTGCAGCGGTCGTGTTTCTAAGCTAAATACAGTAGGGCAGGTACTATAGAATGATTTTCAAAAGGGTTGTACAGCGAGAGTTGGTAGGACAATCCGTGTATCGCAGCCTGGTGTTCATGCGCGATCTCGCTCTTCTGATGAACCTAAATAATCTATTGTCTTCTCTACTGTTAATCATAGGGCTTTCTCTATTCTTTGTGCAACTTCAGCGTGAAAGTTATGTTGCTGGGCGCGGATAAAGGGATCATTAATCTGGAGTCGTTGGTGGGTCTTCAGTGGTATGATATCATGATAGGATGTTATTGAGCCCGCCTGCTCCGCAAGCGGGCTTCCGACCCAAGACTCAACATGACGTATCAACGAGCTATTGACTAGAGTAATTCTGATCCGGGTATTCCGTAGTCTGGTTTTTATGGGAGGGAACAGCAGACGTGATTTACCGAGACCGAGTTCGGGGCCAGTCATCAAAGTCAGGGACGTCTCGCAATAGAGCAATCCCCCCCCCTTTGCTCAACTCGGCCACCAGCCAGTTCTGGCCTAACCTTAGAGAAGACCAAATGTGGCGATTTTCATCACGGCCGACGGCAAGACTACCCTGAGCGATGACACCGCCTTGTCATACTACATGTCCCTGAGGGGAGACGTACGTACCATCTCATCCCGTCCTGACAAGTCGCCGCGTTGCTGAATCAGAGTAACGCCGCGGTAGAGTCCAGACGCAGAAGAAGCCGAAGCCGAGGCCGAGGCCGGAAAAGGCCCCGCGGTAAAGTCGGTACAGGTAGATCTCATCCTGAACAAAGCCGGAGGCGGCGGTGACGGCAACGGTAAAGGCTCAGCCCCCGCCGACGTCGACCTGTCCAAGATCCAGGACATCATTGACAGGGTCATTAACAAGATGAAGACGCACGGCGCGGTGACGCTAGGGGACCTGACCAAGCTGTCGGACAGCCTCAGGCCCCTCGGGACTGATTCCATGAACTTCGCCGCCCAGGCTGGGTGAGTTGCGCCGACAGCCTTTTGACCGCGCCGAAACCATTCGGATCGGACGTAGCGGTGCTGGCACTGACCAGGACCGTCACCTACCCCGAGGCGCTCGATCTCACCGAAGCCTAGTGGCAGATGGTCCTCAGGAATAACCGCGCCCTCCACGGCTGGGTCTACGAGGGCAACCTGCTGGTCAAGGCTCGAAAGCAAGGTATGTCGGTGTCCGCCCTTGACGGCGGAGAAGAAGTAGACGGCTGATTTTGGTATTCGATGCTCGCACCAGCCTTCCGGCTCAGGCCTCTTCCGAGCGACCCTACCGGACAGCCTCCGCATGCAGGGGCTGTCGACCCCGGACCCCCCCGCCTACGACTACCAGCGGTAACGAGAATGCAAACAGCAAGGCAAGTCAATATCTACTTTTGGGCTGAAGCGTTCCTTGGCGGGATCGCCGTGGCATGGTGGCTGACTCGTACGTGCCAGAAGTCTGGCTCCCTACCTCCCATCCCGCCGCTCTACGTGTGGGAAGACGTCGCCGTCGAGGTCACCGAGATGACGAGCGCGCTCGAGACGACAATGGCGAGCCAGGGCTTCAGCTCCACGGCCATCAGGGCGACGGGGTAAGATGTGCCATCGCATCCGCACGCAGACGACGGCACACGGGGCTGACGTGAACGTGCGACGGCAGAGGGGGCGGGAAAATGGGGGCCGAGGCTACCGCTTCCCTGGCCGAGGAAAAGGAGCACTCGAGCACGAACTAGACGCTGGACGTGAACAAGGTCAACTCCGTCCACGTGGCATACCAGTTAAGGAGATACGTCCAGCACCTCTGAACTCTGCCCTGACCAACGTTTGCTTTCTCTCTGTTTAGTTCCCTCGCGCTGCCGTCGACCTGGATGCGTACTGCCTGGAGCTCACGGATGAGAGCAAGAAGCAGGCGTTGGTATGCCGGGCCGCGGCCGACGTCAACAGGTGGAAGCGAGAATACGGCGTGCGACCTGAACTTGTGTCCCCTTGTTCCTCGTCCGACCATGACTGTGTGCTCACGCGGCGTTTTCTTTTTCCAGGAACCGTCTTCGCCACCCACTTCACCCTCGGCGGCGAGCTCACTAGCTCGCGCCTCTTCTACGGCAGCGACGCCGCGGAGCTGTCCACCGTCAAGGACAGCGTAAAAATGGCGGCTGGGCTGAGCATCACCTCCACGCACGGCTCCGGCGGCTTCGGCTACGCGCCCTCCAGCTCGAGCGAGACGTCGAGGGGAGTAAAGGCCGCGCGGCAGAGCATGCGGCTTGCCTGGCGGGCCCGGGGCGGAGATACCCTCCTCTTTTCCAAGTACGTGACGGGAATCGCCCAGATCCCCTTTTTCTTTATTGTTTTGCAAGGAGAGAAGAATGATGTATGCTGACGCCGGCGCTTCTGTCCCTCAGTCCGCCTCTTTGGGCGAGTATGGTAAAAGACTACCATCTCTGGCGTGTCATGGACGTAAGTGTCTCACCAGCTCCCTCTGCCATACGCATACACACACACACACACGCGCGCCGGTAGATCTAACGCGGGTCAACCGTAGCAACAAGGCATGGTTGGCATGGTGAGCCTCGTCAAGTCGGTCAACGCCCGGGCGGGCAAGTTCCTGGAGAGCCCAGAGTCGTCATCCAAGGACCACGGCGACGGCAACAAGCGCGCCTAGGGTCTCCTCAACATCATTCCCCAACCCCAACACCGTTGCCGACAAGGTAAAGGAAAAGGAGTTTTACGATGGCGACGGCTTCAAGGTCGAGGATTACAACGCGTCGCTGGGCGCGGACGGCCAGGAGCCCAGGTTGGCCGAAAAGGTCAGCTGGCCCACGCTGGACTTGGAGCAAAAGATGTACGTCGGAATGCTTGGCTACAAGAAGAAGGTGTATGATCTAGAGTGAGAGTCGGTGCGGCTTATTCTGGGACGGGAAGCAGATCTAGTCCGCGGTCGTGCCATGATGACCCCCAGGTTTGTCCAGTCGCCGAGGAGGACTGCTGGCACATGAGTAACGAGGTGAGCAGCAAGGAGGGCGGGGGCTCCTGTTGATGAGTACGCGAGGAGATGTGGAGATAGCTGCCTAGTAAAGAAACATGCTGCCATGATGAACTTGCTTTCAATTTCTTCGCGGTCTCCCTCTCCCTCTCTCCTAACCAACTTCCCAAGCGTCGTCTTAGGTAAAGGTGTTAATGTAACCTGACATGCTTGTACCTATAGAATGGGCGCGAATACACGAGGAGATAAAAGTAGGTTTAAACCTGCGAACCTACGTTGCTGTCCTGTCCAAGTTTCCCTCTGATCATTCCGAACCCATCCCTGGCGAATACTCCACGGAAGCACACAAAGGACCAACCACCCTTCATCGGGAGACAAGATATCTTTTCTGATTATACTCCACGAGTCCCGGACTTAACCTATATTAACGTTAGTAGCTTCCTAAATTTAAGGCTTTCCGCCGAGGAAACCTAGTCGCGTTTGCCTACCTTAATTAACTAGCTTGCCCTAAAAGCCAAAACGCCGTTTAAAAAGGCATATATCGAGAAGCTAGGTGTAACGGTCGTGGTCTCAGACTAACTACTGTAGGGTAGGTAAGGTGAGATGGTTTCCGAATAGTTTATATTCGCAGAGTCCCAGGGCGTCAGGAGTAATACACGATGTCGTACGTTGCGTTGTCTGTTACTATCAAAGGTGATATCCAATGAAGATTGCGTTTATTAATGAATAGGGTGATAATTGTATTGAAAGCTGTTCTGAAAAGAATGTAATCTATCTAGGTAAAAGAGCGTGTTCTTATAGTTGTGAACGTTTGCTGGAATCAGCGCGTTTGGCTGATTCTGGCCATGGTGTTGGTTGTGCTTTGCTCATTCTGATCACCAAGTGATCGGGGTGAGCGAGTCTTGGTTGATCACCTTACTCTGTTGGTGATCAAGGTGATCGCGTCCTGGGTCACGTGTTTGTTTGTGACCTACCCTGTAGCTCGTGTCTGACGTACAGGTTGTCTCGTCCTGAACCATCGTTGTGATTGGTTCGTCTAAGGTGGTATAGTATCCACCTTCTGGCCATGTTGGATGACCTAGTTACGTTGGTTCGTAACACTAGGGGAGAGCTCCCGTTCTCTCGAAGTATATAATTATAAGGTCGTCACGAATAGAATTACCTACTAAGATTACCTACCTACCCTTATAAGGCATTACGTAGATTATAAGTACCGCGTCGAGGAGATTCTCCGCCTACCTACCGCCTCGGTAATGTGCCGCGCTACTAACGAGGATATTTACTCGCCGAGCAGAGATGAATGAGGTATTTCAACATCTATATTTGCACACGCGGGAAATATTCTAGGCCATAGCTCCTAGATATTGGAATGTGACGGAAATTTATGACAGGCAATTGACAATCCGGCCATCACTAGATGTAATTCGGTAGTGCAACCATTAATGATATCTATCACCCCACTGAGAGCACTTTACGAACTACAAACTAGACGGCCGGTTAGGCTATGTACAGTGGCGTTCCTTTAGAATGCCCGACCCGTGGGTTGAAGTATAGTTATGACGAAGGTGATAGCTTCTCAAAGGAGGCTGTAAGTTTCAGGTAGATATAAGGAAGAAGCTGTTTCCCATAGCAAGTAGCTGACCAGATGAAGGAGGGCTGTTTTGGCCGTTGGCATCCTGCAAAAGCCCCATAAGCGAGTGAAATCACAACTTGCTTCGGAGGATCAAAACTGTTATAAATAGGGCTCGCAATATCCTGTTACATATGTTTGACCAAATCCCAAGTTACTGTCTGAACCTATCTGTTATTCCTCTTTAGCTACCTGTGACGGAGCAAACCCAGCGCATATCAGTAAGTCAATCTATTCGTCTAAACGCCGAAATGAACATACGGAACCCAAAAAAAGTCCGTAGCGGCTTGCATCTGCACTTCTTGCATCTGGCTCCCATGGTCTAATAAGATGGCATCTCTTGCTTCCTTACCTTGATTGACCTTGGCATCTCGTAGTGCTCTAGTTGCGAAATGCAACCCGCGACTGACCGCCGTATCTGTCAATCCTTCCTCCCGTAACGTTTCGTAGAATATTCTCGCTACATCAACACAGTGTCTATCTGATACCTCCCAAAGCGTCCCAACGACGTGCCGAAATCCCGCTAGCTGAAACGCACTGACAAGATGGACACTCTCATCAGAGAGCCTTGTCGACTTGTTGGCACTTGTGGAACAGGCTGAGAGGTATGCTAGGAACGGTGGGTCCTCTTGCAAGCGACTGTCTCGTATATCACCGACAGTAAGTGGATCGGTCTTCCAGTCATCCAAAAGCAACTTGCTTAGAGAGGGGTCCACTTGATCCAGCTGCCCATGCCCTGCAAAGTGGAAAATCTTACACTTCTGTATGTGTATGAAGATGTCTTTCTTACACCGCTTTGGAATGACAGGAATAAGATGAAGCGATGGGCAGATCTTCTCTAATACCTTGACTTCATCATTGGTAAAAGGGAGATCGCCATGTGACAAGCCTGGGGTCTCACGCATAGCAACCATGAGAACTATATCTTCATTAAATCGCCGAATCGCTCTTTGGGCACGCTGTCGGCGTCCATACAGTAATGCTCGGATGGATGGCGTATACGAAGACATTACTCGATCAAGTACTGTTTCTGATCCTTGGCCATGAATACCAGCTGCATGTAATGGAAGATGACTGAGAAGGCCGGTAGGAACCCACCAAACATGAGGCCAAGTACCGTCATTAGGGACAGGGTCAGTAAAACCAAGCGCATCTAAGCATGGGCGACAGAGAGACTGCCACAGCCATTCCAGTAAAGATGGGTAATTCGAGTTATTTAGGCAATCGATGGCTCGGTAAATCCCTATTTCCGTTAATTGTGGTAACTCGATTACTTGAATTGAGCCACGCTGCACGATAAAGGCATCATTCCGGAAAGAGCTCGTGTTAATGATAACGACTGGGCCTTCATTCGCCGCACTCATTAACTCTTTGGAAGTCGGTGGTTGTAGAAAGTTAGAGAAATTCGGCTTGGTGCGGATTGTGTCAATGAGGATAGTAAACTCTCGGTCTGCTTCTCTACGTCGCTTGACCCGAAGCTCTCTTGATAACATCGTATTAATAGGTGGTAAAGAGTCTTCGCGATCGGTTGACGAGTCAAGCTCATCACGGAGAGAAATGAACTTTTCAGCCAGCTCAGGGTGTTCAGACTTGAGGTCTCCAATATCCCAACGCAAGTCCATCAACAAGCCTGCGATAATGCCGCGGCCAAGCTCAAGGAGCTGCAAGGCATGCTCTGGACTCGTTCCAGCGTTTAAAGCGGTCGCTGAAGCTGATGAGGCTAATCCAAATAAATCGGCGAGTAACGTCTGGGCGTCGGTGAGTTGTAAAGCTCGTGGGCTTATAGTAGGCAACAGCAAGATAGCGCTGTGAAGTAATTGACTCGAGTTTTGCCAATCCAGCTTCGAGGCGAAAATATCGGCAGCTAGACGAGCCGCACCAGTACGTACCAGGGGTGGCGAAGCTTCGCATTTCCAACCGGCAATATAAGACAAACGCCGCTTTTCTAGATCCTCCGCCGACCCTGTCCTATCGAATCTCTTGCCGAGCCAGTTTCCAAGGTTATTTAGATAGGCGGCACGGTCGGGGTGGTCTTGAGGGGTAGAATCGACTGCCTCGCTAGCCACATCGACTGCGCGATTCAAATCATTTATCGATCCTGTCCTATCGAATCTCTTGCCGAGCCAGCTTCCAAGGTTATTTAGAACTGCTGCACGGTCGGGATGGTCTTGAGGGGTAGAATCAACTGCCTCGCTAGCCACATCGACTGCGCGATTCAAATCATTTATCGATCCTGTCCTGTCAAATCTCGTACCGAGCCAGCTTCCAAGGTTATTTAGATAGGCGGCACGGTCGGGATGGTCTTGAGGGGTAGAATCGACTGCCTCGCTAGCCATATCGACTGCGCGATTCAAATCATTTATCGATCCTGTCCTATCGAATCTCTTGCCGAGCCAGTTTCCAAGATTATTTAGAACTGCTATACGGTCTGGATGGTCTTGAGGGGTAGAATCGACTGCCTCGCTAGCCATATCGACTGCGCGATTCAAATCATTTATCGATCCTGTCCTCTTGAATCTCGTACCGAGCCAGCTTCCAAGATTATTTAGACGTCCTGCACGGTCGGGATGGTCTTGAGGGGTAGAATCGAGTGCCTCGCTAGCCATATCGACTGCGCGATTCAAATTATTTATCGATCCTGTCCTGTCGAATCTCTTGCCGAGCCAGTATCCAAGATTGTTCAGATAGGCGGCACGGTCGGGATAGTCTTGAGGGGTAGAATCGACTGCCTCGCTAGCCACATCGACTGCGCGATTCAAATCATTTATCGATCCTGTCCTGTCGAATCTCGTACCGAGCCAGTTTCCAAGGTTATTTAGATAAGCGGCACGGTCGGGGTGGTCTCGAGGGGTAGAATCGAGTGCCTCGCTAGCCACATCGACTGCGCGATTCAAATTATTTATCGATCCTATCCTGTCGAATCTCTTGCCGAGCCAGTTTCCAAGATTATTTAGAACTACTGCACGGTCGGGATGGTCTTGAGGGGTAGAATCGACTGCCTCGCTAGCCACATCGACTGCGCGATTTAAATCATTTATCGATCCTGTCCTGTCGAATCTCGTACCGAGCCAGTTTCCAAGATTATTTAGATAGGCGGCACGGTCGGGATGGTCTTGAGGGGTAGAATCGAGTGCCTCGCTAGCCACATCGACTGCGCGATTCAAATCATTTATCGACCCTATTCTTTCAAATCGCAGGCCAATCATGACTGCATAGTTGTTGAGGATTGAGGCAGTAATATTGTTACCCTCGCCACTCATAATGACCTCCATGATCTCAATGGCCTCATTTATATATTCGACACAGCCAGTCTCTTGAAATTTGCGACGCGACTGTGCGGCTTGGTTATGTAGAAGCTGTATAAGATCATCAAAACCCTCTGAAGTTGGTGCATCGTCGCTCCTATAATATTGGTAAGCTTACTATCTGTAGGAACGATCGCTAGGATAAAGTATACAATACTTTAAGAACCCCAAATTTGTATAAGCTAAGCGCATTTTAGCTCTGGTGAAAAGCTTACCTAGTTGATAGCCTTCTGCTTTCTATTTGATGCCGATTTTCATCCACAATTAACTCATGCTGATAGCCCCAAGCCACCAACATATTGAAGATGTCTGATCGTCGACGGTGGTCTGGGTGACTCGGACTTATGTCAATTACCCAGTCTTGCGATCGCAACGTAGCCTGATCAAGAAGGTTTTTGAGACTTGACTTCTTGTAAGCTTGGAAGCAAGAGTAAATGTAGATCTTGATCTCTTCATTAATGGTCGAATCTTTATAAATTTCAGCAAGATCCCTCAGTTCTTCCTCAGTCATGTCATCCACGGAAGCTATTAATTCCGCATCGATACTAAAAGGGTCCATTTTAGACGACGAGGTAGTAAATTTTGGGCTTATGTCAAGAGCTTATATGAGAAACACACGCGTATGTAATGACGGTCGATCTTATAGATACAGTGTCAGCACATCAGAGCTATTTAAATAGCTCTTTGGTATTTCATATGACGTATTCAGAGAACTCGAATGACTCCAATCCCCAAAGCATTGAGCTTTACTTTTCTGCCTTGCCAAGTGGAGCCTGCAGCTTCCTGTGGGTCGCACTGGCGGGCGCGAGATACGTGGCGAATTTCTTTAGAGATGCACAGGCAGATCCGTAGAGCCTTGCGTGTGCATAGGCGAAATCACGCGCCGACGGCAATTATTGCCACCTAATGTGTCCAGTTAATACCCTATTCGGCCACTGTGTCAATAGGCGAACCGAGGATCGGAGAAGTGATGGTGCTGGCCGACTAGCACCGCCCGGATCTTTGTCCGGGGCGCCGCTGCCGCTACCCCGCCCCCGCCTCGTTCCGCCCAAGCTACTAGACACAGACGCAGTAGCAGAGATACTGTTATGCAGATTACAACATCGAAAGTACAAGCTACAATCGGTGCATACACCTTTTGGCTTATAATAATAGGTACCGTTACCAGTACCCGCTGTACCGGTCAACATTATTCGTCTCCTGCTTCTGACTGAGTGGCGTTGCCACCGGTTTGGTTGGATCATCTACCATCGAGGTCGCTGGAATCGTAAGACTTGAAAGCTGGCGCTTTGATGGGCGATCTGTCACAGGTTTGGGCCTCATTTGATCGCCAAGAGCAGGAGTCGATAGATGAAATGCAGGAGATGTCCTCAAGGTACACGGAGTAGAGCAGCAGGCTTGACACAGTAACATACTCTCCCTACATACTAAATGGAGCGACTACCATAATGAAGAGATGTTATGTAATTGAAAGGAGGATATAGCCATGGCTTTCACAAACCCATTATATATTCCTTGGGTGCCAAGATCCGTATCAGGGTCAATCCATCGTACAACGGGTACAACTCGTGGGCCAACGCTAAGGGAGAGCAGAAAGTCTAGAAGCTAAGGGATTTCCGATGCTGAAGAGAAAAGAAGGCCCGGGGCCAGACGGGACGCGGGCGGATAAAAGGGATATGTTGCTGGGAGCCGGAGTCACGACCTGTAGATGCTCCCCGACCGATCTCGAATTATCCGGAAGCAGCGTGCCTCGGAAATAGACGTTGATACCAAACCCCTTCGCGCTACGGTCCCGGGCAAAGCTTTGCTTGAATTTCCTCACCCGCGGTCAACCTTCCCCGCTTCCGGAGGTTAACCCAGCCGTGCCTTTCCCGGCAATGCCTTTGCATATGATCTACCCTACTCTTCTATTGTCATTTCAGATCAGTGTAGATCTAATTTACACCCGATATCGTAAGGGAAAGAAAATATATCCCTTCTAAAGCCAGGGTATAGGCGATGATGTACACGAGTTTTCAAGTTTAGGAACTATTTTCCCGTCGAGAAATCTATATTTGAAATTGGCGTAGGTTTTTAGTGGTTGAAGGCGCCGCCCAACCCCGACATAGTCGAAGGTGATATCTAATAAAGATTGCGTCTATCAGTGAGAAGGATGAATATATAATTAAGAGCTTTTGAGCTGTGTAGTGCTATCAGAGGTAGTGACTGTTTGTATATATTACCTAATGTTGGTTCTGAGAAGGGGGGATTTGTGTGGACGAAGGCGGGTTTGAGAGGCGATTTCTGGTTGCTTGGCATGGCCACAAGGCGATTTTTAGCCTGCCCTTGCATAAGACCAGAGGTGGAAGATTTTATCCGTGCGTTGTCGGGCTATGATACTTATTCATGATATGGTTATTGTGGCCTAAATCCTAACAATAAATTACTTTTCCTTAGGAACGGCTTATTCCTTACGCCTTACGGTCACTAAACGGGCTGGTCAATTTAATGCTATGCAATAGCCTCTACTCGAGGAGTATGATATAGTGCGGGCTCAGCGTTAATAATCACTAATTATAACTTTGCTAGAAACGGCCAAAAATGGACCGAGTGGGCTTCCGGATAGTATACATATAAAGCTAGTACGGCCTTTAGCGATCTCTGGCACTAATAGTATTTGGTACTCTTACAGGCATTCAGCCAGTCATCTATCACCTACTACCTACTGAAACCCTAGAAAAACTAAATATTCATATATACGCAATAAATAAATGCCATTAAATTTGCCACAATTTACAGATTGCGCAAACGAATTTCAATTACTAGTCAAGGGTTAGGTCTCTAAGTACACGTGAACCTTAAGTATAGCTTGTATTAACAGGTCTATTACGTCCAGAGGGATTCCACTTATAGAAACTAAGCTTTATGTTCAGAGCCAGTGCCTCTACTAGAGACGTAATAGCTCAACTACATTGTTCTAAAGTCGACGTGTTGATATTTTGCTTGCTATCGTCGATGAGAACGACCTCTTGTTTCTCACAGTCGAAGCTAAAGCGTTCTGTGCCACCCCCTCCACATGGCCCATGTCCGGTGAGACTAAACTCGTACCAGAAGCTATATACCAATGGGATGGATATCGTACCAGCTTATTGGATCTGTTTGATCGCGGCCTGCGCTGGCGCTGCAACCATCAAATCGGCTGCGAACTCCTTATCATCCAAGTCAGGGCCATACCAATTCGGCATCACGTAGGAGACACCGGCTTTGGCCGCAGCATTGATCAGTTTTGGCTGCGCATCATGCACAGCTCTGTTGGTGAGGGTAACGATGAGAAACTGTTGATCTCGAAGGGCATCTACAATAGTCTCTTCCTCATCATAGTCAATAATGAAACTGTTAACATTTTCGGGGAGTGTGTTGGATGAATTGGCTCTTGTCAGCGCTGTGACGGTATGTTTTCCAGTCTTAAGAAGATATCCGGTGATGTGTAACCCAATCTGGCCCGCGGCCTGTATACTGATTAGCTACTTGTTGATCAATTGCTGGCGCAGGCTCTACCCACACCAACTATTGCAACTCGTTGTATGTACGGGCTCTTTCGAGCAGACATCATGGCTATTGATTCGCTATCTCACATGAGCTTAATTATCACGCTACTATAGACTCTTCCTGGCAAAGATTGATTATCTCGTAGTTATCATATACAGTAAATGGGGTAGGTGATAGTTGTCAGTTATTAGAGCTCGAAGCGAGTAATGTTCGAGTCTAACCGTTCCTTTATATAATCTCTAAGATTAGGAGCCGATAACGCTAAGCTTCGCTACCTTGGATTTTTATAGAGTGTATGAGGCTACACATTTCAAAATATTACTAATACCCTGTTCCCGACGACTCCCCGGATAAACGAATAAAAGATTAACGGCATAGAGAACCGTTTTAAGAGGATATAAACCAATAAGATATAGAAAGACTCTAATTTCTAATATGCGTAATTCTTATTATAACCTGACTTTTATCATTCGGTATAGACTATATACTACCTAATATCTTTAAATATTATTTAATAAAACTTAATAGATATTAAAAATATAATACATCGTTACTTATTTAATCATATAATTTTTAATTTTTATTTAATTTATTTTCTAATTTTCTTTTTATTATATATTTATTCAATATATTTTATATATCCATATTAACCTTTATTTTAAATTACGCTATTATTAGAATTAGGCATATAAATATTATCTATCATAAAAATTAAAATAAATTATATAGCTATGAAGTAAACTTAATTAAAGAGGCCTGGTAAATTACTTTTTCGATTAGCTCTACTAAGAATATAATTGTTATTAATTTTCTTCGTCAATTGGTGGCCAGAACTCAATATCAAGTTCTAGATCTTCCTTTGCTACTCTATCCTCAAGACTGCTGCAGCTATCACTACTATTACCTCGAAAGATTCTTCCCTTTTGCTTCTCTTGGTTGCGTGTATGGCCTAGACTTGAGCTAAGTAGCTTTTTCGTGAAATATATACCACTAAGGAATGCGACCACCCCTTCGTCGTCTTCGTGTAGCTCAAGACAAGAGCTCCCTACGCTTTTGGCCCATGACGATTTTGGCTCGAGCGTTAATGCACCCTGCGCATCTGCTTTAAGACCAAGTTTAACGCTTGACGAGATCTGGTTCATGATAGCGATAGCACAACGCCGAGTAGTATAAGTCTTTGTCACTATCCATATTCCATTCTTCTTAAGTATTTGCCCATGCCGGCGTACCATCTCTCTTTTGTTATCGACCATCCACTGCAGGGCAATTCGCTCATCAATTTCATGCCTTAGTACTGGGCTTTCTGTTATGAGTACTGCTCCTTGCTCACTTTTGTTTTCGAAAAGCACGTCCACAGATGCTTGAATAGGCACAGATGGTATCCTACCATACTATTAGCTATGATCTGACAATTTCTTGAAAACAAGCAAGGTTGTTTGTACTTCAAAGAGATCTGGTACTCACATTGCTCCGGCCTCCCCACCCAGGCAAAATGACTTAACCGAGCTTGAGCTTTTTGGTCCCCAAGTCATTGATCGCGGCTTCCGATTACTCAAAATTTCGCTATCAGGAATTCCCCACCCTTGACCAATGAGAGTATCGGGAGCTTCCGTAAGATCCACGAGGGTGTGCCAGTCACCGTCTGAATCAAAAAAGCCGCAGCTTCCGGGAGCTATATCCTGCTTCGTGAGCTTTTTGTATAGAGCCCATCCGTAAGGATGATGTCTCATCAGCCGCGCATAAACGCGATCAAGACGGTACTCATGCATCCTGTTGATTTAGAAAAGATTTCATTTCTGAGAATCATTGAAAACGCAAGTTTGCTGTGCTTGATTTTGTTGCTTTGGAGCTCTTCCTAGCAATTGGAGATGCAAATAGACAATGAAGGTTACAAGAGCTAAACTTAAATTAGAGAATGTAATAGGATCTGATGAATTATCGTGTTTGCGATACGGCTATTTTTGTATTATTTGTGGTGTGAACACCACAAGTATGCATGCGTTGGCGATTGACAACGCAAAATGCAACTATGCGTTGGCGATTGACAACGCAAAATGTGCATACCACCTATGGGGTTGGATGACCCTCATTACTCAGCCACAGAAATGAACGGTGTAAGAAGCAGGCATGTACACTTATAGGATGGAGCAAGAGCTACTACAGGGTTTTGATAGGATCAGCGCGCTGTCGGTCAATTACCGTGCTCATTGTCTACTTCCTCTACGATTGCTAGTCTCCATAACAAGCAGGATGACAAGGCGATACGCACTCCTTGTTGGCATCGACCACTATCTTAAGGATGGCACGAGGAGGTTCGAGGACGGCAACCCCGTATCGCTTGAGAATTTGAATGGGTGCGTCAACGATGTCAGGGCTATACAAGACGTCCTCGAAAAACAGTACAATTTCTACGGCATCTCTGTATTCACGTCAGTATCCACGGGGCCAGACTTGCCTCATCTCAATGATGAGGCCAACAATGAGCAAAATTCTCAGCTACCAACTCATTATAACATTAAACAAGCATTTTCTGCTATATCTCATGACGCCAGGGCCGGCGATTTCTTCTTCTTCCATTTCTCCGGGCACGGAGCACGCTTGAAAAGAGTCTTTTGCTCACCCCTTGGACGCGAGAAAGATCCCTCGCTTATTACTGCCGACTTTTGCTGCGGTCAGCCTGCAATTCGAGGATGGGAGTTGAATTGTTGGCTCAGAGCATTGAACGATAAAGGGGTGCAGGTTGTAGTCTCTCTGGATAGCTGTCACTCTGGAGGTGAATGGCGAGGAGATGCTATGGCATATCGGAGCCCTGAGTGGGCGACTGTGGCGAACCTTCCTTCCGACGAGCTGGCTGCATCTCAAAATGAGCCCATCACCGGTGGAGTGGTCAGCCGCGATATTGAACTAGAGAAGTCTTGGTCGATAAATCCGACATCTTTCACGTTGATGACAGCTTGTGCATCACATGAGAAGGCAGCAGAGAGGTCAGAAAATGGCCAAATTGGTGGAGCATACACCAATACTCTCCTGGGCTACTTGAGAAGAATGCGGTATTATGTCACTTATCGCATGATAGGAGACTATTTGCGGAATGAAATTCTTTCACAGAAGGCAATGGTTTTCGGACGTGACGGGCTTCTCTTTTTCGAATCTAGGGAACCGTTTCCTACGTGTCCCCTGAGCGTGCGATTATCAAACGAAAGTCACGTTCACATCCCTGTTGGGAAAGCGCACGGCGTTCATGAAGGGACGCAGTTCACAACATTTCCTTCTGACTCAGAACTCAATATTACAGTTCATCACGTGGAAGAGTTTAGTGCCACTGCAAAGGTGACCAATGATGAAAAGAGAATTTTGCAAGAGCGTGGGAACTCGGTAATTGCAACACGTTGGTGTCTAGGGGAAAATCGCAACCTCCGCATATTCTTGGCAACCGCATCCGACAGTGGGCTTCGAACTCTCCTGCTTCAATCACTTGAGGATCGAATCATTGGCAATATTGAAGTCATTCAAGCACCAGTAAATTTCGACATACACTCAAGATTCTCCCCAGATCTTGAATTTGTCGTGAAAGACTCTGGACAAGGATTCACAGTGGCGGTCTTAGGACATGAGTCTTTGGCTGAATACAATGATTTCTTGCGACATTTCCAGTGGGGCGACGAATATGGGAAATCTCAGCCTGAGAGACTTGTTGCAGAAATTACAACTCTTTTGCTTCATTTGACTCGGTTCGGGCAGATATTACGTCTTATGCCAGAAGAGAATGATGTTGATGCGGCCTTTGAGGTTACCATTACGCCAAATAGCGAAGAAACCGCTTGTTACAACAGCGGCCAGAGGTTCAAGTATATATTCAAGAATAATATGGACAATGAGCTGCACTTCGCCGTGCTGGATCTCACCGCCGCGTTCTCCGTGCAACAAATCTTTCCGAGTAGCGATTCCCACTTTACAGTGGCAGCGGGGAAAACAAAGTCCTTTGCTTTTCGTACTGAAAAGCCAGTGACGCCATCATATGTCCGGCAAACGGATGCTGTTTCTCCCCTTTTCACAGATGTCATCCGGACTATGGTTTTGACAAATCCCTGGATTTCCTGGAAGGCCTTGGAATTACCAAAGCTCTGGGACGCTGATCAGAGAATAGGTCTACCAAAAGCCACGGATAATAGAGATGCTAGGTTGCTGGATTCAGAAAATTGGTGGATTCATGAGAGGAAAATAACTACAACGAAGGCAACTTGGAACTTTGACTCTACTAAGCTACTACATACTACTACTGCTCGGTGCGTCTAAGCTCTTATTACGCTTAACTGCTTAATTATTTAACTATTAGCTACTGTCTGTTACTCTCTCTTCCTCGAAAATTATATTAATTATTAATACTGTTATGGTGCTGTTACTACTACTATTCTATTATTATTATTAGGGTTAATGTAACGGTCGTGGTCTCAGACTAACTACTGTGGGGTAGATAGGACGAGATGGTTTCCGAATAGTTTATATTCGCAGAGTCTCAGGGCGTCGGGAGTAATACACGATGTCGTACGTTGTGTTGTCTTGTTACTATCAAAGGTGATATTCAGTGAAGGTTACGTTTATCAATGAATAGGGTGATAATGTGAATTGAAAGCTGTTCTGAAAAGAATGTAATCTATCTAGGTAAAAGAGCGTATTCTTATAGTTGTCAACATTTGCTGGAATCAGCGCGTTTGGCTGATTCTGGCCGAAGTGTTGGTCGCAGAATCGCGAAGCGATTCTGCGATCAGGATCGTATGATCGCTGAGCGATTGAGCGATCGTGTTAGGTCACGTGTTGTCGTTGTGGCCTACCCTGTAGCTCGTGTCTGACGTACAGGTTGTTTTGTTCTGAACCATCGTTGTGATTGGTTCGTCTAAGGTGGTATAGTATCCACCTCTGGCCATGTTGGATGACCTAGTTACGTTGGTTCGTAACACTCTGCGAATATAAACTATTCGGAAACCATCTCATCCTATCTACCCTACAGTAGTTAGTCTGAGACCACGGCCGTTACAATAGGTAACCTCCCCTAGGAGGTCAAGGCCCCTAATATTATTAGTATCAAGCTGACCGGCAAGATATCTAGTTAGACTACTCCTAAGGATATCATCCTCAAGGTTACTAGCAAGTACAAAAACTACCGTGAATTATGAAGTAGAAGTTGATTAGAGATATAGACATCTTGATCGTTAAGGGAGGGACTGGTGCTATCGTTAAATACCACGGAGGTGTTTTTATTTATTTGCTCTTTCTATCCTATAATCTGCCGTGTAATCGCCTCAAGTAACAGCCGAGTTCGTGGGTGCCGGCCTCCCGACTGCCGTGTAATCGCCTGAAGTAATAGCCGAGCTCATAGATACCGAGTAATCGAGTGCCGGCGAATCACCTGCTAACCGGTCTAGTTAATATTATTAGTATAAGTAGTATAAGTTTTGTATCGCTACTTACATCTTTTAAGCTTAAAATTTAAGGCCCTTGTTCATAGACCTTCTCCCTAAATTGGTTGATATCTAGGGGTTTGAAGTAATAAGTCTAGAAATCTATAGTAGATACCGACTAAATAACTTCGGGAAGCTATAATGGCGATAGTAATCGGTACTTAAAAGCCAGAAAGGTAGCTAATAAATAGAGCAGTTTTTAAGGGTCGCGTAATTACCTTGAGTAAGAGGCGCTAAAGGAGGAATAAAAAATAAAAAGAGGAAAGGAATTATTAAGAAAGGAAAGGTTTATATAGATTCAAAAGGTAACTTCTAATTAGTCAGGTATATGAGACTAGTCATGTGATAGGATATATAAATACTAAGTGTTTGCATGGAAACGCGGCTGGTTGAATTGTTGAGTGTCAAGTGCTTGTATGGAAATATAGCCGCCTAATATATTGAGTGTCGAGTGCTTGTATAGAAACGCGGCCGGCCGAATTGTTGAGTGCCGAGTGCGGATAATACTCGCTCGCAGCCCCTTCTACTGCGACTCTATTACCCCTGCCTCCGTGCCGCTGTCACCGTCGCCACTACCACGTGGATCGCTCGAGAAGATAATAGCCGCCAACCTGCCGCGCCTGTCGCCTTTGTTGCTGTCGCCCCTTAGTTAGCCGACAGCTGTGGGTCAGGCAAACGGGTAGTAAGAAAGTCAATAAAGGTCTCTTTTGTTGAGAGTTGTCCAGGTAAAGCTAAGGATACAGTGAGACGACAGCCAAGACTAGGGGTTGAAGCCTATGATGAATATATTAGCAGCTTTCAACAGGCCGGGGTAGAAGCAGGCATAAGTAGATGGATCAATTAGCCACCTGTTCAGTTTTACTTGGTAGCTGTATTTACATCCGTTCCTACGCTCAACAGGGTTCCATTGGGCCTGTTATGTGCCTTAGAGTCTAGTAGTGGTTGCTTTCGTGATCTTGGCTTTCTCCCTCTTCGGAATCACTGACCAGGCTATTTGGATCACTATAGTCAAAGCGATGGTAACAGGAAAATACACCCAACACCAAGAAGATACGCGCGGCTTTTCGCCGTCCAAGAAGTCGAAGAACGTCATTAGAAAAAAAAATCTCAAGTCGATGTTAGTGATTTATGCTAGGTTCCGGGACTTGCTGTGTAACATATAGCGGTAAAATTAGTAGCAAGAAAGAGAACAGTAACGGCAGCGATCACTTGCATGGTTGCACTGTCCTGTGCTGTCGCGATAGTCACATCTTTGGAGTCCTCGGCTGCTTGGATCATTAAATCAGTATCTTGACGCGCGAGTTCAGCCATGGTTCGCATTGTCTCTCATTCTTTGCGACTTGCTTCCAATATATCACGAGACGCTCGAGCGATCTCTATGTTAACAAGTTTCAATAGCATTCTTCCTTCGAAGTTTTACTACCATATAGTAATATTTAGAGTTAGGCTGTACTATTTATCAGTAGCACTGTACTGAATTCCTTATTGCACGTGATTTCTATTCGTAATACTCTAGCTATGGCCTAAGAGGGAGCCGTGGAAGTAAGGAATACTTTTTAACTCCGTAGCAGTAGCAGTCTGAGAAAATGGAAATGATTCCAAGTTCCTAGAAAGGGCTTTCCCTTAAAGGGAGTAATCATTACCTAAATAGCACAGCACCCCTCTATCATGTCGACCTCAGAGATCTTGCCACGTATGTCGCGCTAATGCATTGCTTTAATAATAACAGCTAAAAGTGCACATGCCATATACTTAACGAACGACCTTCGACAACGTTTGTGCAAATGGCATGGGTTATGACCATTCCGTTACTCACTTTTCTCTTTTCTCTCGGATACTCAGGCGGGCCTTAACATAATCATGGAAGTTGCTGGGCTCGTGATTGGGGTCGCTGGCCTCGCTGGCCTTTTCAGCACCTGTTTAGAAGCCATGGCCAAGGTACAAGATTATGTTGACTATAGGTCTGACCTGTTCATGCTAGAGACGCAGCTTCGGGCTGTAAAAGTGCGTTTCGAGAAGTGGGGCAAATGTGTGGGAGTCGCTGAAGGGAAGTCGCTTGTCAATCACCATCCAGCGCTTAGCGACGAGCAAATATCTCGCAGTGTGCGCGAGCTCCTCGAATGCATTAATAATATATGCAAGGCAAGTGATTCTATACCCATAGCTGATGGCACGTTTCGTCTACGTCCAACGCTACCTCTTCAAGATTCGTCGCCTGATTCTAAAAGACGAAAGGTGGCCTGGACGCTTTGGGGTAAGAAGGAACGGATAGAGCAGGTCAATTGTCTGGACAAGCTGGTGCAACATTTACATAACTTAGTGCCCGTGGACTATTCATCTGGCCCAATACCAGTGCATAGTGCCGGGAGTAGTTGGGTCAACACTCCGAGTTTAGTATCGGGCACAATCAGTAACAGCCAAGAGCATGGTCTTGTTCAACTTGGATCGACTGAAACGCATAATGCCAAGTGGCACGAAGAGACACAACACATCTTGAAATTGATCAAGAATCGACTGAAGAAGGAGGTTCAGAGTAAGACACAAGTCCTTAAGCTTCATAGCCTTATTACTAATCACATGCAAAGCGGCGATTCAGAAGGAACTTCAATTATGGCTTCTTAGTCCACGTCACTCGAGCGAGCTCTACGATAACTCGATTCGACAAAGGTTAGAGGGGACGTGCAACTGGATGTTTGATCGACCAGCCTTCCAACACTGGATATCCTCAGACTTCCCAACTGGGGCGAAGCTATTTTGGATCAACGGACCTGCCGGGTTCGGCAAAACAATACTCTGTGCGCACATTGTCAACTATGTTTCGTCTACTCTTAGCTCGCCTACAGCATACTTTTTCTTCTCATCCGAGTCGGAAAATCGGGGTGATCCTTATACAGCTATAAGGTCGTGGATATCCCAGCTTGTGTCCTGTAACGATGGTGCCTTCGACATTGTTCGCCAACGTTGGGAACATAACCCTAACACGGTTGCAACGCGAACGGTTATTCTTGAAATTCTCACCGAGATCCTTCAAGTGATCTCCGGCTCTACGTTTATCGTAGATGGACTGGACGAATGCACTACCTCAAGCAATAGCAGCACCACTATCCAGGCATTTATCTCAGAAATCAGGCGAATAATTCGGGAAACGAGAACCCGCGTGCTGTTCGTCAGTCGCGATGAACCTGAAATACGTCAATCCCTCGCGGCTGACTTAGGTAACAAAGTCAATGTCTTCAAAGTTACACCTGCGGATGTTCAGCGCGATACAGCCGCGTATTCTAAAGATGTCATCAATAAGAGACTCCCCAACAAGAGCGAAGATGACCGGACCTCCTTCGCACAAACTATGACCAATCGATGCGAAGGCCAATTTCTTTGGATCAAAATGCAAGGCGAGTCAGTGAGGAAGGGTTTGAACAAGAAACAAATTCTGCGGGTCTTCGAAGAGGCTCCCACTAAGCTCGACAGTCTTTATGACCAAAACTGGATGAAGATCATGCAACTTCAAGAGCGAGATAGGCTTCGTGCTTTTCGGCTACTTCGCTGCGCGGTATTGGCATTACGCCCTCTGACCGTCGGTGAGATTGCCGAAGCCGTCCTCGTCGATGGTAGTCATAAAGACTTTCCAACCGACGAATTGCCTGACCTTGTCGATGGGCACTATATCGATACTGAAATAAATGGACTCTGTGGCTCTCTTCTTGAAATAAGAGGACAGCATACAGAGCTCCCCGAAGAACAAACAGTGCATGTGCCACATTTTTCCGTTCGGGAGTATCTGCTCTGTCATCTATCACAGCTCGAATATAGCGAACAGAGTAAACAGCTCAAGTTTTCGGAACAGCATCAGAACACCATATTCGCAACGACATGCCTTCACTACATTAGTATCTGCCAAATTTGGGACGACACCATTCAGTCTCATCCATTCAGGGCGTCATTTCGAGATTATGCGGCTACCCATTGGAGCCAGCACTTGAATACTGGAATATCTGGCGGTAAAACCTTGACACAACTCGTTGTGCATTTCCTTGATAGGAATAATGCTAGCTGGCATTATTGGAGTCATTGGATGGAGAGAAAAGAAGGAAAGGAAACCAATAGCGACCCACCCGGACCGATATATTATGCGGTGGCACTTGATATGACCTATGCTGCGACCTGGATGATCGAAAATGATCCTGATACGGTAAATGAAATAAGACATAAGAGCCGACAAATAATTCTTGAAGCTTGTAAGAAGGGAAATATTAATGTGGTCAGACTCCTCATACAGAAGGGAGCTGACATGACGGCTGCTATGAATGATGGTGCGACGCCATTATTCATAGCATCACAGAATGGACACGTCGAGGTGGTGAAGCTTCTTCTGGATAAGGGAGCGGATATAACGGCTACTGCAAATGATGGTGCGACGCCATTATTCATAGCATCACAGAATGGACACGTTGAGGTGGTGAAGCTTCTTCTGGAGAAGGGAGCGGACGTTGCGGCTGCTATAGATAATGGTGCTACATCATTACTCATAGCATCAGAGGATGGACACGTCGAGGTGGTGAAGCTTCTCTTGGATAAGGGAGCGGATATAACGGCTGCTATGAATGATAGTGCGACGCCATTATTCATAGCATCACAGAATGGACACGTTGAGGTGGTGAAGCTTCTTCTGGAGAAGGGAGCGGACGTTGCGGCTGCTATAGATAATGGTGCTACGTCATTACTCATAGCATCAGAGGATGGACACGTCGAGGTGGTGAAGCTTCTTTTGGAGAAAGGAGCGGACGTTGCGGCTGCCATAGATAATGGTGCTACGTCATTACTCATAGCATCATGGAATGGACACGTCGAGGTGGTGAAGCTTCTTTTGGAGAAAGGAGCGGACGTTGCGGCTGCCATAGATAATGGTGCTACGTCATTACTCATAGCATCATGGAATGGACACGTCGAGGTGGTGAAGCTTCTTTTGGAGAAAGGAGCTAATATAACGGCTACTGCAAATGATAGTGCGACGCCATTATTCATAGCATCACGGAATGGACACGTCGAGGTAGTGAAGCTTCTTCTGGAGAAAGGAGCGGATATAACGGCTACTATAAATGATGGTGCGACGCCATTATTTATAGCATCGGAGGATGGACACGTCGAGGTGGTGAAGCTTCTTTTGGATAAGGGAGCTGACATAACGGCTGCTATGAATCATGGTGCGACACCATTATTCATAGCATCACGGAATGGACACGTCGAGGTGGTGAAGCTTCTCCTAGAGAAAGGAGCAGACGTTGCTGTTGCCAAAAATAATGGTGCGACGCCATTATTCATAGCATCACAGAATAGACACGTCGAGGTGGTGAAGCTTCTTCTGGAGAAAGGAGCGGATATAACGGCTGCTATGAATGATAGTGCGACGCCATTATTCATAGCATCACAGAATGGACACGTCGAGGTAGTGAAGCTTCTTCTGAATAAGGGAGCGGATATAACGGCTACTGCAAATGATGGTGCGACGCCATTATTCCTAGCATCACAGGATGGACACGTCGAGGTGGTGAAAGTTCTTCTAGAGAAAGGAGCGGACGTTGCTGTTGCTAAAGATAATGGTGCGACGCCATTACTTATAGCATCGGAGGATGGACACGTCGAGGTGGTGAAGCTTCTTTTGGATAAGGGAGCTGACATAACGGCTACTATAAATGATAGTGCGACGCCATTATTCCTAGCATCATGGAATGGACACGTTGAGGTGGTGAAGCTTCTTCTGGAGAAGGGAGCGGACGTTGCGGCTGCTATAGATAATGGTGCGACGCCATTATTTATAGCATCACAGGATGGACACGTCGAGGTGGCGAAGCTTCTTCTGGAGGAAGGAGCGGACGTTGCTGTTGCCAAAGATAATGGTGCGGCGCCAGTCCTTATTGCATCACAAAATGGACACGTCGAGGTGGTGAAGCTTCTTCTAGAGAAAGGAGCGGACCTTGCGGCTGCTACAAATGATGGTGCGACGCCATTATCTATCGCATTGAAGAATGGACATGCCGAGGTGGCGAAGCTTCTTCTAGGGAAGTGAGCGCAAAAGCTGCTTACTAGCGACGATACTATCCTTAGACTTCGTAATCTTTTTATATTTAGTAGAATATGTATTGCCATCAGCCCTCCGTGATCTATATACTTTGTACTTTTTTGTTTTCCCCTCTACGTTCTATGTGCTGTATATATATATTTTTCTTTTACCCGCTACTCTTCTTTTGTTATTTCAGATCAATGTAGATCCAAGTTACACCTGATATCACGAGCGAGAGAAAACATGTCACTTTTAATGCCGGCGTATAGGCGATAATGTACACGAGTATTCAAATTTAGAAACTATATTCCCGTCGAGAAATCCATATTTGAAATTGGCGTAGATTTTTGGTGGTTGAAGGCGCCGGCGCCCCCTATAGACCCATTTTCTCAGCACACCAAAACCCGACATAGTCGAGGTGATATCCAATGAAGATTGCTCCTATCAGTGAGAAGGATGAATATGTAATTGAGAGCTTTGAGCTGTGTAGTGCTATTGGAGGTAGTAAGTGTCTGAGAATATTACCTGATTTTGGTTCCGGGAAGGAGGGACTTGCGTGGACGAAGGCGGGTTTGAGAGGCGATTTCCGGTTGATTGGTATAGCGACGAGGCGGTTTTGGCCCTAGCCTTGCATAAGACCAGAGGTGATTTTATCCGTGCGTTGTCGGGCTATGTTACTTATTCGTGATATGGTCATTGTGGCCTAAACCCTAACAATAAATTACTTTTCCTTGGCAACGGCTCGTTTCTTACGGTCACCAAATGGGCTGGAAAATTCAATGCTATGCAATGGCCTCTGCTCGGGGAGTATGATACAATGGGGTGCGGGTGTAGCGTCACTGATCTCTGTTACAACTTTGCTAGAAACGGCCAAAAATGGACCGAGTGGGGCTTCCGGACAGTGTGCATGTGAAGCCAGTACGGGCTTTAGCGATCTCTGGCACTAACAGCATGTGGTGCTCTTACAGGCATGCAGCCAGTCATCTATCACTTACCACCCATTGAAACCCTAGAAAAACCAAATATTCCCATGTACGCAATAAAAAAGTGCCACCAAATTTGCCGCGATTTAAGGATTGCGCAAACGGATTTCAATTACCAGTCAATGCTTAGGTCTCTAAGTACACGTAAATCCTAAATACAGCTTGTATTGAGAGGTCCATTACGTCCAGAGGGATTCTACTTGTGGAAATTAAGCTTCATGTCCAGAGCCAGTGCCTCCATAAATAACATACGGCATGGTTTTCAATGTTCTGGACCACGGACTGTCCCAACACCAAGTAATTCGAATGGTAATCAATATACCGCGCTTAACGTCGAGATGCTTGTATAGAGGCGAGATAATTGAAGATTTGCGCTGTATGCTGGTCATATTGTCCGAGCACTTCCGGTCGAAGATCAAGGGCAGTCCGATGAAGAGCCTCGGCCTCGTCATATCGGCCCTGCTTATGGTACGTCGAAGCGAGGCTCGCCATGCTCCAGATTGTATCTAGGTGCTTCTCCCCAAGTATCTCTTTTTGGAGATCTAATGCTTGGCTCTGTAGTTCTTCGGCCTCGTCGTATCGGCCCTGCTCATGGTACGCTACCGCGAGGCTCGCCATACTCTTGACCGTATCTGGGTGCTTCTCTCCGAGTGTCTCTCTTTGGAGCTTTCACGCCCTCCTATCCACCGGCTCTTTCTCCCTCCAACGTCCCTGCTTATGCAGAAATGTCGATGCTCGACTTAGGAGCCTCGCTGTGTCTATCTCCATCCCGTTCATTTCTGCCCAATCTCCTACCCGTATCACATGTGCCATATACTGCTCACATCGAGCCCACGGTCTCCCTTCATCTTCTGGGAAAAGCTCATTCACTGCTCTTAAGGCTTTCTCCGAATAGGATGCTTCCCAATTCTTTCCTCCATGATTCCTCCCCGCTCTCCAGAGTAGTGAGAAATGTTGGTTCAAAGCAGTGGTAAGCCAGTTTAATTTAACCAATGCTTCCCCCGTATGTGGTACCATGCTTGAAGTATTCTCCGTAGGACCTCCTATTCCCAAACTATACCGTACAGCTTCTTGCACAAGCTTGTGCATATCATAACTGCGCCCGCCGCCTTGTTTCCGACGCGTATTGAGAAAAGAAAATTCCTCTAGGCGCATTATCGCTTGCCGCTCCTCTAATCCCACAGCCCGCCTCGTCCAGCCTTTGTCAGCCACATTGTGACCACCAGCTGCCGCCAGTAACTCTTCCGGGATGTCTTGGCTGTCCACATACGCAATCACATGAAGCATCCGGTACGACATCTTGCTCTCCTCTCGAATCCTCTCGATTGAGATCCTCCACGTCTCCAATACGCTGTTCGATACTTCCGGCCGTCGGTGTCGGTCAGCGTCGCTCATCTTCAGCACTTCCCACCGGGTTCTACCCTGGGCAAGTAAAGACAGATATTCGCTAGCCGTCATCGATGTGCGCGGCATATACGCACCAGCCTGCGATATGGCCAGCGGTAGACGTTGCAACTCTTCTAGAAGAGCAGTGACTCCCGCCTCCTGGGCGGTTGACTCATCGTTCCTGGTCCTGGTAAGAAGTGTCATCGCCTCATCTGCCTCCAGAGACCGCACCTCGATACCTCGACCCGCACTCACAAGTGTGCCGGCAATATGCGCATCGCGACTCGTCCATAGCACCGTTCCATGCGACGTATGAGGCACGTACCTGCACAAACTCTCAGCCGTCCTTTGTGGTCCTGTGCCTACTCCAAACAGTCCCAGATTATCCGCATTATCGACAATCATCACCCATCTCGACCGTTCTCCTATCTTGCTACACACCTCCTCAAGCAGATCCGACCCCTCGAGCTGCTCGTCAACTCCAAGCTTTCTCCCGATTGTCTTATAATCGGATGTGAAGCTTGCTTCGTTGTCCGCGTGCACCCAGAACACGCTACATTTCTCATCGTTGCCGCATCGTCGATAACCGTAATCTAGCGCAATTTGTGTTTTGCTTAGCTTGTCAATATGCCAGCCCTTGTGCACGTGCGGAAAGCGGAGACATACCCTGAGCCTCCCAAGCCCCAAAGCGCAGCGCTATGGAAACCTTGAGTTTGCGGTAGAAGCTTGTCTAGTCTGTCAATAAGATCCCGGCGACAGACCAGATCCTCGTTGCGGGGATATGGAATGACCCGAACAACTTCGGCGCGGGCCGCCTGGTGGGGCGTGGGCAGGTGGTAGTTAATGCTGCCATGGACGTTGCCCAGGTTGATGAGAGTGCAGTCGCCACTTTGGTTATGACTGACAGCGCGTTGGTGATGCTCTGTCATTGCTATAGCCTCAGGGCCTCACTTGAAGGCTATAATTTGAATCGCAGACTGCTGTCTGCAATGCGGTAACGAAAGCAGCGCCAACACTCCCCACTTTGGCTTCTCACGTGAAAACGGACAGCAACAACGCCGGCCAATAGCGGTTGCAGCAACGTAAGGCAGTCATGTTTTCTTCCAAAAATTCGACAAGATGTCGTCTCTAAAACAACCAAGCGACCGTAGATCCTTTCGAACCGCAATCATTTGTGCTCTACCTCGTGAGGCTGATGCTGTCGCCTTATTGTTCGATCAGTACTGGGACGAGGAGTGTGATCCTTACGGCCGAGCCGATGGCGACACCAACACCTACATCACCGGTCGTATTGGAGGCCACAACGTGGTTCTAGCCATTCTGCCAAACATGGGCACCAACAGTGCAGCGGCTGCGACTGCTAGCTTGCGATCGAGCTACACGGATCTCAAGCTCGCTATACTTGTCGGCATCTGCGGTGGTATCCCCCATATCGCTAATTCTGACGCATTCCTGGGCGATGTTATAGTGAGCCGAACTATTGTCCAATACGATTACGGCAGGCAATACCCTGGCCATTTTGCTGTAAAGAATAACGTCGAAGACAGTCTTGGAAGAGCCAACAAGGACATCCGAAGCCTGCTTGCTGTCTTTGAAACCGAGCTCATGAGAGAGCGGCTGCAGATGGAGGCTTCAAAGCATCTGAAGCACTTGCAGGAAGCTGGACGGAAGAAGCGACGCCGAGCCAATTACCAATATCCTGGAACGAAAGAAGATAGACTATATCCTCCACACCACACGCACAAACATCGGGAAAAGTGTAGCGTGTGTGCTGATAACCTTGACATCTTCTGCGAATCAGCTTCTAAGGCTTCGTGCATCGAGATTGGCTGTGGCTCCACGACTGTAGGTATCAGAGAACGACCGTTCGATCTCATCCAAAGTGGAAACTTTGTTCCAGAGATCTTCATTGGTCGAGTTGGGTCCGGTAATACTGTCATGAAGAGCGGAGAGGAACGAGATCAGATCGCCACCAGACACGACCTCATCGCGTTTGAGATGGAAGGCGGGGGAGCATGGGACGAAATTCCCTGTATTATTGTGAAGGGCATCTGCGACTATGCAGATAGCCATAAAAACAAGACCTGGCAAGATTTTGCAGCAGCTACTGCTGCATCTGTGGCGAAAGCCATCTTGGGACGATATATAATCTATAATGGAGACCCAGGCTCTACCCACAAAAACGGTACAGTCTCATCACTCTTCGCTCTATATTCATGCAGACTAATTCCTGTGTAGATCAAGACCATCCGAACACTCGTAGTGTCGTAAATAATTCATTTCGATACGGAGCTTTGGTCAATCAAGGTGATGTATAGGGAAATCTCTCGTTTAGGTAAATATAAAGATTATGGTCTGACACCTCCCTAAATTTCACGAGGAATCATGCAATTTGGTCAAGATATGCTACCCCGCAGTACTCAGGACGCGGGGCTCAGCTGAAACACAGCGTGGGTCGTTACGTCGGGACCTCCCGCCACCGCAAATATGTTACGGGCGCGGGAGTTAAAATGGAGCTACGAGCAGAGATCGAATGGACCATACTACCTAATGATGACGTTTTTACTTTCTCGCCCAACTTGTTATACTCCGCCTACTCTTGGCGCTGCAAGACGTAGCCAATGTCGTTTGAACAGATAGATGTTGAAAGGTAACAGGCTTTCATAGGTCGCAGGGGATTTTCCCAGATACCCCGCAGCAGTAAAATAATTTAACCATCGGGTTCTCAAAATCTACACCTTGTTGACTTGCCGCGGTTTTCACCTAACATTACCATTTTCTTTTTTTTTTTTAAAAAAAAAACTTTTCGATTCATACACCGTTCCCAGGGTTCTTTCCCGTAATAGATTAATATGAATCTTCCTATCAGCAGTACATCTCCAATCCAAGGAGCTTTCTGGGTAGCCATTATCATCACCGTGCTCACAGCGATCTACCCTCTGGCTAGCAAACTCCAACGTCGAGATCGGGATTCGCGACCCGACGGAATGAACATTATTCATGACCCACCAAATGCTAATTTTGAGTGAGAATAACCCTTTTGTTGGTCTATGAGCGCCATCTTTAACGCTTTTAGTAGCATTATTGCCGTTCATGGCCTAGGCGCACATCCTATACACACTTGGGAGGGCAAGCCTACGGGTGATGGTCATCCGAAGCCTCACCTACTCCGTCATTTGCTCCCAGAAGACTTTCCGACTGCAAGAATATTGAGCTTTGCTTATAACTCTGACTGGTTGGTGAATGCTCCTGAGAAGACAGCGCAGCAGATTGGACAGGGACTACTAGATACACTAGTGAAAATTCGGGGCGGCTCACGTCGCCTCCCTATTGTCTTTATAGGTCATAGCTTCGGCGGTATCGTCATAAAGGAGGTACGTATGCCATTCCTCACAGAGTTGATTACCGTATAACACCTTTATCAAAGGCTCTGTGTGCGTCAAGGCAATGTTCGACTATACTCGAGGACACATGCGGCATTATCTTCCTTGGCACCCCTCATCAAGGCTCGTCGTTATCAATGGCAGGAATTCTCCTTAGTCAACTAACCGGATTCCTCGGCTCTAATGCGGTGCTGCTACTGGCCTTACGAAGAAATGAAAGCCAGCTTTCGGACCTAGAAGATCGATTTCGACCCCTCGTTAAAGACAAGCGGATTTGGTCATTTTATGAGACGAAGCCTACGTTTTATTCAGGTTTCCCTATTGGTCGTGTAGGTTTCTTTCCTCGTTTAGAAAGAAAATATTCTAACCTATAAGTAGATTGTTGATAGAGAATCAGCTAGAGGTTACTCGGACCACCCTATCGGCATAGACACCGATCATTCAGGGCTGAACAAGTTCAACAGCATTGAACACCGCGGGTACCAAGAGATCAAGGCCGCAATCACAAAGCTCCGGGTCAAGTCTCCTCTTGAGCGAGCTGACGACTATCTTCGTGAGAAGCACTACACAGAGGACATACTCAAGATCGAGCGGCTTTCAGGGGATCGTCTACCAATGAACCAGTGCTACATCAACCTCGCCATCGTAGAGCAACCCCATATGGATAAATTAGCCCCAGGTCGTTCGAAAGAGGTTGGCTCAAATCAGCAGCTCTCACCCTTCTCACTTCTTGCGCGACAGAAGTTGGAGATGCCCGCAGAGCAGGCCCAAGTCCGGTTAGCGGACGCTTTCAACCTGCGTGAACGATCCGATGGTACCGCTATCCGGCCCAGAAAGATATTAATTCGCGGACGTGCCGGTGTCGGCAAGACCACCTTATGCAAGAAGATGGTTCATGATTTCATCAGAAAGACAATATGGACCAGCTTATTTGATCGCGTACTGTGGGTTCCTCTGCGAAACCTAAAACAACGTTCAGGCACGGGATATAATCTTAGGGTTCTCTTCGACGATGAGTATTTCCGATTTTCTAAAGAAGGAAAAGACAACAATAGTACACGTTTCGCCAAAGAGATAGACATAGCACTACAGCATGACCGAACGCTTTTCATCCTCGACGGCTGGGACGAAGTGGCTGGTATCGAGGGAGATATGTCATGTTTTCTACACGAACTTCTCAAGCAATCCAACTTCATCATCACATCACGACCCTCCGCGATTCTTCCGCAAGGTATCGAAGTCGATCTAGAGCTAGAAACAATTGGATTCAGCTTAGCTCAAGTGGACGAGTATATCGAGAACATTCACAGAAAGAATGCGGACGAGCTAAAAACATATCTCCAAAGCCATGAACTGGTTCGAGGCCTTGTTCGAATACCAATGCAGCTGGATGCTTTCTGCCACTGCTGGGACGATATTAGTCAAGGTCGTGAAGAGAAGCAAGATACCATGACGACGCTTTACCAGACTATTCAGACCAGTCTGTGGAGGAAAGATATCCCACGGCTTGCGAAGAAACATGAGGGACGTACTATTGAAAGCCAGACCTTGAGGACCGCCAGTCAAAAGACTATCGAACAGCATGTTAAAATGGAGCTGCAATTCCTCGAGTACCTTGCATTTTCCGGACTGGCTGCCGATAAAATACAATTTGACCTTAATGACCGCAACGAGGTCAATGACAATTCCCGTCTCTTACTTTCGCTAGACATAAGTCTGCCGCAGCTCTCATTCCTCAGAACTTCGGATCCGTTAGCCGAGTCCACCCATCAACTCTATCACTTCATACACTTGACATTTCAAGAGTACTTCGCCGCACGCTATTTCGTACGACACTGGATAGCCCAAGAGGAGAGAATCAATATTCAGATGGAATATACAACGTTTAGTCGGAAGGGCGTCAAGTTGGTTTCTGCTAAGGACTTTTTTAAAGAGCATAAATATGACGCAGGATATGACATAATGTGGCGCTTCGCTGCCGGGCTGTTAGATGCCGAAGGTGAAGGCAAGTCAGCACGTTTCTTCGAGGAAATCGAGGAAGAGCCAGTCGATCTCCTAGGACCTACACATCAACGGTTGGTTATGCATTGCTTAAGTGAAGCTACCCTTTTACCACATAACGTTCGCGTGAGTAAAGAAGACCGACTGTTTGAGTGGGTGCTCTTTGAGTGCAACTACACAGGATCCTCGGGCCTGATCAGAGAATCAGAGCTTCCTGATCAAGTGCTGTGCAATGCGTTGAAAAGATGTCTGAATAAAGAGGCGCTTTTAATGGGCATAGCGCATTCGAGACGATATTTATCACTGGATTCTATATCTGTGGTCGTTAATTTATTAAAGGAAGAGGAGAGTAGCGTACGAATGTACGCTGCTGAAGCTCTAGGCAGGCATTCGACGTTATCAGAGACGGCAGCAACCGCCCTTATCGAGGCCCTTAAGGACGAGGATAGTGAAGTACGAAGGTCCGCTGCTGAAGCTCTAGGCAGGCATTCGACGTTATCAGAGACGGCAGCAACCGCCCTTATCGAGGCCCTTAAAGACGAAGATAGTGAAGTACGAAAATACGCTGCTGAAGCTCTAGGCAGGCAGACGGCGTTACCAGAAACGGTAATCGCTACCCTTATCGAACTACTTAAGGACGAGGATAGTGGCGTACGATGGTCTGCTGCTGAAGCTCTAGGCGGGCATTCGACGTTACCAGAGACGGCAGCAACCGCCCTTATCGAGGCCCTTAAGGACGAGGATAGTAGCGTACGAATGTACGCTGCTGAAGCTCTAGGCAAGCAGTCGACGTTATCAGAGACGGCAATCGCTACCCTCGTCGAACTACTTAAGGACGAGGATAGTTACGTACGAAGGTCCGCTATTAAAGCTCTAGGCGGGCAGACGGCGTTACTAGAGACGGTAATCGCTGCCCTCGTCGAACTACTTAAGGACGAGGATAGTGACGTACGATGGTTTACTTCTAAAGCTCTAGGCAAGCAGTCGACGTTATTAGAGATAGCAGCAACCGCCCTTATCGAGGCCCTTAAGGACGAGGATAGTGAAGTACGAAGGTCCGCTGCTGAAGCTCTAGGCAGGCATTCGACGTTATCAGAGACGGCAGCAACCGCCCTTATCGAGGCCCTTAAAGACGAAGATAGTGAAGTACGAAAATACGCTGCTGAAGCTCTAGGCGGGCAGACGGCGTTACCAGAGACGGTAATCGCTACCCTTGTCGAACTACTTAAGGACGAGGATAGTGGCGTACGATGGTCTACTGCTGAAGCTCTAGGCAAGCAGTCGACGTTATCAGAGACGGCAGCAACCGCCCTTATCGAGGCCCTTAAGGACGAGAATAGTTACGTACGAAGGTCCGCTACTAAAGCTCTAGGCAGGCATTCGACGTTATCAGAGACGGCAGCAACCGCCCTTATCGAGGCCCTTAAGGACGAGGATAGTTACGTACGAAGGTCCGCTACTAAAGCTCTAGGCAAGCAGTCGACGTTATTAGAGACGGTAGCAACCGCCCTTATCGAGGCCCTTAAGGACGAGGATAGTTACGTACGAAGGCCCGCTACTAAAGCTCTAGGCGGGCATTCGACGTTATCAGAGACGGTAGTAACCGCCCTTATCGAGGCCCTTAAGGACGAGGATAATTACGTACGAAAGTACGCTGTTAAAGCTCTAGGCGGGCAGTCGACGTTATTAGAGACGGCAGTAACCGCCCTTATCGAGGCCCTTAAGGACAAGGAGAGTAGCATACGAATATACGCTGCTAAAGCTCTAGGCGGGCAGTCGACGTTATCAGAGACAGCAGCAACCGCCCTTATCGAGGCCCTTAAGGACGAGGATAGTGAAGTACGAAGGTCCGCTACTGAAGCTCTAGGAAACGAGCCGGATTTAATAGATAATGTTCTAAACGCTTTAGGGCTAACCTTTCAACCGAACTCACTACTCGAAACTAACACATGTATTAATCATTCTTACATGGAGCCTCTCTATGAGAGTCTGCTACGGCGGGGGTTCAATCAACAATTTAGTATGTACCCTATGAAAAAGCAATTAGTGATCAACCAATCCTCTGGGGTCCGGACAGCTACTCTTGAACATGAAGTCTTCTTACGACGTTTGATTGGTAATGAGAAGGATCGCTTATGGAATACCTACTACGATAAGGGTTACGTATACGGAGGTCGCTACCAAAAGTATTCAAACACGCTAGATAGGGGTGGTGACAGGGGGCGCCGGAAGAATAGCGGGTTAGGGAGAGATTGTAACTTATATAGAAAAGTCGGTAGTAGGGTTAAGAACAAAATTTAAGATATAAAATATATACTAAAATTTAGAAAATAAAGAAAAATCTAAGGATTCTAAAACTACTTTTTTTTTTATATATTTTATATAGTTCTAATAATAATTAAAAATAAAGACTTTTTCCTATATTTTATTTTAAGAAATTCTCGGTAATTAAAATTTAAAATCTTTATTAAGTCTCGGTAAGTAAGTAAGTTATTCTTACTTTAGAATTTCTCGGTAATAGAAAATCGAGGGCTATATATATTCTCGGTTAAGATATCTTAGTCCGTACCTTATATTCTATACTTTATTAAACTTTTATAATAAAAAATTACTCTCTTTACACGATATATATCGATAGTAAATCTCGGTAATCGAAAATTAAGTATATCCCTTAGTAGGTTATATAAGACCTTCTAGTTAGATATATACTCGAGTAGCTCCTCTTGTAGCCGATAGAGGGAGCTTCGAGTAGTATGTATACTATAGTGCTATAGCCGACAAAAGGAGCCTCGAGTAGTTTATATTCTAACCTACTAGTCCTAGACCTTATAGTATAAAGTACTATCGATTTATATATCTTAGTCCGTACCTTATATAGAGTATTCCGTACTTTATTTATATTTTAGTAATAAAAAATCGAAATCCTTATTTACTATTGGTAAAAAGGTAGATTAGTCTTAATATAGAATTCCTCGGTAATAAAAAATCGAGGCCTATATATTTTATATTATATTAACTATCGTTATTTAAAACCGAACCCTTATTATATTAGTTACTATATTATATAGTAGTGCCTTTTAATTTAATCTTACTATACCTTACTTAATAGAAATAATAAAGCCGAAGAAAAGGGGGCGCTTTAAGAAATATATTATAAAAGATAAGCAGATTACGGTATATCGCGAGTAATAAAAACAATATATAGTAAAAGCTTAAAAAGCTTTACGTCCTTTTCTTATATCGGTTTATATAAAAAGAAGAATTAAATATTCTTACTTCCTAGCCTATATACCTTTACTTTTAGTGTCTATAGATATAAATACTAGCCTTTATATTTATCTAGCTTTTTACGATAACTTCTTAATACCTAATTTTCTTACCGAACCTTCGATATCTAAGCTATCTTCTCCTTAACTTTCGGCCCTTTTAGCTATATAATCGATATAACCTAAATAACCGCGATCGAATTTATATAAAGATATAGATAACTAAATTACGCTAGTTTTTAATACTAACGATATTATAATAAGGAGTATTATAGAAAATACCTCGTACTTTATATTTATTAACCTAGAAATCTTATATAATCCCCTAATTAGTAATTATAGTTTGGTGAGCGTGGGTGAGGGTTAATATAAGAAAAGCCGTCTCGCGGAAGCGTTTCTCGCCGTAGAGAAGAGCTATAAAGACGGGGATTTTTTTAAAATATAATTTAAGGATTAACTAGGAAGCTTATATATTTTTTATTTATTTTAAGCTATAAATAAAGCGTGCAACCGGGGTTAATCGGGTTTGAACTTTTCGTGGGGTGAGAAAAGCGGAACCCGACGTGGTCTAAGCGTTAGCGCTAGTAAAAGCCCGACTAAAAAAATACTTAAGGTACCTAAGCTTTAAAGAGAGAGCTTTTATTTAATCCCCTTACTATTTACTTAACTATAAGACTTACGGAAAAAAGAAAAATAGCTTTTTAAATACTATAAGTTAAAAGCCTCTTATAAATTTTCTCGGATTTTTTCTAGCTTTTCCTAGAGGTAGAAAAAATCGGAAAGAAATTTAAAGATATATTAATAACGGCCCCCCTGTCTACCAGAAGGTACCTATATCTTATCTTATCGATATCTTATCCTCTTACTACGACTACTTACTACGCTACCCTAAATCTACCTATACTATCTTATTTTAGGGTTAAGTTAGGGTATATTAAGTTATCTAAAGCTTATCGCTAGTTGGTTTTCTATTTAGTTATAAGGAAAAAGGAAAGGTAAAGAGAAATATTTTAAAAGATAAGGAAATAAGAAAAAGGGAGGAAAAGAAAATAAGTAAGAGAAGAGGGAAAGAGATAGAAAAAGAAAAAGAAAGAGAAAAGAAGAGAAATCCCTTAGGTTACCGGTAGAGGGGTCCCTTATAGGTAGGATTTACCTATATTCTAGCTATAGATATAGCCGATCCGGCTCTAGTCCTTAGTAGGGCTAGGGAGATCGACGTATCTAGCCAGCTAGCCGCAGTCGGTCCGATCGAGGCCTGGATAGCCTTATAGGCTTCCGCCGTCTCTTTGTCCATAAGGCCGCCTGCCGAGATGACGATGGGGTAGAAAGACGATCCGAGGGCGCTATACTTAAGTTTTTTAGCTTATGTAGCCTCTCGGAGGGTCTTATACGGGTCGTCTTTAGCCTCGGCCTTATTAATAGCTACGATTTGGATATCGTAATAACTCGGCCTATTGCCCGAGGCGATCGAGAAGTCGGCCCTAAGGCTATTCGTGAGGGATACCTTAGGTTCTTTCTCGACCTCTAGGGTCGGGTTAGAGCCGGCAGCCCTTACGAAGGCCCTGTTAACCTGGTCGTGCCTAATAATCCAGCGCCTATTCGCGCCGCGGCAGACGTCTTCGTGGCCTAGGCTAACCCTAGCTCCGCAAGCGTTATAAGGTAAGTCCAGGGGCTTTATAGGGACTAGCAGCCTGGCCCTGATGGCCTCGGTGATCTCGTTGTCCGCGATTATAAGCTATTTTTGCGTAGGCAGGACGTCGAGCCACTTACGGCCTAGGTAGGCGGCGTTTTCTAGCCGGCTGGCTTGCTGGTTGGGGTCTAGAGTAGCCAGGACCCTTTCTAGCCTCTCTTTCGTAGCCAGCTTCGTTACCTCTCTAGCTAGGGCTATAGGGCTGGTCTGGCTAGTAGGAAGTTTGACCCCTATTGCTTGTATAGTAGGTCTAGCGGCTTCCTTAGCTGCTTGGTAGAGGCCGCGGGCAAGCTCCTTATGAGGCGGTAGGCCTGGCGGCTTCTTTGGCTACTGTGTAGAGGCCGTGGGCTAGCTCTTTATGGGCCGGCAGGCCGAGGCCGCCTTTTTTTACGGGAAGGGCTATAAGGTCTGGATTGACCTTGGCCGTACGACCTTTCGGGCCTCTAGAGGCTAGGGTTATGACCGCTTCGACGATGAGCTTGTCGGCGGTCTCCCAGAGGTCTTGGAGGCATGCGGGGTTGAGCTGACGGAGGAGGTGGCGGAGGAGGAGCTGTACGCTGCCTTTGAGGAGGATCAAGGTATACTGCTTAGGTAGACCTTCTATAGCCTCTATAGCCTGCTTTAGTTCGGCGACCTTGGCTTTTAGAAAGGACCTTCTTTTAGCTATAGGGCCTATGTAGGTCCCTAGGGCTGCTAGGCCCTCGTGGCGTACGTCCTTAGTAGCCGTCTCTTTCGTTTTCCTAAGGTTTAAGGTAAACGGGGAGTCCGAGAAGGTCCTTTTTATAGCCGGAAGGCTAGGTTGATCCTTTAATAAGACGAAGAGGTCGTCTAGATAGGCTATAACCGTCGCCTTTGGCAGCCGCCTTATTAGGTCTTCTAAGTTAGGGTTAAGTTAGGGTATATTAAGTTATCTAAAGCTTATCGCTAGTTGGTTTTCTATTTAATTATAAAGAAAAAGAAATAAAAAGAAAATACTTAAGAAATAAAGAAAAGGAAAGTAAAAGAAAAGAAATAGTAAGAGAAAAAGAGAAAGGAAAAGGTAAAGAAAAAGAAAAGGAAAAGAATAAAGAAAAAGAAAAAGAAAAGAAATCCCTTAAGCTATAAGTACTAAAGTCCTTATGCGTACGGGCTTACCTATATTCTAGCTATAGATATAGCCGATCCTGCTCTAGTCCTTAGTAGGGCAAGAGAAATCGACGTATCTAGCCAGCTTGCCGCAGTTGGTCCGATCGAGGCCTGGATAGCCTTATAGGCTTCCGCCGTCTCTTTATCCATGAGGCCGCCTGCCGAGATGACGATAGGGTAGAAAGACGATCCGAGGGCGCTATACTTGAGTTTTTTAGCTTGTGCAGCCTCTCGGAGGGTCTTGTACGGGTCGTCTTTGGCCTCGGCCTTGTTGATAGCTACGATTTGGATATCGTAGTAGCTCGGCCTGTTGCCCGAGGCGATCGAGAAGTCGGCCCTAAGGCTATTCGTGAGGGATACCTTGGGTTCTTTCTCGACTTCTAGGGTCGGGTTAGAGCCGGCAGCCCTTACGAAGGCCCTGTTGACCTGGTCGTGCCTGATGATCCAGCGCCTGTTCGCGCCGCGGCAGACGTCTTCGTGTCCTAGGTTAACCCTAGCTCCGCAAGCGTTGCAAGGTAAGTCCAGGGGCTTTATAGGGACTAGCAGCCTGGCCCTGATAGCCTCGGTGATCTCGTTATCCGCGATTATAAGCTGTTTTTGCGTAGGCAGGATATCGAGCCACTTGCGGCCGAGGTAGGCGGCGTTTTCTAGCCGGCTGGCTTGCTGGGCGGGGTCTAGAGTAGCCAAGACCCTTTCTAGCCTCTCCTTCGTGGCTAGCTTCGTGACCTCTCTAGCCAGGGCGACAGGGGCAGTCTGGCTAGAGCGCAGCTTGACCCCTATAGCTTCTAAGGCAGGTCTGGCTGCTTCCCTGGCTGCTTGGTAGAGGCCGTGGGCAAGCTCTTTGTGGGCCGGCAGGCCGAGGCCGCCTTCCTTGACAGGGAGGGCTATAAGGTCCTGGTTGACCTTGGCCGTATGACCTTTCGGGCCCCTAGAGGCGAGGGTTATGACCGCCTCGACGATAAGCTTGTCGGCAGACTCCCAGAGGTCTAAGAGGCATGCGGGGTTGAGCTGGCGGAGGAGGTGGCGGAGGAGGAGTTGGACGCTGCCCCTGAGGAGGATCAGGGTATACTGCTTCGGCAGGCCTTCTATGGCTTTTATGGCCTGCCTTAGCTCGGCGACCTTGGCCTCTAGGAAGGACCTCTTCTTGGCTATGGGGCCTATGTAGGTCCCAAGGGTAGCCAGGCCCTCGCGACGGAGGTCCTGGGTGGCCGTCTCCTTCGTTTTCCTGAGGTTCAGGGTGAACGGGGAGTCCGAGAAGGTCCTTTTTATGGCCGGGAGGCTGGGCTGGTCCTTTGACAGGACGAACAGGTCGTCCAGGTAGGCTATAACCGTTGCCTTGGGTAGCCGCCTTATCAGGTCCTCGACGGTAGGACGGAAGGCCAGAGAGAATAGGAAGGCAGCCAGGGGGTCTCCTTGGCGGACCCCTGATGCCGAGGCTATGGCAGTCCCGTCTTCTGTTATGAGGAGGGACGGTTTATTGTAGGCCCAGGCTGCTGCCTTGTAGAAGGTAGGGGCGTACGTAGCTGTGGCTGCTGCTATCGCGGTACGGCTATGGGCGTTGAAGGCGTTGTATAGGTCTACGGAGGCTATGTTCGTATAGCCTGCCTCGGGGTTCATAATAGCTTCTTCGAGAAGGAAGATGGCTGGTTCGACGCCGCCGGGGCTGCGTACGCCTAACTGGTTAGGTAGTAGCATTCCGGCCCTGTAGTTCGTGATAAGGATAGCCTTCGTAGCTACTCTATACACGATATCTCCTATAGCTATAGGTCGTACGCCTCCGTCGGGCTTTTCGAGGCCTATAAGTCTAGAGGCGCAGAGGAGGTCGGCGCCAGGGGCGGTACCTTGGCGGATCATATCGGCTAGCAGTCTAAGGAAGCTAATGACGGGGCTATCCTTAGCTATAGCTAGGTCTAGTAGGGGCCTTGTCCAACCACTTAGGCCCGGGGCCTTTTCCTTATTGATCGAAGCTATGGCTTGGAGGATAGCTTCGGTCTGTACGGGTTGTCCGGGCTTAGGGCTAGTCTTGCCCCCGAAGGGATTCCTAGGGCCTAGAGGGTGTTTGGACCTTAAGGTAGCTAGGGTGTCGGGGCTAGCGGCGGCTATGGGGGTTTGGTCGATTAGGGCTCTCGAGGCTCTTCCGACGTACCCTTTTTCTAGTAGCCTCTTTGCCTGGCTAGCCGGGTCGTTGACCCTCGTACTAGGGTCTGGGTCCTGACCGTCGTCTTCTATAGAGGGGTATATAGAAGGGAACGCCCGTAAGGTAGTTGCTAGCTGGCCTTTCTTTAGGCCTAGGGCTAGAATCCTAGGTAGTAGTAGGAAGTCTAGTAAGGCTTTTTCCGTGGGCCGCTGGCTAAAGCTATTAGCTAGCCTTATAGCTGCCGTCTGGAATAGGGCCGCCTGGCGGGCGTGGAGGCGTTGATCCGGGACCTTGACCTTTGAGTACGCTAGTAGTTTCTGGACAGGGTCCCTTATAAGGATAGGAGCTAGGAGGCTGGCGTGGCTAGCCTCTAGCTCGCTGGCCGACGGGCTGAGGGGGGTGATGGGCCTAGAGGGCTCGAAGCGCCTAGGGGGGCTGGGGCTCTCGAAGGGGTCCGACGAGAGTGACCCGGCCCTAGGGGCGTCGGCAGGTCTAGGGCTCTCGAAGGGGTCTGACGAGAGCGACCCGGCCCTAGGGGCGTCGGCAGGTCTAGGGCTCTCGAAGGGGTCCGACGAGAGTGACCCGGCCCTAGGGGCGTCGGCAGGTCTAGGGCTCTCGAAGGGGTCTGACGAGAGCGACCCGGCCCTAGGGGCGTCGGCAGGTCTAGGGCTCTCGAAGGGGTCCGACGAGAGTGACCCGGCCCTAGGGGCGTCGGCAGGTCTAGGGCTCTCGAAGGGGTCTGACGGGAGCGACCCGGCCCTAGGGGCGTCGGCAGGTCTAGGGCTCTCGAAGGGGTCCGACGAGAGTGACCCGGCCCTAGGGGCGTCGGCAGGTCTAGGGCTCTCGAAAGGGTCCGACGAGAGCGACCCGGCCCTAGGGGCTCCGGCAGGTCTAGGGCTTTGGAAAGGATCTGACGAGGCAAAAGGGTCAGGGGAGGCCGATCCGGCCGTAGGGGCTGCTTTTGCGTCTAGGCTCCTTACGGGGCTAGGGCTTTGGATAGGGTCTGACGGGGTAGAGGGGTTAGAGGAGACTGTCCAGGCTCTAGGGCTCGGGGTCTCCTCGACTCTCGAGGGGCTGGGGACTGCGGCGGGCTATAGGTACGATGATTTTTCCTATGGCGTTGACGGGGTGGGGAGGGTGTCGCTGCAGGCCTTTTGCAGGTCCCTAGGGCGGTGATCTTGGGGGCCTGTGGGTAGGCAGGTCCGGCCGGGGCTGCTATAGAGAACCTGGTTGTAGCCGTACGGGGTAGAGTCGAGGTTTTCGAAGCCCCCTTGATGCCGTGTATCTTGGCCATGTGGCACTTGACGCCGAGTTCGCCTTTGCAGGCTGTACGGCATTCAGGGCAACTAGTTAGACCTAGGGGTTGGAGGACTAGGTCTGAGTAAGGCTCGGTAGGGTGTTTTTTCCGGATATGGTCGAGGATATCCTTATAACTCCCGTGACAGGTTGGGCAAGGGAAGCTTAGGTTATCTATAGCCATAGGGTAGGCTACCTTATATAAGAATAAAAGGTAGAAAATAAAGAGGTAAAGATAAAAGAATAAAGAATAAGAGGTAAAGAATAAAAAGGTAAGAGGTAAGAGGTAAGAGGTAAGAGGTAAGAGGTAAGAGGTAAGAGGTAAGAGGTAAAGAGATAGAGAGGTAAGGAATAAGAGGTAAGAGGTAAGGAAAAATAACTTTATATATCGGTCTATATATATTCGAAGACCGTACGACTTAATATTAACCGTATAGACCTGAACTTGACCGTATAACTAAAGGTTGACCGTATAGTGACTTGAACTTGATTGTACGACCTGAACCTGACCGTACGACTTAAGATTGACCGTATAGTGACCTGAACTTGACTGTACGACCTGAACCTGACCGTACGACTTAACATTGACCGTATAGTGACCTGAACTTGACTGTACGACCTGAACTTGACCGTATAACCTAATATTAACCGTATAGTGACCGTATAACCTAATATTAACCGTATAGTGACCGTATAGTGACCCTATACCTGACCCTATACCTGACCTTATACCTGACCCTATACCTAATATTAACTATATAGTAACCTAACCCTACCCTATACCTAACCGTAATCTATAAGGTTAAGGTATAATAGTAGATTTGAAATAGACCTTTTTCAACTTTATATAAGAAGGTAGTTGAAAAAGGTCTATTTCAAATCTATTAGTAGAGTATAGCTAAGGTAAGTAGTACGGCTAACCTAACCCAAAGTTGACCCAAAGTTGACCCAAAGTTGACCCTAACCTAGACCCAAAGTTGACCCAAAGTTGACCCAAAGTTGACCCTAACCTAGACCCAAAGTTGACCCAAAGTTGACCCTAACCTAGACCCAAAGTTGACCCAAAGTTGACCCTAACCTAGACCCAAAGTTGACCCAAAGTTGACCTAAAGTTGACCCAAAGTTGAACCTAACCTAGACCCAAAGTTGACCCTAACCTAGACCCAATACCCGACCTAATACCCGACCTAGACCCGACCCTAACCTAGACCCGACCCTAACCTAGACCCGACCCTAACCTAGACCCAATACCTGACCTAATACCTAGATTGAAATTTATGAATTTTCATATAATATATGGAAATCTTCTATAGGAAAATCAACCCAATACCTGACCCAATACCTGACCCAATACCTAGATTGAAATTCATGAATATTGACCCTAACCTAATACCTAGATTGAAATTCATGAATATTGACCCAATACCCGACCTAATACCTAGATTGAAATTTATGAATTTTCATATAATATATAGAAATCTTCTATAGGAAAATCAACCCAATACCTAACCCAACCCTAAACCTATAACCCTAAGTATCTCTAGGCCCGTAGGGCCTATAATAACCCTAAAGTTAGGTAACCCTAAGTATCTCTAGGCCCGTAGGGCCTATAATAACCCTAAAGTCAGGTAACCCTAAAGTCAGGTAACCCTAAAGTCAGGTAACCCTAAAGTCAGGTAACCCTAAAGTCAGGTAACCCTAAAGTCAGGGTTAGGTTAGGGTTAGGTTAGGGAGGTGCTGAAGCGAAAACCTTGTTTGTCCTCTCTTAACCTTAG